>CM054123.1:107977655-108577655 GCA_028751855.1 Ambrosia trifida | reverse complement strand
CAACACCCTGCGCCCTAAAAACGATCTCATCCCGGTAACTTCAGCATGGCCATTTCAGAAATGGGCCATCGACTTGGTGGGACCATTCCCAATGACGACAGGCAAAAGAAAATTCCTGATAGTCGCCATTGACTACTTAACCAAATGGGTCGAATCCAAGCCACTTGCTGAGATTACGGCCAATCATGTGAAGAAGTTCATCTGGGAGTTCATCATCTGCCGCTTCGGGTTACCTATGTCAATTGTCACAGACAACGGGACCCAATTTGCGGACAAGGGGTTGCTAAAATGGTATGCGGACTTGCACATTCAACCCACATTCACCTCGGTCGCGCATCCTCAGGGAAACAGCCAAGTCGAGCGTGCAAACCGAAGCATTGTCGAGGGCATCAAGTCAAGACTGGGGACCAAAGGAAAGGCTTGGGCAGAAGAATTACCGAGCGTGCTATGGGCCAATCGCACTCTAACAAAAACGAGCGCCGGTGAAACCCCGTTCAGCCTCACATACGGCTCTGAAGCCATGATACCCGCGGAGATTGGATGCCCATCTGCAAGAGTCCTTTCAGCAACCATAACAGACAACGATCGAGAGCTGCGCACGAATTTAAACCTGGCAGAGATACGCCGAGAAAGCGCAGCAATACGAGAAGCGAACTACAAGCAAAAGTTGGAAAAGTATTACAACGAGAAGGTCAAGCCTTGCACGTTCCATGAAGGGGATTTTGTTTTACGCAACAACGAAGTCAGCGGCGCCTTCCCCAAAGGGAAATTGGCCCCAACTTGGGAAGGGCCATATCGCATACAAGAGGTCCTTGGCAAGGGAGCCTACAAACTCTCAACCTTAGAAGAAAAACCAGTTCCCCGCTCATGGAACGCGGCTCAATTACAAAAATGCTATATGTAATACTATCCTGTGATGTAACAAAAGCCGACGCGCCAAACTTATGAAATGAAATATGGCAGTTCCTTTACTTTACATGCACTTACTCTCATAAACATTGTATGGTTAAGATACAATGTCCTAAACTGGAAATTGCATCGAGAAATCTGCAATTTCCCTAAATTGCGCGTTGCATGGTTAAGATGCAACGCGCACCCTAAACATTGTATGGTTAAGATACAATGTCCTAAACTAGAAATTGCATCGACAAATCTGCAATTTCCCTAAACTGCGCGTTGCATGGTTAAGATGCAACGCGCACCCTAAACATTGTATGGTTAAGATACAATGTCCTAAACTGGAAATTGCATCGAGAAATCTGCAATTTCCCTAAACTGCGCGTTGCATGGTTAAGATGCAACGCGCACCCTAAACATTGTATGGTTAAGATACAATGTCCTAAACTGGAAATTGCATCGAGAAATCTGCAATTTCCCTAAACTGCGCGTTGCATGGTTAAGATGCAACGCGCACCCTAAACATTGTATGGTTAAGATACAATGTCCTAAACTGGAAATTGCGTTGAGAAATCTGCAATTTCCCTAAACTGCGCGTTGCATGGTTAAGATGCAACGCGCACCCTAAACATTGTATGGATAAGATACAATGTCCTAAACTGGAAATTGCATCGAGAAATCTGCAATTTCCCTAAACTGCGCGTTGCATGGTTAAGATGCAACGCGCACCCTAAACATTGTATGGTTAAGATACAATGTCCTAAACTGGAAATTGCGTTGAGAAATCTGCAATTTCCCTAAACTGCGCGTTGCATGGTTAAGATGCAACGCGCACCCTAAACATTGTATGGATAAGATACAATGTCCTAAAATGGAAATTGCATCGAGAAATCTGCAATTTCCCTAAACTGCGCGTTGCATGGTTAAGATGCAACGCGCACCCTAAACATTGTGTGGTAAAGGTACAATGTCTTAAACTTAGAAGTTGCATCGAGAAATCTGCAATTTCCTTAAAGTGTGCGTTGCATGGGTAAGATGCAACGCACGCCCTAAACATTGTATGACTAAGGTACAATGCCTTCAAACTAGGAGTTGCATCGAGAATTCTGCAACTTCCTTAAAGTGCGCGTTGCATGGTTAAGATGCAACGCGTATCTTAAGCATTGTATGATTTAAACACGATGTCCTAAATACAAGCAAATCATATGCGTCTGATTCAAATTTACACTTAAACATATGCTACGCGATAGCAAAAAACCACATTACTTGCCCAACCAAGTTTCAAAAACAAAAATATATACATACCCAAAAACAGGTCAAGATTACAAATATGGCAAATGTCAACAAACAAGCATGGAAGGATAAAATAAACAAGCAGCATCTAACTTCATTTCTTGGGCTCCGAAGACGCATCGCTGAAATCATCGTCTTCATCCGATCCCGACAAATCCAGCCTTTCACTACATCCCGGTTGCTCGCCAAGCGCCAAGTCAGCTGCAGTCATCTTCTTCATAGCATACTCGCGCCGCGTGTGCGTCAAGCCTTGTTTATCAAATGACTCTTTGAGCTCGAAACAACTTGGCCGATCGCGATGGCTAACGACGAAGTCAATCAGTTCATACTTCAGCTCATCGAACTCAGCGGCTTTCTTAGCGAGCACAACATCCAAATCCTGCTTGTACAGCGCGAACTGCTCCAGCGGCTTGCCAGCCTGCGCGTGCTGATAGCCTTCAATAAATCCAGCCTTGCGCCCCACCAGCTTCGCGGCAGCGTTCACCGCGGCCACAGCTTGGCGCGTCTGGGCACAGTTTTTCACATGATAAGCAACCTGCGCAAACATTCAAAAGGCATGTTTCGTAAGTGTATGCACATAAAATGATAGGAAGACATAAGCACAAAAACAAACCTCAGGGACGCAGCGGCCAAGCACCCACGCACGATCTTCCTCAGCAATTTCCTTCTCATTTTGGGCATCCAACAACTGCCCTTCTAACACAAGGATCTTTTGCTGCAAGGACAAATTCTCCTTGTCTAACCCCTCGTGCGACTCCCGCCACTGCTCAATGTCTTTATCCTTCTCTCGCAGCAGGTCGCGGGCCTCGAGCAACTTGTCATAATGCTGCTTCACAAGTTTCCCTTTCACATCCAACTCCTTGTAGAGATCTTCTTTCTCTACCTCAACTTCAGCAATGCGCTTCTTGGATGCCTCCATCTTCGCATTGGTCTTTTCACAAGCAACCTTCCATTGCTCCTCCCGCTCAGAAATGTGCGCTTGCAGCTTGTCATGCTCTTCGCGGAATGTGGCAGCATCCCACTTAGCACGCTTTAACTCGTAGTGCATACGGTCGCGCTCCTCAGTGACTCGCTGCAAATCTTGATGGAACTTGTGGCGGTCGTGCGCCATCAACCCCCATTCACGCACAATCTCTGCTGAGGTAGACAACATGTTGGCCACACTAAGGATGTGGTCATCCATGAGCTCCCCGCGCGGACGCGTAGCTTGAAAGTCGTGCTCCGCAGGAGGGACAATATTCGCCAAAAACTGGCGACATTCTTCCACATTCAAAAACCGGGTGGCCGGTGTCAAAGTCCAGCTAGGCACAAATATGCCAGTGGCCGGTTCACTGCCCCCAGCAGGAAGGGCACTCGAAAAGCTAGGCCCAGGCTCCGTTATCACCTGCCTCTCATTCTCCTCGTCATCATCAACAGTCATGTCAACACCATGACCGTATCCCTCGCTGATATCGGTAGGCGACACCCGACCTTCACCACCCTCTGGAATATCCTGAACTGGGGTGGGGAGTCGCGCAGGTGTCGGCGACCGCGGAGGCGTAGGTAAAGGTGCGGGCGTTGATTCCCGCACAGGTGTGGGTTGGCGCAAGGGCGGTGACTGATGCGCCGGAGAAGAAGCTGCCAAAACATCACCCTGCAACTCCACATGCGGCAGCTCTTCAGTTTGCACAGCGGGAGACGTCGGCCTTGCGGGTTCAATATTAAAACCCTCAGCTATGGGGGCAATTGACACGTCTTCCGCCGCGCTAATGTTCAACAAATCCGCTGCAAAAACATAACACCAAGGGTCAGCAACAAAGAAAAAGTTAAACTGCATAAACAAAGGAAGGCAGAACACTTACCCAGTAAACTCTCCTCCGCGGAATGGACAAGGTCGCCCAGCTTAATCCTTTTTTCAACAGGCGATGCTGGCTCCCCGGCGACCTTCTTCCTTTTACCGCCTGATCTCTTAGACCGCTTCTTAGGGAGAGGCGCATCAACAGCAACAGGCCCAGCCTCAGATATCCCCGCGGAAACAGGTTTAGTTACCACCGCGCCCTGGGCCTCTCCAGCCAGCTTCTCCACCGACTCCCCTTGCACGAACGCATCTGAAAGTTCAACGTAACTTCGTTCAAAAGGCTGATAATTTTGGAAATACCTATTAACCACTTCGTGGTTTAAAACGAAAGAATAGTCTTCACCTTCAGTCGCATCCGCTTGCGGACGCATGATGCGATGTACAAGGGAGTCGTCTTCCTCTGTCTCCTCACCAGAGTCATCTTCCACACGCGCAGGAGACAACTGCGGGTCTTGAACGCCTGCGGACGACAGAAGTGGCGAAAGCATAGATGCGTCAGAAGACTCATCACTAGATATCACAATTAAAGGAAAACACGTCCGCATGAACATGTTGACAGACGAAGGATTCTCATAAAGCGGTGAAGACTCACCTGCTTCAGTAATCAACAACTGCGATTGGGCAGGCTCTCGCGACGCATCGTCCAAGTTTGGACGAATGAGTGTGTCCCACGCCTTTTCCAGGATGTACAACTCATTGTCCGCCAGCTCCCTAAAGGCGAAGCCCATATTATCTCCGCCCAGAAGCATGTCGTACAAGCACGCGACATCTGCAACCAACAAACATAATAAAAGTAAATTCGCAATAACCAAACACAACTTGCACGAAGCGCGAAAGAAAAGACAAGTAGTTACCAACCTTTGCCGTCTTCAGTAAGGTGCGGGTTGCGCCCCTTGACGTCATACTTTATGCTCATCCCCGCCATCACCAGGCCAGTCTCCGGGATCTCACACAAGTCAACAGGGTGGCTAGTCAAAGTCTTGAACCACTCCTGCTCCTTGTACTCTATGAGCACAATTTTCCCAATTCCCTCAGCCGGGTCCAACCGACCCATCTCTATGGGGATAACCCCCTGGTTAATCCAGAAGAACTTAGGTTTCAATTCCCGGAAACTCTTCACTCCGGCCCCAGCGCAGGCGGCGACCCCAGAACGCGGCCTGCAGGACAACCAACTTTCTACAAAACTTAAACTGTAGAAAACGAAGAACATGTCCACCAAAGGTTCGATCTTCTGAGCACGACAACAAAACTCAAAGAACATAAGTCTCGACATCAGGCCGGGGTGGATCTGGTTGATATGAACACCAACCGCCGGGATAAAAGTGCCCAAAAATTGGGTAATAGGAACCCTAAAGTTGCAGTCCCGGAAATAACAGGCATACAACCCTACCTTCCCAACAGGGGGCTGCAATATGGTCTTATCTGGGGCGGGCATCTCCACACCATACGAGGAAGGGAACCCAACCCCCTTCCTGAACTTCCGAAACTCATCTTTCCCCCAAACGGCCGTCACCTCTCCGGCATGAGGCGGCCTCTTCTTCGACCCATCATCACCTTTCTTAGACCCCCCGCGTTTCTTCTTAGGGATGTTTATAATATGCTCCATAATCTCACAAATAAAGCAGGTTATGAAAGGAAAATAAGTTGGATAAGTTGAAAGGATGAATAGCACAAGAGAATTTGAAAGAACTGATGAAAATAAACCGATTGAAGGAAAAAGAGGGATTAAATAGGGCAATCACACGTGGAAGACACGTGGATTGACGGTTTAAAATTTGAAAACAACCACCAACCAGTGACGGACACCTCACAGGAAGAAAGAGAAACAAGCGACTCGAACAGGCCATGGGCCCACCACGTCTCTGACACTGTACAACCGTCAGAGACTTTTCGGCTACCAACCTGTCGCGTCACACACGCGGACTGACAACATTGATGTACGCATTAATTACGAGACGTCCGCAGCTTCTCCACTTGCATAACACCGCGCACAAGCTTCAGACGCCGAACCAATGCGCCAAACAACACAACAAGAACTCCTCAACCTCCGAGTCCAGCGTCTCACATACTACGCATACAACACACTGGACTAGGGGGACTTGAAGAGATATGTACCCGCGTGTGCGCAGAAAGGAAGCCCACACACACGACAGCGCAGGAACGTGACGTGGCATTCTAGAAGACGGCGCACGCAGCCACAAAAAGGACAGGTGTCACCCGACAAGAGCAGAATCCATAGCCAATCAGAGGCGTCAATCCCCTGCTCCATGATCACCTGCCAGTACGAGGTACGAGAAAGGACGAAAAGGACAATTACAGGACACGTGGACCAATCACAAAAGGACAACACAAGAATTGACAACGGCCACAATAGTACAGGACAGCTGCCATTCCTCTCACAGCCAATCATAGGCCACCTGATAAGCCTATAAATACCCACCTTCGTCATCAGAGGAGGGGGTCGATTATCAGAGAGAGAATTCATATCACAAGCTGTGAGAAATAGATTATAGTCGAAACTCTTGTAATAATCCGATAACAGTGTCTTGTATTTGTCTTATCAATTAATGAGAATCACGTCCTTTCTTATATTCATACATTAGCACTGTCATATTAGATTGTTAGATTGGTGTTTCTTCATTGTGAGAGCAGCAACTTGGATATTGTTTCAATGGAAAGTGTCACACTGTAGTTTGCTTGTTGCTAGCGTAAAATTAATTGCTTACGGATTCTTTGATCACAATATCAATGAGCCCGATCTCAATCAGGCTTGAGCTTGATTTAATATATTAAATTAAATAATATATATAATAGGTTCGATAGCTTGATAAGTCAAAAGCTCGGCTCGGCTCGTTTATTAAACAACTTTAAATATGGGGTAAACACTATAAAATATTAATAAACCTAATATTATACTAGGCTCGATAAGGCTCGACGAGCCTGCCGAGCTTCATATGTCAGGCTTGAGCTCGATAACTAAACGAGCTTTGTTTTCGGCTCGAGCTCGATAAGGTTTCACTTGTTTTGAGGTTTTTACCGAGCCGATCTCGAGTAGCTCCGAGCTCGCGAGCTGCTCGGCGTATTTGCACCCTACGTATGGGCCTGTTGACCAACACTAATAGGTAATGAATCTAAACTGGCCAAGATTATGTCTAAAAATTGAATGGTTGATTTATAGGATATAAACTTTTGGGGTTCAATCTACTCTACAAAAATTGCAGCTCCACACCTTAGAAACTGTGAAGGCTGAATGGAAGGAAAGGATATGTATCATTTTTTTTTTCTTTTTCTTTTCTTTCCCTGGATTCTTAAGTAAACTCGGGAATGGAGCGTTAGGGGTGGCATGGTTTTTCTTGGAGAAGGAAGTGTTGAAGGGATATGTGGCAGCAGGAGGGACTTGTAATACAGAAGACGTGTCCCATTGTGAAGATGAATGAGTCCAACACTTGTAGCCTAGTTGGTTGAGGGCCTAAAGTTTCTTATGGGAGGCTTGGGTTCAATTCCCATTAGCAACATTTGGAGGACATTGATGGATGGGAAATGAGAGATGACCCAAGCCAATGGAAATGAGGGATGACCCAGGCCATTGGCTTGGGTTCGAGTCCTGATCCCGACCGGTTTTACCGATTATTTCACTGTCATGCTTTCGGGCGGGTGAGTGGTCGGGTTTTCTCGGGAATAGGTGACAATTGGTGGTCCGGGTACTCTCGAGTACCTGATTCGCCAAAAGGGTGTCCGAGAGTGCTCAGAAATTGATTCGTTGGCCGTTTTAAAAAAAAAAAAATTGTGAAGATGAATGAACTAGCGAAAGAAAGAAGACGTGGCTGATACGAAGCACATAATAATTTGAATATTGAATGTTAAAAGTAGATAACAATGACATGATCCCTGTCAGAAAAATTATGACGAAAATTCAAAAATTTTGGTTCAAACCCTAATTTTCCCCCCAATTTTTTCTTATAAAAACCTCCCAATATCCATCAACAACCCAACACTCTTTATACCGTTTCAATGGAGGAAGTAAGTTACTAAGTTGTGTAATTCTTTTTTTATTTTACAAATTGGATTTGGAAATGTTAACTTCTGTTATGTGGTTGATGCAGGGTTCAGGGAGTCGGCTTATGGATGTTCCAGATGGTATGTGTTTTTTTTTTGTTTGATTTATGTTTAGGTTTTAGGTACAGAGTTGAAAGATAACCTGAATAATAAACATATTAAGGAACTTTAGGTGTATGTATGTGCTGTTTATATTGCTTATGTTGTTATAAGGCTTTTGTTACTGTGTTAGACCGTCTGTAGTGGGCGCTAAATTCACGCACCCTTCCCACATTTGATTCGCTCCCAAGACCATCACGCCAAAACCAAGCGCGAAGAAAAACACCTCTGCCCATTTTTGCAAGATTAGCCCCAATGAGGGCGATGTGTTGGGGCGCTAAAGCCTTCTTTAGTGTGAATTTAGCGCTCCACTACGGGTGGTCGGGATTCTTGCTGTTTATATTGTTTGTGTTACTGGTTCTTTATGTCTCATGTCTTTGAATATCTCACAATTAATCTTTCACTCAAATTTTTTTTTTTAGAAATTTGAAATTGTAATTCAGTTTGTTGACTTTTTCATTAACTATCTGTTGTAGCCAGTGGCGTAGCATAGTAGGGGCGGGGAGGGGCGGCCGCCCCCGCCCCCCCCCCCCCCCCCCCCCCCCGGATTTTCGCGCAGAAACTCTGATTATATAGTATTTGTATAGAAATTTTTGAAAATATAGGGTTTCGACCCCTCGAAACTGGTTTTCGACCCGCCGGTAACTTCCGACCCCCAGAACCTTCGAGTCAAGCTTCGCCACTGACTTGTAGCTAATATACATTAGTCTTTTATGCTTTTATTTACATCTAATGTCCAAGACTATCATGTAGAATATCATCCCATGCTTAAGTTTCTTGCAGTCATCATTGTGCTTGTGAATCAGTAAATAGTTTTTTATTTTATTTTATGATTATTATTATTATTATTATTTTTAATAACAGGTTCAACTAATGATGAAATGAATCCAGTTGTAGCTAGTATCTTGCAGAAAGTTGGCAAAACCCTCTATAAATCATATGAAAAGGCTTTGAACTCTGATTCAAAAGAAACAGCCTTACAAATCCTAAGGGAAGAGCAACCAAAGCACTCCGTGTTATATTACCACCTTGTTGATGAACGTCTGGACAGGGTATTTCAACCAGATCCAACTGAATGGGTAAGTCCATACCCTATGCCTTCTTTCACCAACGTACCGCACGCTATGCAGAAATGGGCAGATGATTATTTTTCATGTGACAGCGCTTCGCGCCCATTGAGACCGAAGTCAATTATAATTGAAGGTCCCTCTAGAATTGGAAAGACAATTTGGGCAAGATCATTAGGGAAGCATAATTATTTAGCTGGTGATTTAGACTTGAATGATCAGGTTTACTCTAATGATGCGGAATATAACGTTATTGATAACATTGACCCGAAAATGTTAAGACATTGGAAGGAATTACTTGGTGCCCAAAGAGATTGGCAATCGAAATGCCGGTATGGAGGACTAGTTCAAATTAAAGGTGGTATTCCCGCTATCGTACTATGCAATCGAGGTGCGGGGTCATCGTACATGGAGTTTCTAAATAAACCAAGGAATGAGGATCTCAAATCATGGACACTACAACATGCCACCTTCATCTTTTTGCAAGGGCCACTGTTCTCCACTTATTCAGAAAATGATTAATGATTAATAGGACTGCTAAAACACCAAGAGTACTTGGTTGAATAAGGCGTGCCTCAAGTGTGAGGCGCTCTAGGCGTTGGTAATAACTGTAATTGTAGTGTTGTACATTAAGTACTTTTGTAGTAATATTTATTAATTTTACTTTTCATTGTTCCTAAATCAACCAACGCATGTGTGTGTCATGTAATGTGGTATAATATGAGAGAATTCAAATGCTTTGGTTAAGAACAAAACTGCCATCTAGATTTTGTTTAGTATGGACTAGTTTAGTGCCCGCGCGATGCAGCGGGAAACACAGACACTTCTAAGGTTGTGTATGCTTAGGTTCAATTCGATTATTAACCTAAATCGAAATTAAAACCAAAGTCATCAGTTAATCGATCTTATTAAACAATCGATTATTTGGTTTGATTTATATAGTTAGATAATCGGTTTTTAGTCCGGTTAAGTTAATTTTGGTTAATAACAAAAACCAAACTTATGACCAAATTGACTAAACCAAACTTCGGGTCAAAGAGACGGGTCAACCAAAGTCAACCGGATAGTCAACTGGGTCAGCGTTGGTCTACACGATCCAGGAATGAACGAGAGGTATAATCGAAATCCGCTAACTTTGCGAATATTGATATTTAGTTATAAACCATTATACTTATATAACCTCGCGTGGGACTTGACGAGCATTATAACAAACCAAACAAAAAGCTATATATGAATATATGATAACTTGATTAACTAACTTAGAGCGTTTTGGATTGAATGTATGGTCATCAACTTGGAAACAGGACCATAAGACTTAGGATTATGACTTGGTATAACCGACATAAATTTAGACATGAAGAACAAACGAACGTATTGGAAGAGAGGTTACCTTGACACCTTGAGCATTGATGCCTAAAACTTGAACGTAATATATGGACATGAACTTGAAATGTATAAGATCAACTCATATCCTTTAGCAACTAGTGTACGCCAAAACCTTGGATAAAACATTAAGAATTGGACATATTAATAATAGTACATGAAATTCGGACCATAAAAACCCTAGCTTCCCAAGCTTCGGATATGACTATAACTAATGCGCACTAAGTGAAACAAATACGTATTGTAGCGAATATTACCTTGGCGCTTAGGAAGGAACATTACCTCGACACCTAAGACTTTAGTGGATGGATAAGCAAAGGAAAGCGGACAAGACATTAGACATGGACTCGGATTGGACTAGAATTAGTAAACGACGAAATGGATTATATATAGAACTTATATAAATAAACTATTGAAATGGATACCAAGTTTACAATACCTCAAGCTTTGGATTAAGAGGCGAACTTAGTATTAGAGACGCGACGCCGAATACCAAGACATAACATATATATTTGCTAGATGTCGCTCTTATATTATAATATATACAAAGGATTAGACGAACCCAAGAAACTTAATGAGATGAAATGCACTAATACATACCTACATACCAAAGCCTGATGGAACTATATTAAGCAGAAACCATATGCTCGACTCGTCCCTATTGGAGATGCACCAAATTCTCAATGTAATTAATTGTAGATTTTGAATATGTACTTCAAGTCAAAGTCAAAGACCAAGTTATAGTCATGATCATAGCTCCAATAGTCCCCACGTATAACTGATACAATCAAAACGCAAACACTAATAATATTTGTCACCATAGGGCTCGAGGAGGAGGATACGTGATACCGGACACCCGTTAACATGATTATACTTGTGCATTGTTGTTCAGGTGAGTCTCGTGAACCATCCCCTCTTTTACTTTTATAAACGTTTTGGGGTGAACACATGTTTCCAGTGATGAACTAGTATGATGAACCAGTATGATGTGACAAGGTGTGCTCCCGAATACTAAACCTTCACACTCATTAACCCAACGAGAGATTGGGCCACTTAATATGTGGGTAGTACTACTTAGGGAAACTCCCACACACAGTGGACCCGGAAGCTCGAGGAACCCTCTGCTGAGGTTTGTGACACGTATTTTGCCATGGGAATCCATAATGTGAGTATATGGATTCAGCGTATAGGTTTGAGGCGTGGCTTGTACATCGCCAGTGTTAAACCATATGTTGAACCATATTAACTCATAAACTTGTTTTGTAACGATAAACTTATTTTAAAACCAGTTAAACCCACACACGGACTCACCAGCATATTTGTAGACCCAAAACCTATTTTAAGCATGTGTTCAGGTACCGCTATTGAACGGTTTAAAGCATACTCAAGTTACAGATAGAGACGCTTACAGATTGAGTTACGAGGTAGTGAGTTACCAGAGGCTGTACTAGAGAATACTTAGTTCGAGGGCTACACACTTGAAGATTAGAGATATGCTTGGTAGATATCACTTGGTTAAAGGATTTCTTCATTGACTGCTCTGACGACTGCCGCGAATCGTCCCTGCACACCTATGAACCATTTATTTAAGTGTTGTATTTACATATATTTAGAATTAAAAATTGTACTAAACATTAAATATAGTAATTGTTACCTTCGCTGTGCAAGTTTGATATCAATATATATCCCGACCAGGCCCATTTTGGTCGGGTTGTGACATATTGTTAATTACGTAGCACATGAAAATTTTAAATTAAAAAAATAACAATACTATACACAAATTAAAGATAATAAAATGCTCATTATTATGATGTAGTTTTTTTTTTTTTTTTTTTTTTTTGTAAAAGTATCAACATATGAAAAAAATATAACTATTTAAAAATCATGAAGGATAGTTTGCTTAAAACAAGGAAAATAATTTTTACTATAATTTAAATAAACAAAAGTTTATTAAAGTTTAAGGGATTAAATTGTACCTAAGATGAGGTATTAAAGTGTAAAAGTCTTTACATGACTATTTTACCCTCATTTTAAGATTGTTTATGAAAATAAAGTTTTAACTTTTGGGTATCTTAACTTACCCTTACCTCTTGCATTATAATATAATATAGATAATTCATCAAAAGTCACTCCATAATGGGGGGCAGTACACCACCAGATTTGGTCACATGTATCCCATTACTAGCACGGTAACACCGCCACCACTTGTGCTAGTAGTAGATTCGTGGACCAAATTCGAGTTTTAGTTAACGAATTTCTCTCTCTCTCTCTCTTGTTGATTTCCCCAAAATTTCATATCTTTTTCAAAAACCCCGTATTTAAACTTTCATATTTACACAGCAAAATGATAAAACAATTGGGATTATTTGTAGAGAGAGCAACAATTGATGCAAGATTACAACTTTTTAAAAAATTATGTGAATTTGTTAAGAATCTTGATGTTTTGTTAACTGTGGTTATGGTGAGTAGGACTACATTTTGGAACAAAAGGCTTAGAGAATACGACGAGTTCTAGATAGAGAGTGGGAAAGGGTAATATATTATTATTATTATTATTATTATTATTATTATTATTATTATTATTATTATTATGTGAGAAAATATATGATTGTTGTGTAAATAAAGTGTTGCCTTTAAAAATATGTTTTAGTGAAGTGAATCAATTAAATGATGTGGCAATGTAAGATTGGTAGAAATTAGTGAAGTGAATTTTTTTTTAGTAGAGTGCCCCTCCCCCCTAACATTGTATGGAAATAAAATAAAATATTATCCTATATGTTAATTTTAGAAGCTGATGAATAGTTTTTTTCCCGATTTATAATGTATTTAGGTTTGGTTTTCTATATTATGAACAAATATGTCTATAGAGCAGATGGTGTGGTTGGTTTGTTGTTTTCTGTTCACTTGCATGTTGTAGGATATGTGTGAAGTATTACATGGCTTGTTAATGATTATGACATGCTAGAAGTAGGTTGTAGGAATGAAACCTGAACTATTGACATGTACCAAAGTTGACATGTTTTGTGATTAATCACCATGATAGATTACTATGATTGCATGATTGGGTGAAACTTGTAATTGTTAGGTTTATTAAACATGAACAAACACAAATTACTAAATGAGTCACCAACGGGTTGTTGTGTCAAACTTAGTCAAACTCGATCAAGCACAGTCAAACAATAACTAAGTCATTGATTGGATATAATGGGTCAATTGACAAACACAGACATTGGACAGATACTTGTAGGTTATTATATGATGGTTATCGGTCATTGGAACATATATTTCATACACATGCCTAGTGTTATTTTAGCACGCAAATTAAGTTAAGTTTTCACGACTCCTTTCAGTGGCGGATCTAGAATTTTTTCCAATGTTGTCACTATTTTAGATATTCTAATTTTGTAGAACCAGACATAAATTTTTTCGGGTGGATCGGTTTGACGGTTCAAGTCAAGTAAGGTTGATCACATAATATAAATATTATACAATAATAAAAAAAACATCGTCATTAAAAAATAAAAAAAACATAATATAAATTCGATGGTCTTATGAGCCCCCTGAGCCCCTACGGGGTTGGCGTTGCAAGGATTGGTCGTTTTGTGCGTCTTTAACGCACACGACCAGAGTCATTTTTTCATTTTCGGTCCAGCGAGTCATTTTGAAGGTGTGGGTTTTGTTGATGTTGAACTGTGTTTTCACCAGCGTGGTATAATGGTTTATATACAAAAAAAATCTCAAATTCAATATTTCTGACGGTTAGATGAAACCGATTTTAATACACATAATTATTTTTTATCGTGTTTGTAGGACGGTTTATGAGAAATCTGACCGTTTGGTGGTAAAATCGTGTGAATTAAAAATAAAAAAACAAAGATTAAGATTTGAATTTAAATAAAAATAAATAAAAGAATCAGTGGAGTGCTTCATTCAAAAAAGTGTATACGTGAAGTGATGTGGCAGTGCATGATTGATTGAAATCAATTAAGTGAAAAGTGAATCCTATAAGCAGTCCCCCCCTAATGGGCTAAATAGTGGAGTGGGCTTGTAAAATGTTATATTTTTATCTACTTAAAAATTAGAGTTGAGCTCATTTAGCTGGAATTGGGTTGGGTCTAATGTAGTCACCATAAAAAAACATTAATGTCACTCGAAAAACTATGTATACATGTTTATATACAACTGGAAAAAGACTGCTGTCCCGAGACTACGTCCCAACCCACATACCTTCGCCCTTGACTCAATTTACTGTTTTCATGTTTGGGAGAAACATAGTACACGCAACAATCCTTTTAAAGAAAATCCAATTTTCAATTATCTAAACTTTACACTTATTTAACTTATTTCAAGGACTGTTACTGTTATAAAGAACAAATCTGCAGAAACACACGAGTAATAGGTCCTAAACATTTAGGACCAAGTCTATAATTAATAAAATATATGGATCAAACGTACAAGATCTAAAAACATAGGGACCAACCAAGCAACTAATCTAAACAATTTATAAGGAAATTCTCCAAACCAAAAACCAAAAAATTTGGTTGAACCGGGAGATAGCCCGCTGACACATTTTAGCACGAAATTCAAAACCCTCCAATTCTTCCCCAAATTTTAACAAACCCCGCCCTAAAACCCTAACATTTCCCCCAAATTTTTATTTTAAAAACCACCCAAGATCCAATCAATCCATCAACTACCCACCAATCTCTATCCACTTCCCATCCAACCCAGTTCCTCAATTTTTTGTTTTTAGGGTTTTTAACCGTTTCTTGATCCGTTTGTTTGTTTACTCAAAGGTCGTTACTTTTTCAGTTACAGTGTTCAGATGGCTTCAGAAATTGAAACCCATCAAGAGAAAGACGTTCTTAGCGGTAAAGATGTTGCAGATGTGGAAGATGTTGAAGTGAAGGAGACAGATGAAGTGAAAGAAGAAGAAGATGTTATGGAGAAAGAAGAGAAAGAAGGAAGTGAGGGAGAAGAAGAAGAAGGTGAAGAGGATGAAAGTAAGGAGTCTGGTAAAAGGGTGAGAAAAGAAAGTGTGAAAAAAGGTGGTTCCAAGAAAGCGAAGAGCGATTCGGGGTTGAAAGAACCGGTTACGCCGATTGATAGGCCGACTAGGGAGAGGAAGACGGTTGAAAGGTATACGGAGTCTATGCAGAAGCTCATGGCTCCTAAACCCTTTTCAATTGAGAAAGTATGTTGTGGATTATTATTATTATTTATTTATTTATTATTATTTTTATCTTTTTGGAGTTTGGAATGTTAATTTTTGTTATGTGGTTGATGCAGGGATCAGGGACTCAGCTTAAGGATATTCCAAATGGTATGTGTTTATGACTCTTTTTTATGCTTGATTTATTAATAGGTTTTCAAGAACTTCAGATGTATGCATTGTGTATGTTGCTTATGTTGTTTTGGGACTTTTGCTAATGTGTTAGGGCTTCTTGCTGTTTATATTGAATGTTAATTGCTGTTTCATGTCTTTGAATATCTCACAATTAAGTTCTTACTCAATAAGTTTTTATTTAAACTTATGGGATCCTTGAAATTGGAAATTAAAAGTTGATGTGTTGACTTCTTGAAATCTTTATCATGTTGCACTGATATATGCAATCATTGTTGTGGAGGGTTTTGTTAACTATCTGTTGTAGGGATGAGCTCGGGATGGTATCGGTACCAAGTACCAACCGATCCCGATCCCGAAAACTCCCAATACCCAATACCGATATTGATACTGAAAACATACGGTACAATATCGGTTTGGTACGGAATCGCGTGAATATGCTCATCCCTAATCTGTTGTAGCTTATATGCTTTTATGTCTTTATATGCATGTCATAGTTGTCAAAGCGCCTAGGCGTACTCAAGGCGCATAGGCCGAGCCCGGAGCCTAGGCGCAAGGCGCATAAAAAACGACGGCTTTTTTACAATTAAGCGCATAGTATAGAATACATTTTCTAGGGATTTTAGAGATGTTTTAGGCTTGTTTAAGGCTACTTTAGGATGTTTTAGTGTTGTTTAGGACTTGTTCATGACTCATTTAGGATGTTTTAGAGGTTTATGCAACTTTTAGCCTGAATTTGGCCGGAAATCAGCCCTGATAGTGCGCCTCAGTGCCTAGGCGCGCCTCACAGGGCGCAGCGCACTTGGTGCGCCTTGAGCCTAGGCGCGCTTTGGACAACTATGATGCATGTAATGTTACTTAGAAAGCTAAAAGCATTTTAGCATTATTTACGGTCTGTTTTTTTTTGTTTTGTTTTGTTTTTTTTTCCTATGGAGTGACATTTTGCTTATTTTGTTTAATATTTGATAAATGGGCATTTGTTAAAGTGTTATCAAGTTACTGTTGGATGACAGTAGGATGAGTCGATGAGATATTGAGTGTGCTGGAAGTTCTTGTGATTATTTTTGGCATGATCTAAAAAAACGGTTGAGGCGCACACCATTAGGTGAGGCGAAAACGTGCATGAGGCTGGGCCTGGTGGGTTTATATTTTTATGTACACCTTTAAGGGCTGAGGCGGTAGAATCTGATAGAGGTGGGGGAACTTGGTAACAGAAATAAAATTGATGGTGGTGGCAGAATTAGGCTCGTATTTGTTTTTTAATATTCATTTTAGTTATAAGTAGCAACAAGGTTTTTCGGTTTTTTGTTTGGTGCCTTTTATGTTTTTGAGTTTGCTTACATACTTTTTGTGTGTTTTTGATTGTGTCAATTTCAAACATTCCGTCTTTTTGATGTTTTAAACTGCGTCTTTTCCATGACTCATGACTATTGAATCTGATGACGAAATTAGTTAGGAAAGTTGTTTGTTTTTCAGTATTTTATTTTTTTATAAGATATATAAATTTTATATTTGTTCTTTAAGGCTTATGCCTTGTGAGGCAAAGGGAAAACACCTTGAGGCTTGATTCTGTTTTTATAAACCTTGGTTTTTTGTAAGGTGAATGGTTTCAGTTTTTAATTGTTCCAAACTTTATATCTTAAAATACAACAGTAACTACTAATGCTTTGAAACATAGCTAAATGACTAGCTTACCCAAACTTAAGATATCTTAAAATAGGAAAAACAGGGGGGGGGGGGGGGATTCAAGGTGAATGGTTTCAGTTTTTAATTGTTCTAAACATATGTAAATGACTAGCTTACCCAAGCTTAAGATATCTTAAGCAACACACTGTGCAAAATGTAAACATGCCATTTTAGCTATTTTAGACATGGTTTAGGCTGCGTTAGGCTGGTTCCAGGTCATTTTAGACGTTTCCGATCAGTTTGAGCCGTTCCATACTTATCCAAACCTATGACCTTATCCAACTACGCGTTTGTTTGATAGCCTTTCTTTGTCTTTCTTCAACTAGACAGTTTGTTCAATAGCTTTTCTTTGTCATGCTTCTTTCAAGTTCTAAATTCACACACTTTCAACTTTTCATTCCACTATAAGGTATGCAATATCATTTAAATGAACCTGAGGTGGACAGCTTGTAACTTTTTTAGACATTAATTCTATAATTTGTCAACTTACACGTCGTATTTCTTCTGAGAACTTTGCATTTATATTGCAATCTGTGTGTATATACGGATGTCTCTGTTAATCTTACTGTATTTATTCTTTCAGTGGCATACAAGCTCTCCAAGAGAAAAACTGACGACACCTTGCAGTCTTTGCACAACGTTCTTTTCGGCAAAAGAGCAAAGGTGAGAAGTCTTAACTCTTAATGCTGAAAAAGTTGATACATTTGCAATCTTTATTCTATATTTTTTTTTCTGATTTGTTGATCGTGATGCATATGTTTGTAGATGAACATGGTGAAGAAGAATATTGGCATGTTTTCTGGATTTGTCTGGGCTGATGACGAGGTGATATTCCGTTCTTTATTCACTTATACGTTTGATATTCCGTTATTTACTTAGACAACGAACACCTACAAAAGGTTTCGAATTTACATAACGATGTGCTGTTTGATTCATGCGTGCAGCAGGAAAAGCAAAAGTTAAAGATAAAAGAGAAGCTTGACAAATTCACCAAAGAAAAGTTGTTCGAGTTTTGTGATATTTTAAATCTTCAAATTCACAAGTCGCAGCTTAAGAAGGCAAACATTCATTTATTTATTTATTCATTAATAATCATATACGCTCTCGCATAATGTTATTATCGGCTTATCGCTAAATCTTTGGCTTTTATATATTCAGGAAGAAGTTTCGTTGAAGTTACTAGAGTTTCTACAATCGCCACATGCTACGACTGATGTCCTGCTTGCTGAAAAACAACAGGTTTGTTTACTTCTCAAAATGTTATTATATCCTTCCCCGACGTTATCTATAACAGTGTGAGCTTAATATGTCTTTTCGCTTTCTTTTTTCTTCTAGAAAACTAAAAGTAAAAAAGCTAAGGCTAGAAAGAGCAGGACCCCATCCACGGTTAGTGTTCACCCTTTGAAGTTATACACGCGCGCACACACACACGGCATGCCGATGTTAAGATTGTTATCCTGTACATTAATCTCAATTATACGTTTTTTCAGAAATCTGGCGAGAAACGCAAACGCCCATCCAAGGCAAAAGAAGAAAAGAATGTGGATGAAGATGAAGGTTCAGAGAATGAAGCTGAATCTATGGACGAAGATGAGAAAAACACACCTTCGAAACCGGAAAGTGATGAGGAAAAGGACAAGTCTGAAGAAGGCGGTGACGACGAGGATGAGGATAAATCGGAAAGTGACGAGGAAAAAGAAAAGTCTGAAGAAGGTGGTGACGATGAAGAAGATAAGTCTGAAAGTGACGAGGAAAAAGAAAAGTCTGAAAAACCGGTAACGAAAGAAAAAAGTTCCTCGAAGAAGAGTGTTAAGAAGGATTCTGGTACTAAAACCGGAGAGAAATCTAAAGCTGTTAAAAAATTGGATGTGGAAACACCCACCAAATCCAATAAAAAAGCTAAAAAGGGCGGTGAGACTTCTGTTACTACACCTGCCTCATCTGCCAAGTCGAAGGTTTCTTCAAGTAAAAAACCGAAGGATGAAAAGAGCAGTAAAAAGGTGGAGGCTAAAAGCTCTGCCAAGAAAGATTCTGCAAAAGATCAAGGTACACTTGTTTTTTATTTGTTACATGCTTTCATAATTCTAATCTTTGAATTTCATGTTCTTGATGTTTGGTAAAACAAGTCATCTTGTTATACTGTAGTTGCCTTTTTAACGTGTCTCTGTAATCTTGACTTTTGAGTCATTTGTACCATAGATCAGTTGTTATCATGGGCACTTTTGAAGGTTTTTTAGGATTTGATGATACGGATGAGCTTAGGGATGAGCACATAGCGCCGAATACCGATCCCATCCCAATCCCGATCCCGTACCGAACTGAGGGTGTTCGGTATCGGTACCCACATTTAGAGGTTTTCGGTTTCAGTATTATCGGTATCGGTACGGGATCGGTATGGTATCGGTATTTTAAGGTAAAATACCGATACCGAACCGATATTGTAGTACCATACCGTATGTTTTCGGTATCGCTACTGAGATTTGATAATTTTCGGGATCGGTATCGGTTGGTACCGATACTGTCCTGAGCTCATCCTTAGACAAGCTATACATTTCCTGCCGTACTTTGTTTAATGAATAGAAATAACTAATTTGTCATTAAAACCAATATAAATTACACTTTGGACTTATTTGACCTGATTTCTTTGTACTTGTTATCTGTTAGCTTTACTCATTTGATTCGTTTTCTTTATAACTATTTTCTTTACTCACTTGACGAATTAGGCAGAAATCACAAAAAACATTAGTCAAATACACTCTTTGATAAGTGCATGAGTATACTGTCCTATGCTTATGTTTCTTGCAGTCATCATTGTGCTTGTGATTCAGTAAATAAATTTATTTTTACAGGAAAAGCGAAAACCAATAAGAAGGCGAAAGCGGAACCAACTAATGAAGAAATGCACGCAGTTGTAGTTAGTATCTTAAAGGAAGTTGACTTCAATACTGTAAGTGAATCCCATGCTCCCTCATTTTTTTTTACCGTTAAACAAATAATAATCAACGCTACTAATATATATTTGTTTCACTTTTTAAACTATGCAGGCAACTTTGTCAGATATCATCAAACAACTTGGTGTGTTAACCGCTTTTCACTTTTTATTTTCATCTTAACATTGATATATTGCGTTGCGTAATTGTTTACCAAATGGAACTAATAATTTTCATATTTTATATTTTAGGTACCCATTTTGGCCAGGATCTGTTGCACAGAAAGGCGGAAGTGAAGGCGATAATTACCGATGTCATAAACAACATGTCTGGTGACGAAGACGAGGAGGAAGAAGAAAAAGCAGAAGGTGGTAGTGATGCGGATGGAGACGGTGACAACAGCGATTCGTAGGTGGCTTTATAGGTGTTAGATAAACATGTCTGACTAGGAAGACGATAAGGTGAAAGGCGGCAACGAGAAGTAATCAGTGTACATGTGTTTTCTGTGCAGGATATACTTTAGTTGCCCTTTTAATGTGTTTCTGTAACTTTGACTTGGAGTTATTTGTACCATAGATCAGTTGTTTTCATGGGGCGCTTTTGAAGTTTTTTTTTTGTTTAGGATTTGATGATACTGATGAGCTATACATTTCTGCTGTACTTTGTTTAATTGATTGGATTTTTAGCTTTTAGTTCTCAAGTTGCATAGTTGGTTAGTTTGCATGTGCACAATATAACAAGCACCACTGTTTTAGTGGTTGAAGTTTGATAATGCTTATTTCTATTTTGATTTATGATGACGTAGGTAGGCTCAACGAGAAATGTCAACACTTGGAAAGCTTCCAACCTCTAAAGGTTGAAAGCTTAAAGGCTTCTATTTGATGGGACGTTTATAGTAGACGTCCAATCAGCCTCCATTCATTGAATACAGTTATTTAGGTGCTTAGGTGCACATGGTTGAGTGATAAAGGAAAATAGGGGGGGGGGGGGGGACCCGATTTTGGTTGGACCCTTGGTTAGTAACTGAAACTCCTAAAGAGAGATGTCCAAATCTTTTTAAGTTGGAATGGGAGAAAACATTTAAGGTTTGTAACGGTATGATGAGGAATAATCAAGCTAGAGTTTGAAATTGGATATGGGTGTGGCCTTCGAGTTCTACGATTAAGTTGTCGGAGCGGTAAGAATGTTTAGATATGTTGGTGGTGGTGAGTGGTGGGAGCAAACATCGATGGGAATGATTGGGAGGTGATTTAGGTAGTTTCTCGGTGGGATTAGTAAAAAATCTCAGGGCGAACGAACGGAATTATAATAAAAACTTCATGATAAAGTGGTGCAAGGGAGTTACCCCTAAAGGTGAACATTTTTGTTGGGAGATCAGGTCTTTGTAAATTATCTTCGCGCTTGGCGTTGATTAGGAGGAAGGTTTAGATTGAGTCCACAGCTTGTGTTTTATGCACTATGGAGGAAACGGTTGACCATCTTTTTACAGCTTGTGAGGTGGCCTCAATGGATTTTGTTTATGCACTTGTAGTTGCATAAGGCTAGGAATGCAAGCATGTTCGATTGGAGATATTATGGCCGAGTTGAAGACTTACGCTTTTGTGGTTTAAAATAGGTCTAGACATAAAGACCTTTGTTAGAAGAAATGGTGTAATAACCCGATGTATATGATGTAATTTGGTTTTGATGCTGGGTAGCCCCCTAGATTACAGCCGGGCACCCAGCTATCGCTAAGCCTCTTATCCAAATAATTTTGTTTTAGAATTTGGACCACCACAAGCCAACAATGTTCTAAAGCCCAAGGAGACCTAACAGTTGGACCAGGAAGACCTTAAGCTTGGGCTAGCCGGCTAGATGTTAATGTGTTATTATTAAACTTGTTGACTTTGTTATTTTTTATTAGGTTGACATTTTTGACAATTGAATAAGTGTTTTCTACTTTTTTTAGTCGATGGGCCACTTACGGCATAGGTTGGCATCCACTCTACGACTCTTAGTAGGATTGTTAAGAAATAGTAATAGCTGGTATTTTGCTTCCCGTGCGTTGCGGCAGGGGCATAAAACCGTGTCAAATAGCACCATTGACATAACACCGTTAAAGACCATCCACATCAAAAAATCTAGTGCTAAAAAAAAAAAAACAAACAAAAAGTAGACGAAAAAACTTTGAACCACGCAAGAGAAACGTAAAACACATAGAACAATACTCGTTATGAAATGACAGTTAAATGGGAAAAAATTGACGTAAACCTGTTAAACGACACACACGTTGTCGCGTGTTGACTCGCAAAATTTAGACCGAAATGTAAAAGGAAAAACAATAAAAGATGAAAAGTATTTGGAACTAAAGTTGAAAGTGAAAAGGTTTTGGTGTTAAATTGTAAAATATCTAAAAGTTTGAGTTAAAAGTATAAAAATAAAGATAAAAAAATAAAAAAGAAAAGATGAGTACAACCCTCAAAACCCATGGTATAACCCTATATGCATACATAAGTTACAAATTAGTGGGTACAACCCACAAACTTATGAGTACAACCATTTTATGCATCTTTGAAACAAAAAACATTGAGAAGCATCCTTGCATATTAAAGCATTGACTACAACCAAGCAATGCATAATTGTTTTGCTTTTTTTTAAGGAATAATTTATCTTCTTCTTATTTTTCATGTTGCCTAGGATTTGAATTTTAGTCATTTCCAAAGAGGATTGGCCTCTTACCACTAAATTTAAATTATACATTACTTATAATTAAACCTGTTTTTGTGTTCAATAAATAAACAAAAGTTTGTTAACCCACAAATCCATAATACACCCTATAATGGAAACAAGTGAGTTTGCCTATATAACTTTAAATTATCAAAAATAATTTATAATTCATTTATAAATTTATATAGCCCAACATATATGTATTTCTTGAAGCATTTGAAAATAATAATTTATAGTAATATTTAGCATACATTCTCTTACAACAAATAATATATGTGTATGTGTGCTCATCATGTATACATACATACATGTATGTGTATATACACACATAATGCTAAATAAAGATATATGACTATTTACTACTCAACAACTATAACTTATATTGATATAAAACCCTCTTAAGTTATTATGCACTATTCGTAAACTAATTAAATCCTAACTAGTAGTAGAAATTCTATATAATTTTTTTTTGAAAGGCCTATATCTATATCTATACTATATTATAAAGCATGAGACAAGGATTCCAACCAAATTTAAGTAATTACAATATTTTTTGCTTATGGTACAACAAGTTAATAAAATTGGTAAGGGGCAATATAGTATTTCTACATAAGTATTAAATTGATAAATGAATTGTTGGATAAATTGATAAATACAATTAAATTGCTTTGAATTATATAATAGTAACATTTTTAATCTTCATATTCTTGTAACATAATCTATATCTATCTATACTACATTATAAAGGGGGAGCCATGAACAAAAACGTCCAAAATGTCAAAGTTAATATGGCATCCCAAGAGCCTCAAGTGTAATCCTCAAAAATTTTCACCATTTCTTCTATTTATACTCTTGTGTACCACATTTCATAGCAATTGTACAAAAGAGTAATGCAAGTCATACCATCTTATTGTTTTTGTAACCTCTCCTTTAACTTTAACTGCTCTTGAATTTTAACTCATGAGCTTTCATATTTCACAACCGACAACATATCGTTATTGAGTGTAAAATGTGAGCCAAATTTTTTTAACCATTAGTTAATTCTTGCCTTTAAATATTATTATATATTTTATTTATCATTAAATATATGAGGTTTTTAAAACGTGACAAAAACTAATAAATTCATGTTTTCACTGACATGACTATGTAGGTATGCAATGATCGGACAGTTTACAGAAGAGTGATGTTTATGTTCATATTGGTCTGTTACGGTAACATACCTTGGTTTATTAAGATTTGTTCAATAATGAGTACATGGTTTTTGTGATGAACTGCAATCAGTTGTAACAGGCGGTGCACATTTCTTTTCTTTTCTTTCTACGAATACTTGTTAAAGCATAGTGTGCACATTTCTATTCTTTTTGCGCGGAAAAAAAACCTAAGTATCATAATGTTGTATTGTAACCTATTTGTGGACCCCGCTGCAACGCGCGGGTAAACCCACTAGTAGCAATTAAAAAGAAGAAATTGAAAGGATGCAACTTCTTATATAATTAAATGATTTGTTAGTTACTTGAGGAAAACTAAAGAGACAACAAACTTTTATAAATGAAATTTCTTTTTTCATAACAATAATGGCTAGATAGAATGTGAATGTAAAAAGAGAGCAACCAAGCATGCATGATGCTTTCTATTTGAATACATCGAAAGACGTGAACGTGTTCCGGCAAGCAATATTACTCAAGTGTTGTATGTTTTGTTTCTACTTTAATTATGTTTGTATGTATTTTGGTTTTAAAAAGAAGACTGTTTTTCTTCAGACAAGACATCTCTGTTTACTTTTGTTCTGATTTGATGATCTTATAGGAGCTTCAACTTTTAAAAACATATGTATATATGTATGTATGTATGTATGTATGTATGTGTGTGTGTATTTATGTATGTGTGTGTGACATCACTTTCATTTCCCTTCAGTTTGACAAACACCTATTTTGCCTTAGCCATGATAACCTCGTGAAACTAATAAAAGATTTAGATTAATTATATCATCTAATCATGTATAGATAATTATATCATAGTGGGATATTGAAATAAAATCGATGCTGATAATGTTTTTTATATACTATTGTGACATCCGTCACCCTCATCTGTCATCTACTTGACAATAATAGCCCTTCAAATATTTCCATTATAGCCCCCGTAAGTTCGTCGTTTTCAAATTTAATTTTAGAGCGAACTAAAAATCTTTTTTTTTTTTATCATTTATACTTATTATGGATCGGGTATAAGTTTTAATCAAATACGTACTATGAAACGTCTACGCAATGGATGTTGTAAAATTTCAAGTTTTATAAAGTTAAAAAAAAAATTATAGTTAACTTAATTTAACTAAGTTAAGGTTTTATAAAGGAAAAATAATAAGTTTTTACATAATATTGCAAATCTGAAACCACAAGGACCTTTTCTGCCAAGATGTGAAAATTTTAAACCAACCCTCTTTCCCTTCCCGTTTTTTTTCCGGCGAACAAGCTTCCGGTCACCGGAGTTGAATTCCGGCGACCATTAATAAGGCCATTATTGTTCGTTTTAATGCTCGTTTGAATTCCTCCATCTTCTGTTAGTTGTTTGAGAGTAACCTACATCTATTAAACACAGTAATAATCAACAATCAAGATTGTTTCAAAGCCCTAACCGTCGGCCATAATGAACCCATCAAAACCTTACGTTTCAAGTCGAAATCTTTTAAATATTTGACATAATTCATTTTCTGTATGATTATACTTCTCAAACCCACGAAAAAACAAGTCTAAAACCCGTCCAAGAAGCCTTATAACTGAACCAAAACTATCTGCCTATTCAAGCTTGTGTTCGTCCTTAATCCTTCGTTGTAAGTCCAAATTATTCATTCAATATCATTTAGTTTTCTGTGGGGAACAAAAGCCCTATGAGTTCATGGGTTATCGTATCTGGATTTTGATTATTGAAAAGGAGGTTAGGGTTAGGGTTTTTAGGTTTTAATTTGGGGAAGAAGATGTCTTTTAATAATATGTTAAATATAGTTATGTATGAATATAATCAATAAAATTAACTTTGGTCTAGTGGTTATGCATGTTACATTGTGCAGAAAAGGCACAGGTTCGAGTCCCCTTGGACGCGAATTTGTATTTTTTTTGGCTATTTCCTTTTAAATTTCATTTTCTTGTTTTCTTTAAATATATATATATATATATATAATATAGACTTTGAAATATTCATAATAAATTCATTTTTGCTCCAAAAATTATAAAAATTTAGGAGTAGTTTCTTGACACCATAAAGAAAATTTCCATACTTTTACTTTCTGAAAAATGTTTTATTTTTATATTGTTATTGAATTAAATTATTTTAATCATAATTAATTGATTAAAAATTCATTTTTAATGATTTTAATCTCAAACTTCTTGAGTAATTATTTCTCATCACCATGAACTGAAATAAAAATTATTGGTTCAGAAAACACTTATTTTATAAATTTTCTAATTTTTTAATCATTTAAACATGATTTAATTCTATTAAATCAGTTTTAAATATAAATAAGTTTATAAAAATTATGAGAAAATTATCTTCATTGATTTACATCATAAAGAATCCATTTTCTATAAAACTAACATTTTTGGATCATGTCTTGTATTTTTAATCTTATTTATGTTAATTAGACATAATTGAATATTTATTTATTTACACTATTTAAACATCTATTTTATAAATACTTTTCTTATAAAATAGAAGTGTTTTGTGTTTGAAAATCTTAATTACCATTTGTTAAATCATTGTGAAACACATAATTATTTATTTATTTGTACATTTATGATTATTGTATTTATTTAATTTAGTTAAAGTAATTAACTAAATTATTTCGTCTTAATTATTCAAACATATTTTTATATAAATATTTAATAGGTAATAATTATATTACCTAAACCACATTTACAATCTTTCATATATTATTTGTGATATACAACTTTTACATTAACGCGACTTATCATTAAAACTCTAATTCCCCAAATCGACTTAGCAAACCCTAATGCCTTAGACCCTAGTTGCCTTAGACTCTTAGACATTTCCTTATTAGTACTTTC
Organism: Ambrosia trifida; assembly: GCA_028751855.1. NCBI lineage: Eukaryota > Viridiplantae > Streptophyta > Magnoliopsida > Asterales > Asteraceae > Ambrosia > Ambrosia trifida. The sequence continues at coordinate 108,550,299 of CM054123.1, read as the reverse complement.
ATACATTATAGGTTGAATTCCTCGGAATTCCCATTACTTAGCTCACGACCGCTTAAGTTGGATTAAGATCGCTTCCGTAAACTGTGAGTATATCTTTCCCCTTTTTACTGTTTTACTATTCTGGGGTGACTCATGTACTTACTATCAAGTTTCTATTTCTTTTACTAAATGCAATTCTCATGTGTGTTTGCTTTATGTTAATTGGTGTGTCTATGACTTGTCAAAATCATTAACCGTTCTGCGGCCTAGCATTTCAATGAATAGTACTATGGTATACCCCCTTGAGACTCTGTTAAGAGAATCTTGGTCATTGTCTTGTTAATTCATTATTCATTTAGTTAGTCATGTGTTAGTCATTATTCATAGGCTTGGTTTTGAACGGATATTACTTATTACATAATTGCAAATGGTACCGCACATGAATTGCTAAACACTTTTCCTACTACATTTATTCAAACAGGGTATGCCCACCAATACATTTTGTATTGACCAAATTATTTTCGTACATGTTTCAGGTTCTTATGAGATTACTTCCAAGCGTTTGGAACATAGACTTAGATTGAGATTATTGTATCTTAGTTTGGATTGCTAGTCCTAATCGTTGTATTTCTTCTAATGTATTATAATTCAGTGTATTCAAATTTACACTTTTAGTCCATGAGCTATTGAACAATCGTCACTACGTGACACCTCGATGTTTCCGCCATCGGTTGGGGTGTAGGGTTAGAACTCATGAATAAAGTAAATATACAAAAGATTGTTCAATAGAAAAACACAAAGCTTTACTTTCTATAAGAAAAAAAAGGATTTGGTAACAGACAAGAGTACAATTAGTAAATGTATCGAGTAAATTTGAAAACATTTTTGTGATAAAGAACTTATGGATCGCTATTTAATGAGGTACCTACTGGGATACGACCTACAATTCAAGTTTCAACTAAGATGATTGATTTAGTATTATGCGCTTTTATTTTTATTACAAGATAGTTGAGTATAAGACTACGAGGTGAATTATATCTGTCAAGCATTGTAGCTTGATGTACTTGTTGTAGCTTTATTTTAAATAGAGCAATCCGACTAATAATAATAATTTTTAAGCCTTTGTTACTTGGGATAAACACGTTTAGATATGTAATTTTTGTTAGCTCTCTCTTTATGCATGAACTTACTAAAGTTATATCTTTTATAACTAACTAGGTTAGAATCCTTAATTTTATAACTAACTAGGTTAGAGTCCAATGTATTATAATTAATATGGTTTTCGTTATAAATCTGAACTGAACCATACTGTCTTGTACACACCCCTAAAATCAACATCATAAATTTTATGTTTCCCGCCGCATCGCGCGGGCAACACACTAGTAGTATTAACTATTAACCACTAACCGTATAGTTATAAGAAATTAGCTTTCTAAACCGTTAGAAAAAGGCAAAGTTGAGAAAGTATTTTCAACTCTTCCCCTTCTTTTTCACGGATGTGGGTTAAAGTTTATAATAGAAAGGTTTTTTTATTTTTATTATTATTATCAGTAAACTAAATGATTTATGTTGTACATATATTTTATAGAAAATTTATTACTAGAAGATCAAAAGCTTATGGACTTTTTGACGTTTGCCTTTTTGCTTAATTCATAGCATGTAGCATGGGCTTGGACTAGGAAGATACCTAGAAAAAACAAAATCTATTTTGACTATATTGAAATGGCATCATGCCATCATGGTTGAATCAATTAAGTGAATCTTATTACTTAAACACAATAAGATACATGTTTTTTTTTTTTCATGTAGATCTCCATCTTTTGTACGTAATCTATAATAAAAGTATAAATGTAACATCAAGCCGTTCATATTCATCTTAAATACGATTTTGGCTTTTATTGACTTGCGTTCTTCAATCATACACCATGCATGCATGACTTAAGTGTGACATCGAACATCTATGTCAGTAAGTATAGATGAACGGGAAAGGTACAAAGTTTAGCCCAATGGATTATGTGTGAACTTTGAGCGAGCACAAGTTTAGATATAAGAGACCTCTTGCACATGCCAAATCCAAGTATTATAAAACTTTTGAAATTTATTAATTTTGTAAAGCTTCTTTTAATCTAAAACGGCTAATAATGTTTAATCTAGACCTTTTAATGCTATTTTGATACAAACATATGATAATTGTGTTCTGAAGGGACAATTGAAGACTAAGGGGCTGTTTAGTTGATTAAGTGCTGAATGGTTAAGAGGTCTGAAAGGTTAAGTGCTGAATCATTAAGTTGGGCCTCTTAATGGTTAGTATTCTTGTCCCGAGAGTATCATTAAGGTTCAATATAGTTCAGTGCTTAATGGTTTAGCAACGTCTTAAGTCTTAATGGTCCAGCCTTAACCATTCCATTCAAAAGCTGAAACAAACACGCTGAATGCTCAATCATTCAGCGCTGAATGGTTCAGAACCTCGTTAAGAGGTTTACCAAACAGCCCCTAACTGGTGTGCTTTACAACTAAAAGCATTGGCGAAACTTGAACTTTTATATGATGGGGGCTGTAAGTCATGTGACCCAATTTATTTTTTCAAATTGGTGGGCCCATGCTCAAAATTATATATAAAATTTTCGAACAAAACCGGAAAAATTTACACCAATGAGCAAAAAATCGTCGGGGGCTGGGGCACCTCCCGACCCTCAATAAGCTTCGCCTATGACTCAAAGGGTTAGAAGTTTAAATTCGGTAGGTACATATTATGATGAATTTATCTTAGTAAATTACTAAATTCTAGCAATTGATGTAAAAAAATTAACATGATAATTGTCAATCGAAACCTATCACATAAGAATGCGAAATGTAATAAAAGTATAGCTTTAAAAGTCAAATTGCGTAGTACATCACTAGGTATTGAGTTCTATTAGTTGGAACGAGTAGTTGGAAAAACAAGCTAGTGGACATTTTGTAGAACCAAGTGGACAATTTTATCAAGACTCATCCACTTTTTAAGTGCATGAACTCTCTCCAAACGGCATAAAACAAAATGATTAATGATGCATTAAAGGCATTAAATCTTTCATTTCTAATAAAAAATGTATTTAAATAACGTTACTATATATTCTACACAAACCATGTAATTCATTAATGTGTACTTAATCAAACTGTCACAGCCTATCATAATATAATAAATAGATCGATCCGACGATCCAACGATAATATATAAATTATCCTTTAAAACAAATGTAGAATAATATCCTTTCAAGTTATTTTCAGTCATTGGTTCATTTTAAAGGTATTAAATGCTTTTAAGAAAATGATTGTTATATATATGATTTAGAGAGTTATTTAAATAACCAATTTTCGTGCATGTCTTTTAAAAGTAAAAGTTTTGGAGCGTAATATAAATAAGCTATGTATGTTTGAGATTTCTAGTTGCTAATTTATAAAATGTATGGATTCTTATATTTAACTTTCACTGGAAAATCTACTAAATCTGTATTACAACTTTCTGACAAATCAACCCCATTATGGTTTTTTTATTTTTTATTTTTTATTTTTAAAGATGAGATGTTTATATCTTTAAGACAATTAATCTATACTATATTATTAAAGCATCTAGCAAAAATTCCAATCAAATTTAAGTAATTAAAACATTTTATACTTATGGTATAATAACTTTATCAAGTTAATAAGGGGCAAAATGGTATCCTACATGATAAATTAATTCATAAATATAATGAATAATGAATATGCATGATTTAAAGCCATAGATCATGAACTTGTAACCGTTGAGTTTTTATCCCATATTCAACAATAACCTTTAAGCTTCAATAACATGCCAAACAACAAATTTTTAGAATTTAAATAGTCGTACATTAATTTTTATATGAACACAATTATAGAGTACTATTAACCAGATTTTAATAGATGATCTGCACACACACACACACATACACACACCCAAGCACTCTCATATTCTCTGTATCTGTATCAATGTTTGTCTTTCAGTTTCTTTTACGTCTGAGACGAATCTCCGCAACATGCCATCTTTCTCTTTAGTTGCCCTATGATAAGATATGTGTTCGGTAGCTATGTACCACCTAAGGCGAAGAGACAAGCGAACCGCCATTTCAATGTACATATGAAGATTCCTTTTGAGGTAACAATATGAACTAGAATCCTATGTATGTAATATGAGAATTTGATTAAAATGGTGGACAGAACCAAGCTCTAGAATAATCAGTATATGTGGAAACTAGGTTCGGGTTAGAACATAGCAATTAAATCTTACACTCAACATTGGTTGGTTAAATCTTCTCCAAACGAATATACATTGCCACCCACATACACCCGTGTTTTTATATCTTTATACCAATGTTGTTGCGCGAACCAATGATTTGTGGTCAGAATCGTGCACCACATCACCGTCGTTGACTCTGCTTTATTTTTCGGTCCGGTTCATCTTCACAAGGAAACAAGGTAAGAATTTCCATCTTATGACTTGACAAATAGAGTCATCATGTGAATCCAAAAGTTAATTCATATTTGAGGTTTGGGATGTAAATGGGCCAAACCGCGGCTGGTTTGATTAGAGTTAATACGGAAGAGGATGATCAACTACCTATTTATTAAAACAAACAAAAAAATGGGTTTTGAATTAGAAATGGCTGAATAGCCCACTGATCACTGGCTTGACTTCTTTACCATAACTGAAGTTCATGTGTTAGACCTGTACCCAGCATTGGTTTCATATTACTTTGTCACATTTTTATTACTTTTATAATGAGTTAATATTTTTTGTGTCCTTTTTAAAATTTATATTTTGCATTTGTTTTAAGAATCTAATCAGACCATATTTATTTTGTTGTAAATTGCTATTGTGACTTTAAATAGTCAAATATGGTTTGTTTCGAAAGGAATAACAATAAACTATATTAGTATTTGATCTTGGGTGTGGTATGTTTGAAAATTCCGGTGAATAAATTGTGGACAATCAAATATTAGAGTGATGTTTTTGAATTGGAATATGTAAACATGTTAGCCACCTAAATTTGATACAATATATTCCTTATCATCTTAAGACAATGTGCGATGACCTTTCATGCTATTGATGATAATATCAGTTTCCACTATTTTTGTTGGTACTAAATGTGTTGTACTTGTATCTTAATTGAATACAATCTTGCAATATGTCATTAAATTATATCAATAAAACTACTAACAAAAGTACTACACAATTACATCACAAGAGGATTTATAAACTAACATAAACGAATATCGCACTTAAATTGTCGCCCCCGCAGCAACGCATGGGTCCCCACTAGTAGAGGAAAGTAACAATTTGGTAATTTGTGCATTTGTGGTTTGGTGGTTTTTTCCAGTCTAGCCCAAAATAAAACTAATTGTCAGAACAACCCAGTAGTTTTCATGAAATCCGCCAAAACAATCCAATTATTTAAGGGAGTTAATTGAACCCAGTTAAGTCAGGGGCAAAATTGTCCATTTACCTTCTTTCTCTCCCTATTATCACCACCACCAACTCCAGACCAAAATATAAACTCTAATTTTTCTACATTCATCATCTAGAACAACCACCACCACTACACCTTCACCACCGTTCATGTGATATCCGTCACCCTCGTCTTTCGTCAAATTTACAATAATAGCCCTTCAAAATTTACATTATAATTCCTGCAAGTTTCGTCGTTTTCAATTTAATTTTTAAGTGAACTAGAATTTAATCATTTATTTTGGATCGAGTATACGTTTTAAGCAAAGGCGTATGTTGAAACGTTGCCCGAAATGGATAGTATAAAATGTCAAGTTTTATAAAAGTTAGAGTTTTAAAAAGTTAAATATAGTTAACTTGGTTAAGTTTTTATAAAAGGAAAAACTAACTAGAAATAATAAAAAACTAACCTAGTTAAATCTAGAGGGGACCAAACTTGCCAAAAGACATCATTTTGAAACCTCTTCTTTTCCCCCTGGTCCACGTTTTTCCGGCTGGAGGAATTCCGGCGACCGGAATATTTTCCGGCGAGCCATTAAAAGCCATTTTAACGCGTCAACCATCCGTTTTTATGGTGGGTTTTTATCTTTCCGTCAATTATTAAGCGTTTCAGTACGTTATAGGGTATTTAAACATGTTTTAAACGAGATTTAATTTGGGTTTATTGTGGTAACCGATCGGAATAAATAAACCTTCAATCGTCCGTTTCTTTTACGTTATATGTATAAATTGACTATACTAGTACACTACTGCACGATTATACTTCTCAAACTCACTACAAAAACCGTATAACCATGACCAGAAGTCTCGCAAATCTTGGTTCTAGGTGTGACATATAAGCTTGCCATTCGGATCCAAATCGTAAATGTATGTTATCTTTTATGTTGCCGTTTTGTTTTTCACATTTCTCTAGTCAAAACCCCCTTATTACAGATTTGTTAGGGTGCTTGATTATGGTTATTGAAATCAAGGTTAGGGTTAGGGTTCTTGGCTTGTTATTTGGGGAAGAAGATGGGTTAGAAACTAATATATTTATATTTCTTTTTCTAAATAATTTCATAAGACTTATAGTGGTGTAGTGGTTGAGTCCCTTGGTTCTGAATCCAAAGGTCATGAGTTCGAACCCAGGCATAATCAGTTATGCTTTTTATACAGATTTCATTTCCTTCTTATTTTTTTTAAGTATTATAATACATGCAAACTTAGAATATTCATAATAAATTCATTTTTGCTCCAAAAATTATGAAAATTTAGGAGTAGCATCTTGACACCATAAAGAAAATTACTAAACTTTTATTTTCTGGAAAATGTCATATTTTTATATTTTTATTGAATTTATTTGTTTTAATCGTATTTAATTGATAAAAAATTCATTTTTAATGTTTTTAATCTCAAACTTTTTGTGAAATTATTTCTAAGCATTATGAACTGAAATAAAAATATTTAGTTCAGAAAACTTTTATTTTTATTAATTTTCCTATTTTTAGTCATTTAAATATGATTTAATCTCATTAAATCAGTTTTAAATATAAATAAGTTTATAAAAATTGTGAGAAAATTATTTTCATTAACTTACAACAGAAATCATTCATTTTCTATAAAAATAGCATTTTTGGAGCATGTCTTGTATTTTTAGTCTTATTTACGTTTAATTGGACATAATTAGACATTTATTTATTTACACTATTTAAAATCTATTTTATAAATACTTTTATTATAGAATATAAATATTCTTATGTTGAAAGTCTTTATTATCTTTTGTTGGATCATTGTGTAACTCAAAATTATTTATATATTTATGATTATTGTATTTATTTTAATTTAGTTAAAGTAACTAACTAAATTAATTTGTCTTAATTATTCAAACATATTTTTATTCAATAGGTAATAATTATATTATTTAAACCACATTTACAACCTTTCATATATTATTTGTGGTATACAACTTTTACATTAACGCGACTCACCATAAAAAACTCTAATTCCCCAAATCGACTTAGCAAACCCTAATGCCTTAGACCCTAGATACTTTAGACTTTTAGACACTTCCTTATTAGTATTTATATACATTATAGGTTGAATTCCTCGGAATTCCCATTACTTAGCTCACGACCGCTTAAGTGGATTTTGATCGCTTTCGCAAACTGTGAGTATATCTTTCCCTTTTTACTGTTTTACTATTTTGGGGTGACTCATGTACTTATTATCAATTTTCTATTTCATCTTACTAAAATAGCAATTCTTATGTGTGTTTGCTTGTGTCATTTCGTGTATCTATGACCTGTCAATCATTAACCGTTTCGGCCTGGCATTTCAATGAATAGTACTATGGTATATACCCTTGTGACTCTGTTGAGAGTCCTCGTCATTGCTATGTATTACATTACTACTAGCGCATACTATATATATCTGCTTTCTTTTCATATGGTTGATTTGACCCGGATACCACTTATTACATAATTGCAAACAGTATACAACACATGAATTGCTAAACATTTTTTTTACTATATTTATTCAAACAGGGTATGCTCACCAATACAATTTTTGTATTGACCAAATGATTTTGTACATGTTTCAGGTTGTTTTGAGATGCATCCTTTAAGTTTTCGGATTTATATTTAGATTTTGATTCATTGTATTTCAATTTAGTTGACAGTTAGTATCGTTGTATTTCATTTCAATGTAATAAATTATTTAATCAATGTATTCAAATTTACACTTTAGTCCATGAGCTATTGAACAATCGTCACTACGTGGCACCTCGATGTTTCCGTCATCGGTTGGGGTGTTACAGTTCACCACCATACCCTATCCTTTCTCTTTCTCACTTTGTCTCTATAACTACCCCACCACCAAGCTTCACCCGCCACCTGACCACCACCACCTGCCCCCATCATTCTTTTCTAAACACTTTGTGTCTCTCACCATCTTAATCTCTATCACCGCCACCTTCAACCACCTGTCATGGCGACCCTGAAAACTGTATCTGTCTCACTAGTCTTCTCATGCGGTGAAGCACCGCCCCCACCATCTGTTCTTGTGAAGCACCACCCACTACCATCTGACTATCAACAACCACCACTACTGCATCTTCACCACCCACCATTGAAGACGACGTCGTATTATTATTATTAATAGAAATTGATGAAATCTTCGGCGACGGGTAATCTCTGACGAGATTATTGAACCCACGATGCTTCACATTTCTAAAAAAGAACGTTGCTTGTTGCTGAAACTATTGGTGGTGTTGAAACTCATCTAGAAATCTTTTTCCGATCAAGTCCGGTCGCCGGAGACTGATATTTGCATACGAATCAGCTAAAATTCAAGCGATTGGTGACCGGTAACCGTTTGGTACAACGTTATTGCTGTTATTGTGGGTTACCTTCCAATTGCTTCTTGTACAACTCAGATGGGTGTGATTTGTCCACTTTAACAAAAGTAAGTGATCTCAGAATACTAGACATGGGTCTAAAAATGAAATTCTAAAGAATTTGAAAAATTATAGGCAGATTGAATGGTGGGTTTTAGATCGAGAATGAGATAACATTAGCTGAAGAATGAGATAACAGAAGGTAAATAGAGGGAAACGAGCTGCTGTAGAGGGAAAACAGAGTGGAGCCAGCTGGGTTTTAAGAAGCTCAGAAGGTAAATAGACAATTTTGCCCCAGAATTAACTGGGTTCAGTTAACTCCGTTAAATAATTGAAATGTTTTGGCGAATTTCGTGAAACTACTGGGTTGTTCTGGCAATTAGTTTGATTTTGGGCTAGGCTGAAATAATTACCAAATCACAGGAACTGTTTTGGATATTAACTCTAAAAATAAATTTGTTCAGTGTTGAACAAGTTTGACTTTCATTAACCATAGTTAACTTTTTTTATTAAACTTCAGAAATGGTTGATTAATATAACATATGGGATTATCTCAATCGGTTATCTACAAAGCAGGAACCGTCGGTAAATAAACGCCCCGCCCTCCAGAAACACACATTCTTCTCCTGTTAGGCATTTTGCAACGCTTCAAACCAACTCTCTAAAAACCGATTTAACCATGTTCCACCACCTCACATTGGCAGTTCCGAAAATCCTAGTTTATAATAGACATAGTCTCCATATAATCCCTATTTATAATAACTATAATCAACGGCCAACTCCACATAAAAAATGATATATTTATTTTAATATGTTGCATTCTTAAATACATGGAATTTATGTTCACACTTTGTATGCATTTTAGCTTACATTTGTGCTTCATTCAATGATTTAAAAGTGGTGATGATGGTGGTTAGAACAAGTAAATTGATATATGCTAGATCAGCATACATAAAGTAAAGTGGTGATCAAAAGTTGCTAAAAAACAATATTCAACACGTGTGGTAATTTTCAAATAATTAATACGAGTCCATGAATATGGTGAGGCTCTAACTAGAGTTGAAAGAAGTAGCCCCCCGAAGGTGTTAATGGACGGTCCTCGAATGGTCGAATACACAGGGAGCTAGGGTCATATATGATAAATGTTGTAACCAAAGTTATAGTTAATTCGTTATATGTAGATTGTTGTATGATAATATATGCAAGAATTTGGTAGTGTAAACCTTAATAAATTATTGCACGCAAACATCAAATATAAAGAGGTGAATATGTGGAGTGGGTGCAATTTTAGTAAAAAAAATAGTACATTTATTTTCATGTGTGAAGGGAGTAATAGTAATTAATATGTGGAATGTTACAATAGGTGGTAATTTAGCCATTAATCATTAATGAAAAACTTGTTAAAATGAAAAAGGTCGTGGATTCTAAGAGTTTTTCTAATATGTGGGATGATACAATATGAGGTAAATAAACCTATTATCATTCATGACAAACTTGTTAATATTCCATTATTTTAATTGAAAATACTTGAAAGTGAAAATTACATCAAGACAATAGGTAGACGGATAATAAATTGCCTCGTTATCTTTTTCTGTAGGGCGAAACCTCCTTTTTGCATGGCGAAACCTAATATACTAAAGACGAAACCTTGCCCCCCCCCCCCCCCCCCCCCCGAAGTTAAGACATTGCCATGAACAACCCGTTGGACCCGGTCAAGAAACGGGTGGCATCTGGTGCTAGGGAGGCAAAAGTATCAAAAGTCAGGGGGATGAAAACGTGTTGATTCTCCTGATAGGCTTTAGCATGCTTTTCCACTTTCTTCGCCTCTGCTCTTCGCACCGCTTGCCCTGCTACAAACCCATTATCCCTCAAACGAGCTAGAGGAGGTACTCTTGTGAGATCCACACAAGCATGTTTGCCCCCCGCCCACCCAAAGACAAGAAGATCTGCTGGTCGCCGGGTGGATCTCCCTTCTACGGGGTCTGAAAGGAAGTTCACAGGGGCCTCCTTCTTGGCTGAGATCCCGGCTCGTCTTAAGATGTCCCATAGAACGTCCTGAACCCAGTCATGTCGATATTTGAATCCGGGCAGCTCTTTGCAGTGAACCGCATGCTCCCCGTATTTATACAGACAAGCCTTACAGCAAATCGGATATACTTCATCAGGGTACATGGGGATCATCAAATGGTATTTTAGAATGGCCTAGGGATGTAAACGAGCCGAGCCGGGCCCGAGCCTGACTGGGCTTGAGCTCGGCTCGTCATGCTTTTATGAAGCTCGAGCCTAATACTTTGAGCTCGAACTCAGCTCGAAAGTAAAACCCAAGGTTCGAGCGAGGCTCGAAATAATTATAGAACAATTTAAAAGGAGCTAAAAGCTCGGCTCGAGCTCGCTTAGATAGCTTAAACGAGCCAAAGTTCGGATCGAGCTCGACTCGCTAATGTTAAATATTAGGCATACTATATATAACATAATAATAATATAAAATTTATTCGAGCCCGTTTAGGCTCCCGAGCTTAAAAGGTCTTTGTATGAAAAGCTTGAGCTCGGGCTCGATAACTAAACAAGTCATGTTTCAAGCTCGAACTTGGGCTTGGGCTCGTTAAGGCTCGGCTCGTTCGAGCTTTTTACCAATCCGATCCCGAGTAGCTCTCGAGTCAATGGCCCTGAACTCAATTGCATACATGGTTTGGCCTAGACCATCAATTGGGATAACGGTCAGAAAATATTGGGCATTGGAGCCTTGTAAACATTCAATAACCGCCTTATGGTGGGGGGACAAACCAAAACCTTCACCCATGCTGTGAGCGATTTTGCTAAAAAGGGCATTCGTCAAAGTTTTTTGAGGCTTCGAAGGGCAGTGTCTTTGTTAGAAAAATCGCAAGTATCAAAGCCTGAGAGAAAATCATTTAGTGTTGTTAATATGAAAAAATATTAGTGAAAACTATGATTTGTTTTTGGCCTCGTCATATGTTGTGTAGGAAACCTATATAAGTGTCATAGACTTACGGTAGACATGTCTTTTTTCCTAGTGTTCTAAGTAGAGGCACAACTTCATTGGGGCAGGAGGGGACTGCTAACCCTCTGAAAGTTTCGTTCAGAATTTCTGATTATATAGTATATGTATAGATTTTTTTTGTATATACGGTTTCGACCCCTCATAGCCGGTGACTTCCACTCAATCCCTAGGGTGGGCATGTGCCCACAGCCCACCGTCCATTTCCCATATCCAGCAGGTAGTTGAGCCGTGGAGGATTAGACTGAGAGACGGAGAAGAGAGAAATAATCTGGTTTCATGCAGGTATGGAGTTGGGGGGGGGGGGGGGGGGGGGGGGGGGGGTAGATAAAGAGACAGAAATATGACGTGATAGACTCAAAAGTAAAAAAATGTTAAAAGACAATATGTGGATGACAATGAGTTTGATTATTAAATTCTTTTATTAAATCAATTCATCATCATCACTACTAGCGGTTTGTGGTTAAATTAAGTAATTATCTTCTTATATTTTTAGAGCTAATATCTATCACAATTGGACATATTATGAGGGATCAAAATTTTTAAATCAATTTATAATAAGGCTTCTTTACCAGTTACATTTAATAGGGTGAACTATACTTCTAAAAAATCAACTTTATATTCAAAAGTCCTAAGTTCTTGTTAGACACTTAGTGAAGCCTTTTAATCCCTTGGTTTCAGGGTGCAAACGAGCTGAACTGAATTCGAGCTCAACCAGGCTCAAGCTCAAAAAATTTATGAGAGTTTGAGCTCAAGCTCGACTCGTTTAGAGATTTGTTTTCAAAGCTCTAGCTCGGCTCGTTAAAAATTTCTTAAACTCAGGCTCGGCTTGTTTAGTATCTATTAGTTAATATATAAATAAAATAATATAAATATTAGGCTCATGGCTCGATAAATGAAGCTTGGCTCAGGTTCGTTTAGTAAAATAAGATTAAATGAGAAGGTAAATATTATTAAATATTAATAAAAATAGTATTATACTTAGGCTCGATAAATAAACAAGCTTTGTTTTAAGCTCAAGCTCGGCTTGGGCTCGATAAGGCTCGGCTCTTTTCGAGCTTTTTACCGAGCCGAGCTCAAATAGCTCGCGAGTTACTCGGCTCGTTTGTGCCCCTACTTGGTTCCATCCATACGACCATTATTATTAATATTTATCTGATATGATAAAGTTCGAAAATTTATTCTTAAAATTTTCCTTATTTATTACATGACATGTTCTCTCTCTCTCTCTCTCTCTCTATATATATATATATATATATATATATATTTAATATAAGAAGTTTTTCTGGACCGACCCAATCTAATTGACTCGTTATAACATGACCCAACTTGTGCCCCTAGACAAAAATCCTGTATCCGTCACTGCTTCCGATTCCTTCTCCTCCAAATTTCCGCTCAAACTTCGCTACTGGTCTTAAGTTAGATTTGCAGGTTAAAATCGTGTATTGGGTTAGGATTAAATTGAAAATGTATATGTTGCATGTGGAAAAAAGAAAAAGAAGTGGTATAAAAGGTTATGGGTGTTGCATATAAGTCAAAGCTACTCCATATTCCATAATTAACTTCTCCTATATCATTTCTTAGACCACCCGTAGTGACCTGTTATGTGGCGTTTTAAACCCCTATAGTGCCGGGGAACACCGCCCTCCGAACGTTATAGGGCGTTTTAGGTTAAAGGCGTTTTATTTTTAACGGGCGTTTTGAGTTTGAAAGTTGTGTGGGCCCCTTTTTTATGACCGTTGAACGGTCACTTACTTTTAAAAAAAAAAAATCGTGTATTATATATATAAACATACATATTCACATACAAACACACAATGAATTGGGACCCGAACATGTATAACATTAACATGGGAGGTGGCTCAACACAAGTGTTTGGGACATCTCAAATGTTCGAGTCCTCAAATGCTTGGCAAGACACACAGTCGGTTCCGGAGACACAGAAACCGGTGCAAGAGCCAGAGCCCGCGCGAGGCAAGACAACCGGACGAGGAAGACGGGCTCACAAAAGGAAAGACACGGACACTCGCGCCAAAAAAACCGTCCTACCATGGACTGACGATGAGTTGTTCGCGTTAGCCCGAGCGTGGGTTGACGTGTCGGAGGATCCTGTTATTGGTTTGTTTTTTTTTAGCGGGCACTTATATATTTTTTTGAACGGGCACTTTTATATTTTTTGAATATATCTTTTTTACATATAGTTTTTTTAAACAGGCACTTATATATTTTTCTGGTTTGTTTTTTTAGCGAACTATCAAAACAAAGGAGATTTTTGGAGGAGAGTGAAACACCCCAATCGATGGCGGAAACATCGGGATGTCACGTATCGATGATTGTTCAGTAGCTCATGGTGAATAACAAATTTCATTAAATAATTTAAATACGTTACATACAATTGTTCTAAGAATTTGTACATCAAACTGAATCAAACTATGCAAACATCTTCAAGCATCAATTCAAATCTTCAAGCAACTAGAACCTGAAACATGTTAAGTTGAAAATATTTTGGGTCAACAAAAGTTGGTGAGAATTACATAGGTTTTGATAATTGAATAAAATTGTTGTGCAATTCATGTGTCCTGGCAATCTAGTCCATATGCGAAAACATACTAGAAGTAAATCGAGTGCATAATCAACCTTGTTGACTGTTGTATTGTGGTACATCCCATACGCTCATGGTTCACTCGTTTATATTGCAGTAACAAACACCCACGTAACCTTTGTAGGAGGCACGTATCCGGGTAGGATTGTCAGTCCAATAGATCTATCAATGTATACCGTTTGGCTGATGAATGTTTATGCTAGAATTGTGCTTACCCTACTCATGTTCAAGACATAATGCAACATAGAAATACACATAGACACATTGATGATTGAATTGCATAAATATTGTTGTAACATGTTTCACCCCAAAAATGGTGATAAATAGAAAATGGGATATGTAAAACTCACCTTAGCAAAATGTTATCTCTTGAAAATAGTGTGTTGCCCAAATGTGTCAAGTATCACCCTATAATAAGGTAATAAATATGTCTAAGTCTATCTAGTCTACAATTGTATATGTTCTAGGGCTTCGAATTGGGGATAAATACTTGTTTGATTAATATCAAAAATGTTTGATAATTGAGAGAATATTAGTAAATAATTAACCAAAAATCTCTTTATGGATTTTAAATCCAAGATGGTCACAAGAATATGTTTAAAGTATAAAAATAATTTTTATAAAATTATTTTCTTTAAAATAGATTATTAAATCTATTTATTACAAATTGTCAAAATTTAACTTTAATATTTAAAAATATTAAAATTAAAGAATTATAAGTTTAAAATTTATATTTCTGTTCTAAATAATCAGAAATAATTTGTATAAAATTTTGGTGCAAAAATATTAAAAATTGGATTTATTATGATTTAATTATGATTAAAACTAACAAAAATTGATTAAAAATATT
This sequence comes from Ambrosia trifida, assembly GCA_028751855.1. Classification (NCBI taxonomy): domain Eukaryota; kingdom Viridiplantae; phylum Streptophyta; class Magnoliopsida; order Asterales; family Asteraceae; genus Ambrosia; species Ambrosia trifida. Next base: position 108,534,976 of record CM054123.1, on the reverse strand, counting down.
AAATAAAAGATTTTTCAGAAATAAAAATCATTTCTGAAAAGCTTAATGTTATAAAAACTTAGAATAAAATTTGTGGAAATTTATGAATTTGTTTTGATATTTTAATGGAATTTTATAAATATAATAGAATAAAATTAATTTATTTATTAAATATATTAAATAAATAAATTTTTGAAAACTAAAAATTGTAAGTTGAACTATTACATCAGATTATCACAAGATAATTTTTGTAGAATTTTTAAAAATGTTTTAACATTTTAAAATGAATTTATAAGATTATAAGTATTATATATATGATTTGCTTAAAAACAAAAACAAGAAAAAGGGTTTGTCCAACCCGGGACTCGAACCCGCGTGGACCAGCAGACGAGCACCAGACACAACCACCTGGTCTAGACCAGTGGTTGTGTTTGGTTGTGGTTTATATAAAATAAATACTAAACATTTCAGACGTGTTCTTCCCCAAATAATTGAAATCGAGCCCTAGAATCTGCAATCGAACGATTTAACAAGCAATAACCCGATTCATCATGGGGTTATTGCTTGTTGATAGCCGATGAACAAAATCCATAAAGAAAATCAAACATACCAAACTGAATTGATCAAAAACGAGCGGTCAAGACCCGAAGCCAAGAAAACTTGATTAAACACCAAGAGCAGAGGATTTTTATGAGGAATTGGGGATTGGGAAAGGTTATTCGGCGAGATTAGATGGTCCAGCAACATTCAATTTATAGGATAAAAGATTGGTGTTCGATTTGGCAAGTTTTGACCCGTTGTTAATGTTTGACGCGTGTAATAGCTTGAAATCCGGCATGTTTGACCACGAACCAATGGGTAAAGGACGCGCATATGACCGATAATCACACAATCATTCCATTCTTGGATCAATTACGAGTTATTGATGTTAATTAATTTGGTCAAAGATGGATTCTTCTTGGTTTGCTGCTGCTGCTCGTCGAAGGAGAAAGACAGAGAGGGTGGCTTTTATATAATAATAATCATGAATATTCACAAGATGAGCTGTGGCTCAACTGGTGGGGACGTGTGGGTGTTTGTGGTTTGGCTCTGGTTCGATACCCGGCTGAGGCAACCATTTTATTTATTTTTTAACACAGCAAGGGAGAGGGGTGAGGGGTTTGGGCCGGGTAACAGGGATGAGTTGGAGGTTTGTTTTGGGCCGGATCTGGGCTTCACTTGTGGGCCGTGCGTTTTAAAAAGGAAAGAGGGTTTTGGGTTGCTATTTGGGTTAAGAATAACTTAACCAGTTTTTTTTTTAACATTATTAACATTAGTAATATTATTATTATTATTATTATTATTATTATTATTATTATTATTATTATAAATAATAATCATCGCATTAGGCTCAAAATATTACCAAAAATAATAAAACTTGTCGTTTTACTCCGTAACGTATAATTAATAAATGTGAAATGTTACAGAGAGTCCGAGCATCATTTTTTGAGCTGGCTGGTAAGGGAGAGAACTACCGGCCCTACGATTCGATATCGGGCAAGTGGACCGATATCAACGCTAAATGCACAAACTTTCAAGGTGTTTATCAACGCGTCCGGTTCGGGTGGAAAACTGGCCAAAACGACGCGATGATTTTGGAGGCCGCTTTAGAAGAATACAAACAAGAATACGGGAATTTTCCGTACATGAAGGTTTGCCGGCTGCTAAAAGACTGCTCCAAATGGCACAGCGTCCGCCCAACGGTTGGAACTTCTTCATCTAGGGCCAAAAAGAAGTCGAAGACCTCTAAGTCGGTTGATCCCGAGACCCCTACGTCTGACGCGCGTTTCATTGACCTAAACGCCGAAGAAAATGCGTATTTTGCAGGGGAGGAGGGGGCGGATGAGCTACCACGTCCGCCCGGTCGACGAGCTGGTCGAGCCACCCGGGCGGAGTCTTCGTCGGGGGTGAACGAATTAATCCCGGCGTTTGCTGAGATGAACCATCGGCTCCAAGACATACGCGACATTGGGGCACAACGTATCCAAGAAAACCGAGAGGTGGTTGAGCTTATGAGGGATCGACAATTTCAACGCGACTTTGAATTTTACACGAAGCCGCATGACCACCTAGAAGGCAAGACCTTGGAAATGTGTTTGAATCAAAAGGCCAAAATCGAGAAAAAATATAACCTATGAGTATTTGTATTTTTTTAGTATTTGTGTTTTTTTAAGTATTTTGTAATTTTTTTTAGTATTTGTAATTTTTTTAGTATTTGTAATTTTTATTTATTTAATGAAATCTCTGTTGTAAAACAAGGCCTCGAAGGCCGAGTACTCCCCGAGTACTCTCCGACTAGGCCGAGAACTCCCCGAGTACTCCCGACTCCGACTAGGGAGCGCCTAGCGACTTTTGCAACCATGAATGAAATATTACTAAGTATTTAATATTATTATTAAAATAAGAAAAGAAATAATTAACCAATTATTACACTATCATTTATAAAGCCTCATAACCACCCTTCCCACTACACCCTCTTTTTCCATAAAGCCCAATTCTATTACTTTTTAATATTTTAATACCCATAAAGCCCCATAACCCCTACCACTACATATGAAATTATTACTTCTATATTTAACTTTTGCTGCCATGTGACCTTAGGCCAGATGTTTGAATTGTGAAAACAATGTCTTACAGAAATACTGGGTGATAGTCTGTATCACGGTTGTCTTTGAGAACACTAAAACATAGTTGAGCCTAAACTTTTGTAAAGAGGAATGAATTAAAAAAAAAATGAATATCATGCTAGAGCCAAGGATTAAACTTGAGACCTCTACATTAAATTAGAATGGTTTTTCCATCTTCATTAACAAGACTTTAATTTATAAGACACAAATATATATATATATATATATATATATATCATAAATATAGAATTTAATATATATATATGTATATTTTTAGAAAAACATTCGGGCCAATTTAAAAGTTGGACCCTAAGCCGGTGACCACCCGGCCCATGCTCAGGGCCGGCCTTGGTCTGTACATTAGGTCCAAGTTGATATCCACACTCCTTGAACCCCATGTATGCGAGAGCCTTGAGCACCGGGTTTGCTCTTTATGATAAAACGCTGGAAAGTTTTCCAACTCTCGTTCAATCGTTGTCTATGACCCAAATTAGGTGAATATAAGGCCTTGGGGTGTATCCTAATATCTGGGGCGTTAAGGGTGATATGACTAATGACATGTTAATCTGCATTGCACACAACTCCCTCCTTATGTTATGAGCGTTACAGATATCAATTATTTGTTAACAAGACGTTAATAGATTAAGTATTTTTTTTCCTTTTCGAACCAAAAATCACTAAAAAATAAGATTAGATGGAGTTAACATGATAAAACCATTTTCTTGATAAGTTGATATAAGGTGAAGTGAAATAGAGAAAAGTAGATGATGTGACAGTTAGTCGTAAAGGTTTGCTTGATCTTTTGCATCAGGTAGATGGGTGTCATCCTTCTATAAGTAACCTTATTAGTTATAAACTTTATATTATGAGAAACTAGGTTATGTACCCGTGTGATACACGGGTTGAACAATTTAAATTATATATATATATATATTATATATAAATTTAAAATATAATTAAGAAAAATTAGATTACATATTTTATTTAAAATAAAAAAAGTTTCATGTACAACCGAAAAAATATTAAATATTCATCAGCCCCTAATTGATTTCTTATAAAAAACATTTTTATTCACATAAAACTTTTTTCAAACATTCCAAAATATATCTTCCATACACAGCTATTATTTTGTAGACTGCATGTACAACAAAATAAAACAAAAATAAAAAAGTAATAAAGGTAAATCTGTTTAGGCTAATATATAAAAAAATGAAATTAATTTAAAAGTATCTCCTCATCCGTTAAACCATCCTAATCGAGTATTGTTCATTTTGGAATTTGACATCAAGTTTCCTCAAAGCCAAAGTAACTTGAAATAACTTGAAAAAACAAAGTCAATGAAGATTTCAATTAATGATTTTTCATGTATAAAATGTATTTTATATATCAAGCTATTATAATACGAAAATATAGCAAAACATTTCTCTATTGAAGTAACTTGAAAAAACAAAGTCAATGAAGATTTCAATTAATGATTTTTCATATATAAAATGTATTTTATATATCAAGCTATTATAATACGAAAATATAGCCAAACATATTTAGTTTTGTATTGAATCAAATATTTAATTAATGTGGATTGATTTGTTTTATTTTATTTGTTTAGAATATTGTAAGAAATATAGTTTTTAAACTTAGAGTGAAAGACCACATATTAAAAGCATGTTTTTAAGGTACACGATTTAAATTTAATAAGATATAAATACATTATCTTAAAAAAATAAATAATTTTTAATAAATATTACGTTTGTTAGTTCATAAACATTTTCAAATTATAACTATTAATTTATTTCTACTTTTGTATTAAAATATAATTATATTAATTGATTTACAAAAACATAGAATATATATATTAAACTGAATTCCAGTAATTATATTAATAATTATAGTTGTAACAAATAAAAACTGAATAAGTATGTAACACCCCAACCGATGGCGGAATCATCGAGGTGCCACGTAGTGACGATTGTTCAAAAGCTCATGGTACTAAAATGTAAATATATGATTATTGAATATTGTTTTACAACATGTGAAATTAAGTACAATACAACAAAAGTAAAGATAATTGATTGCTTTAATCTAAGTCCAAAGTCCTATGTGAAGCGTCATGCAGCTTATCCTGAAACATGCATGAAAATAATTTTGTCAACATATGAATGTTGGTGAGTACTACTTAGTTTTGTACATATAGTATAAGTTTTTGAAAAGTAGTACAATTCATGTGTCTAGCATCACCAAGGCATTATGTAAACACGCAAGTAACCAAACAAGAAAAAGATCAAATGTAAAGTTTGTACAATGTAATTGATAATGAGCACCTCAACACGTGTGAGTCTAAAAGAGCACCATAACACAAAGTTATGTCTAAATGAGCACCGTAACATAAGTTACGTCTAAATGAGCACCGTAACATAAGTTACGTCTGAGTGTAAAGAGCACCATAACATAAGTTATGTCTAAATGTATGATTCTGTATGTAAGCTACGTTCATGTTCAAGCATAACCACAAAGATAAACAAGACACGTATATGAATTGTAAATGAATAAAATGTATGTGTAAATGAATACGAATGTTTTGTATACTTGTGCATGAATCACCCCAAAAGTTGTAAAAGCGGAAAAAGGGGATAAGTAATACTCACATTAGCAAGGTGGTGAGTCTTGTGTAATTGAATAAGTATATTCCAACGTTGCCAAGTATCACCCTATGTATAATGTAACAAATAAGTCTAAGTCTATTTGGTCTATAAGTATTTTCTAGGGCTTCGAATTGGGGATAAGTATTTATTTGGTTAATAAATTAAACGTTTAATAAATAAGAGAAATTTGGTAAATAAATAAACAAAAGTCTTTGAGTAAACTTTAAATCAAATATGGTCACAATATAAAGTTTTAAGTGTGAAAATAATTTTTATAAAATTATTTTCTTGAAAATAGAATATTTAATCTATTTATTTCAATTTGTCAAAATATAACGTTAATATTTAAAAATATTAAAATTAAAGAAATTTTAGATTAAAAATTGTATTTCTGTTCTAAATGGATAGAAATAATTTATGTAAAATTTTGGTGCAAAAACATTGTAAAATGAATTTATTATGAATTATTTATGATTAAAACTAACAAAAATTGATTAAAAATATTAAACAAACGGTTTTTCAGAAATAAAAATTATTTCTGAAATGTATATTGTTATATAAGTTTAGGATAATTTTTGTGGAATTTAATAAAATCGTTTAGATGTTTTTATAGAATTTTAAAATTTTAAATGACTAAACTTGTAATATTTATAATATATATTAAATAAATTATTTTTGGAAATCTAAAAATTATATGGTAAACTTTTTTATGATATTTACCTAAAATAATTTTTGTAGAATTTTTAAGACACTTTTAGTATTTAAAAACTATTTTAAAAGATTAATAGGTTATGTATATAAATAAAGGGGTTTAAAAAAAATGTAGTTGATGCTAAGGATCGAACCCACGTCTGACCCGTCTTAAAGGTTTTAAATCACAAGTTCAGACCAACTGGTCTGAACCCTGAGAACGATTAAATCTGGGTTGAAATTAATTATAAAGGTTACCTGGTTTTGTTTAAATTAAAGATTTTGAAAAAGAATCAAGGGGACGGGGTTCGAACTCATGTTCGCGAGTTTTACAACAGCACACGTTTCCATCTGATCTAAATTAGATATGTGTTTTAATTTGTTTCAGATATGTTTTTAAACTGATACTTACAGGTATCATCTTCCCCAAATCAAACAAGAACCCTAGTTTCTAAATCAAACTAATTAACAACGAATAACCCTATAAATTATAGGGCTATTACTCGACTCATAACAGGGAATAAGAACATACAACCAATTGAAACTTACAGAAGGTTTAGGACCCGATTTGAATAAACGAATGAAATAAGATTCAAAGGTTCAATTGCGCTTCAGAATGTGTTCGAAAACAAAAGGGGTTGTGTGGGTTCTCTTAGTCGCTAGTATGTGTGTGTATACCGGTTTAATTGCAAGGGAAGGAGCTATATAAGCCGATTAGAAATTTTGTTCAAGGAAAGTTATAAAAATTTAATAAATGCTATCAATTATCCTATAATTATGAAAGTAAACGCGTTAATTGTGCACGGATTGATGTGTAGTCGTTTTGTCGGTCAAACCAAAGCAATAATTTGTGGTAATTGATCCATGATTTCAGCTTAAAGCTGACTGGTCTCCTGGTCCTCTGTTCGGTTGCGATCAGTAGCAGGGAAACAAGGGAAGGAGAAAACATGTTGGGCTGGGCTTGGAGTATTGGGCCAAAAATTTGTTTAAAGGTTTTAGGTGTTGCGTTGGTTTAGAGATGGTGAAAAAAATGTATATATAATAAAATCTGAATTTTATTTTTATTATTATTATTATTATTATAAAAAAAAAGAAAAGTGACGGATGTCACAAAGTAATAATTATTAAATAAAGAAACAAATTAAAATAAATGTATTGTTTGAAATAATAAAATGGGAGGATTTATAATGGAGTTCTATGTACTCCATGTGCCATGTGCTGTCTTTTATTACTATAGATAAAATCGATTAATGTTGATTGATTTATTTTATTTATTTGTTTTGAACAATATAAAAGTCTCACAAAAAAACTTGACTAATTGCATTGTGTTATTATTAATTTGTTTATTTGACTTTTGAACTATTTTAATCATTTAAAATTAATATGTATTTGCTGAACATAGTTTAACATCTAAAACAATGACCAAAATAATAAAACTTAATAATCGTTTGTCAAATATTGTAACAAAATTAATTTTAAACTTAGAATAACAGATTAAATTTTTTAAAAATGGGTTGATTTAAGGTACATGATTTAAATTCAAAGTTAATGATACATAAATATAAATATGTTATATAAAAAAGAATCATGTGTTTTGTTTTATTAATGATTTCACTTAAAACTATGATTATTAATATAATTACTAAAATTTAATTTAATAAACTTATATCATGGTGGTTTTACAAATCAATTATTATAATTAAATTTGAGTTTCATGTATTAAATAATAAAATGAGAAAATTCATGAAGGAGTATCATGTGTCCCTCATGTGTTTTCTTTTATTATATAGTATAAAAGTGTAGATTCTTTCAATTTAAACTGGTTTTTAGAAGTCAATTCTTTATATCCATCATAAAGAGAAGTACAAGAAAACCATGGTAATTCTTATTTGTTTAATCAAAATTTTCATATATATACCTCACATACATCATACTTAACTCATGTTCTGTCGATAAGAATACAAATCAGCAGACTTTTATCGACGACAAATCCATCGATGAAGATAAGGGTTCATTGGTACTCTGTTGGTAAACGTCCATGGACCATATAATAAAAGAAATTATCATATTCATTACATTATTTTTTTATGATTTCAACCATTATTTATTTGCAAGAGGTATGGTTGTTTTTCTTGAATAGAAAAGATATTTAAAATTAGAAGTTGATTGATTGGCCACTTAAACTATAACCAACGGACAACGTAGCTAGAATATAATAACAAATATTATAATGAAATGATCTAAAATTACTTAGTTTTATATGCACAACATGCCTCTATTTAGTTGGATCCTAACCAATGTTTTAAAAACCGGTAAATACCGGCCGGTTATACCGGTATTACCGTTTTCAAATGGAAATCCGGTACGAAACACTCCGGTAAATATGGGAAACGGTATCGACTTTGTACCGCCGGTAAAATCCGGTATACCGGTTTGAATCGCTATACCGGTACCGGCATAGGTTCGTTTTTTTGGTTATTTTTAGATTATTTTTCTATTAAGGAATAACTTTTAAAAAATTAAAAACTTTATATTATCGTTTGGATTATTTTTAATTATTTATTAACTTTTTTGATAGTATTTTAGTATGTAATTATGTACCTTTAGATTATATTTTGTGTTAATGTTGTAATTTATGAAATTATATAGCTAACTAATCAATCCGGTTGAACCGCCCAATACAACGCGGTTCAACCGGTTGAACCACTTTGTAGCCAAATCCGGTATAATTAAAAAACCGGTTTTTAAAACATTGATCCTAACCATATGACTTCGTCTTGGATCTCACCCAAAGGCTTTTTCGTATCAAAACCTGTAACTCGTGGGTTTTTATGCTTAGATAGCCATTGGCACATGGTGCAATGAGTTGACTAGGTGCATGAGTTGAATGAATCTCTCATGTATGATGTTTGCTAGTATAAAAAAAATGATAAAAATAAAATTATTGGCTTTTAAGTAATGATGATGATCATCACAAAGTCTTCAACATCATAAAATAAAAATATATGTATTTACGTTAATCTTTATAAACATGTATTTTTTTTATTTTATCGTTTACTGTGTATAAACACCCCTTTTGGTCTAGTATCTTGCTAGACGTCTCTTCATATTTTATATAATTTTTTTTTACCGTCATACAAAAATTATAATGACCATCAAGAATATACAATATAAAATTTACATATTTATATATATGATACTTCTTGTATATATTTTAAGTAAAATATTTTTTTTATGGTTATACTGAAAATTTTACCATATATTAAAAACTAAATACCTTGTCCCCTTAGTTATTTAGCTTTTAATTCTCAATTCGATTTTAAGCAATTGTAGATCCACAATTACACAAACTCGATCTATATTAACACATATATTGTGACATGCAATTCAAAATTCAAAACACATTTTGATTGCATGCATACTTTTACATAACCAAATTACATCACACATAAACACAAGATGCTTATTATACAAGTAACAAACTCCTTTACTCATCTTAATAAACTTTAGATATCAAAGCTTCATAAGATCCATACCCTTTCCCCATCTGATCAACATCATTAATCCTCATCAACCGACGGCTAGGATTAAACGGGCTGCATGATCCATAAGCAAAACTCCATCCAACCGGGTGCACATCTTTTGCCTCCATCTCCTTCAACACCTTGTAGAACAACTCTACATCACATGGGAGCATAATCGGCCCGTCGCAGTGGTACCCATATTCGGTTTCAGCATCTTCTAAAAGCATTGTGAACAATGGATGGTTCACGTATTTTGTCTTGATCGCGAACCTTTGTTTTTCCGGTCCAACATAAACCGGAAAAAACCCTTCGGGTGCTATTTTCATGTTTTTCAAATCTCCATTCCATGATTTGCTCTTTGACAAACCCCCAACACCGCCGCTGCTTTTGCGGCGGTGTTGGAAGGACTTACACCGCTTCCATGTCTTCACAATTATGTTTTTCTTTCCGGTTGTCTTCAAACTTTCCATTGATTGTAAGCTCAATAATACTATTGAATGTGTAACAAAAAATAAAATAAAAAAAGGCTAAGGTTTATATCACAAGGGATTTAAGTTGTGATGTGAAAGATGGTATATATATATCTATCTATCCTCTATCGTATGCTAAATCGAACATGGATCTTGTTCCTGGCTGTGTTTTGATGGACATGATGAACATATGTGAAGATATTAAGATTAGAGATTGGAACATGGAAATTAGGGTTGTATTGTTATGTGAAAGTTGAAGGGTTATATATAGACAAAAGGGTTGAAGAAAACGGGTTGAGAGCTGAACCGGGTAATACCCGATGAAAGTGAGAGGCATGATGTCATGTCATCTTATTGGATAAAATATTATTTTCAGGGTTTTGTCAACGGGCCAAGTCATGCCCTCGGTTCTTAATTATATTTTCCGCTCCTTAATTATTATTAGTTAACCTTATTTTACTAAATTATTGTCAAGTGTGATGAAATGTATTTTTGTTTGTATACTTCATAAATTATAAAATTAGTAATAACGATGGATGATAGAGGAAAAGCAAACTGTGGACAATATATATAAAAGAATAAGTTAGACGTGGAGTAGAAATGATTTTAAAGCTTTCAAATATGAAGTATGGTTAGCATTTTTCATTCCTTTTATATATTCGTGACAATCTATTTATCGTCTTATAATAATTACACCTAATCATATTGTTATAGTCTTTCATGCTTTTTTTTCTTTCCTATTCTCTATCCTATGTCTTGCTGTCGCTACACTGCTACCAAATCGTGGATTTGTGGTTGCCCATCGATCCCCTACTCATCGTCTCCTTTGTGTGGCGGTTTTCATTTTTTTCCCTCTCTCGTCTTGCTTGTGACGCATTATGTGTGTAATATATATTAGCTCATGTTCCAATAGACATGCTGCTGCTTGACTGGCCCTTGTCTTCGACTCGTCGGTACTTCGTAGCTTCTGTCATCATATTTCATGTTGTCACATATTGTGTCTCTTCTATCATAGTTTTTTACTATTCAAGTATTTATAGTATTTTTTTAGATTGTGTGCTCTTTTATGGCAACGACTTCTTTATTATTTTACTTTGTAAAAAATGTTTAGAAAACACATGTTAAAACATGCTTTAAATCTAACTCAATTAAAGGCAAGCGCCTATTTGAAAGCCTAAGAAAACAAACATGAATTAGTATAATACTTATGAAATATATATCCGTGGAGTTTATTAGTTTTACCTTGATCATAAAATTTGTCAATTTGCAAGGGATTAGAGTAGACACTGGCCAAATATAGCCATACAGGGGAGTTAAATGTTGAATATAGTGAAAGCTCTACATTCTATATACTTCCAGTCCATCCTTCGGCTCAGCAAAAAGTGACATGTGCGATAATCATATACTTTAGTAGTTTGTACAAGATTGAATTTTTCCATAGTCATTTAAGCATATATTAGTGTTTTTCACATTTCATGAAATAAACTATATACAACAACTAGCTTATCTACTAACACATAAAGGTTCAAATGCCCCCAAATCTCCTAGTTTTGCATAGATTGTTCATCTTTATCTTAACTATATGGATAAATCCATGAAATATATAGAAATCAAATTATAATATATATATATATATATATATATATATATATATATATATTTCAATAAACTCACTTTTTTTTTTCTTTCTAAACTATAAAAACAACTCCAAGTTTAGTTATTATTTCACTATTATTATGATTTTTTTTCTTTTTTTTCTAAACTATAAAAACCACTCCAAGTTTAGTTATTGTTTCATTATATATGAAACTTGTAGTATAATTAATCAATTTTAAACAAACTCATAATAATATTTACTTTGAGCTGTTTTCATAGTTAGAAAAAATATATTAGTGACTATAGTAAATACTAAAGAAATTTAGTCACTATTAGGCTATGTGTATAGTGAGAGGTTTAATGAGGGCTTTATAGATTAAAATATTAATAAAGTGAGATGGGGGCTTTATATAAAAATAGTGTGTACTGGTAGGAGCTTTATAAGAATGATTTTTTATTGTTTGATTGGGTGTAGAAGAAGAGTGTGTAGAAATTGAATTTTTTTATTATTTATTTTTTTGGAAACAGGAGAGGCACCCCTGTGAAACGCTGCGACCCCATAATGCTAGTGGGGGGGGGGGGGGGGGTTGTACCCCGGCGACCGGCGTTACGGGGGTCTTTCCGCCCCAAGTTTAGCGCCCACTAAGAATGAGGTTAGTTGAAATATTTCTTTACTTAGATCAATCTACTTGGTAAAAAAATAAGAGGATACATAATTTATTGCTTTTACAATGGCGCGCGGTGGCTTCTAAATTAAAAAAACGTGAAAATAACCGGTACCACATGGCAACTTCTACGTTAATGGTTTTGTCTATTCATATAAGCCATTTTATAAGATTTTAGTTTTTAACTATTTTAAGTTTTACGTCATCCACGTATATTGTTTTGTTTTTGTTTTTGTTTTTGTTTTTATTCTTTTTTTTCTTTTTCAAAACACATAGGCCAAACCTACAAGTCAAACACATCACAGTTTAAGCGAATAAGAGTTATTAGATAATATGTCGTCGTCTCTTGGTATGTTAGGTGGCTATCTAAGTGCTACTTGCAATTGGATATAAAATATTTTGTATATTTTTCTCAAACAATGTATGTAAACTGTATGCCCTATTTAATTTTATAGGAAGTCTTAACTGCTACAAGAACACAATATTTAAAAACCTCATATTCTTCACATATTGCATGTGAATTTACTAATTTAGTGTTGTTAGATATTGATTTTCCGTATTAAATTCGCGCGTCTTATATCGATTAAAAAACAATCTTTATTTGTTATATAATTTTTTTTCTCGATACTTAAAATTGTATGACTATTTAAATTAGCGAAACTAATATTACTTTGATTGCAACAAGAGATTTTTTTTGTCATATAATTTGTTACAAAAATAAATATATAACTACAAAGTATCTTAAAAACTACAAAAAAATGACAAAATAATAATAATAATAATAATAATAATAATAATAATAATGTTGGGTGACTTTTATGAGAAAAAACAGAAAGTATAGTGTTTTTTAAGTACAAAAAAATGCTGAGTGACTTTTATAAAAAAAAAAAAAAAAAAAAAAAAAAAACTGAAAGTGTAGTGCTTTTTACGTGCCAAAAAATGTTGAGTGAATTTAGTGAGAAAAAACAGTAAGTTTAGTGTTTTCTATGATATTTCCCCTATATTTATATAACTTCCATTTATTTTTAGATAAAGATAATATATATGCATATGCACATGTGCTTGGGTATTTGATGAGTGTGTATGACCTTGTAATTTGATGCATTATGTGGTACAAAACAAATTATTATTTGCAAAAAAAAAAATAAAAAATAAAAAAATAAAAAATAAAAAATAAAAAAAAATCAAGACAACTTTGCTTATTTTACGAATTTCAATAAAATCTCATATAAAACTCAAGGAACATGTGGAATGCATTCAATGAAACAACAATGATAAGTGGCCAATGAGTATTACAATCTCACCCTTTAATGATTGGAGCTCAATCTAAGCGTAAATCATACAAATCTAATTCATAAAATAGTAAAGGTTTTCGTACTTTGCACACCTACCAAATAAATTTTTATTAATGTTATAATTTTAAGCAATAATAACTATATCCAAGCACTTTCCTACGAGAATACTTAAAAAAAAAGTTGGGAAGGTTTTAACCTTTAAAAATGTAGAGAAGTAATATAAAAGCATTCTCAAATCTCAATGGTAAACCATCTAAAATTCCAAACCTATCATTTCAAACTATTTTTTTTACGACAATAAATAATTTCAAACTTTCATCTCACACCTCAATTTACACAAAAATAAATAATAAAATGTTATATGTCTGTGTGGGCCCCACCACTAGAATTCCAAACCCGTCCGGTATTCCAAACCACACACTTAGTTTGGAATTTCAAACCATCTCCTACAATGGTAAACTTGTATGGAATTGGAGATTTGGAATTCCAAACCCGTCCTTTTGATATCATTATGGATAGAAGGTGTTCTGATTTCACTTTACATATTGATATAGTGATTTTGGGTAAGTTTAAAAGCCAATTCGGAATTAATTTTCTTTGTAATAAATCCTAAAGTTTATTAAAATTGGTTGGTTTATACGAAGTTATTAAGTAGCATATCATATATGGATATGTGAATTTTTTTTTGATAAATTGGAAACTATGTTGCTATATTTTATGTATCGGTTGGAAAGATCAATGAATCCGAATCCGTTTTAGATCAGTTACTTATCAATTTATTCTGGATAGGTGAATGAAAATCTGTTATGTTGTTGATAAATTATAGTTGTGGATTACAGTATTTTTATTTGAATAATAACGTTTGATGGTTAACTCGATAAGCAAAATAGAATAACACATCACAAATTCACGATAGTATGGTCTACATCAACGACAATACATTCTTCCGAAAAGATTAACACCACCAAGATGTACACTGCCAAACAAACAAGCAAAAATGTGTCTTTCTATCAATGGAAAACAGTCTACTCGTATTTGAAAAATAAAAGAAAAAAAAATGAATTATCAACTCGTATATAACAACATATGAGAAGGGACAGATCAAGTCCAATCGATCATTGGTAGTTCCTCACGGACACCACTTGGAACTTGTGGTTTTTGAGTAGGTGGCTCTGTTGGAGGTGGCGGTGTACTATTTGAAGAGTTTAAAGAGCCATCATTTCCTACATTAACCGGATCAGTGAGGTTGAGGCTGACCGGCGTCTGATTTTGTAAAGGTACACCAGATGCACTTGACTCTGCTGTAGCAGCACCTGATGCTGAATCCGTTGATGGAGTTGCTCCTGAGTCTGGGGTAGCTTCAGCCCCCAGTTCCGTTACCGATGCCCCAGATTCAGCAGTAGGTAGAACTGTAGCCCCAGATTCAGCTGCAGGTGGGGGAACCTCAGACTCCGCTGCGGCTGGTGGAACCTCAGATTCCGCTGCAGATGGTGGAACCTCAGATTCCGCTGCAGGTGGTGGAACCCCAGATTCAGCAGGCGGCTCGGCACCTGACTCGGCAGTTGGTGGTGAATCGGAGGGAGGTCCTTCTAATTGCAAAGGTTTGGGCGGTTGCTGGAGAGAGCCTTGTAAAGTAGGCATTGTTTTCTTCTGAATTCCGGGAAGAGGCGCATCAATAGATGGCATTCCGGGGGGTAATATTTCAATTGGTGGTTTCTTTGCTGCATCTGCAAGACTCGTGAGTTTGGGTTCCTCGAGAGAAGCCAAAAATGCACTTGCTGCATCAGTTTTAGTTGAAGGCCCATGCTCCATCTCCTTTTGTAGTGTTTTGTTCCAGGCCTGAACTAAAGTTCTGAGCGTGGTCCGCCCGTGTGCCTGCAAAAACAAGACCAGTAAATTATTATTATTATTATTATTATTTTTACTTGTAATATGAAAAAGAAAACTGAGTTGATACATACATGGGCATGAAGCACAGCTTCGGCTAGCATTCCAGTATCCTGCCATGATTTCTCCATAAGAGCATTATCTCCCAAAACGGCAGCTGCAAATGCCGCCTCCCTTCCAAAGCCCACTGATATCAAATTGTTCACCAACCCCTGTGACCCACAGATAAAACATAATCCTAATTGAGTCGACTTGCTCATTCATAAACACATTAGTAGAGAATAAGGAGCGTACGCCAAGTCGGGTCAATTCTCCATGGTTAGCAAGGCGTAAAGCTAGTCCCCGTAACTGATGACCCTGTAAAGCTCCCTTCACTGCACCAGCAGCTGCTAACCTTTTTAGAGCTTCACGAGCTACCTCAGCTTGTCCAGTTGCATCTGCTGCATCTATAACGTCCAAAAATTCTTGGGCAAATTTGACCACCCCGTCAACAGCATCCACAATAGCTTCCTTTTTAGTATTATTAGTAGTTGTACTTAAAGACATTATGTCATTTAAGTTCAGCCCAACAGTATCCTGCCCTATATTCCTGCTGTTACTCATTGTCAGAAGACACTGAAGAGCTCTCTTTAGATCACTGCTCTTCATCGCCAAATCAAACTCCAACCTGAAACATAATCATGTGTTTGAGCGTATGAAGATTATTGAACATTTTACATACTACATAAAATGACCATAATAGACATTCTTTTATACTAAAATATATAAATCTTAAGTGTCATTTTATTTTCTATTATCACTATATGATATCTTTTTTAAATAATTTGAAAAAGTAATTGACATTGAGAAATGAAGCCGACACATATTTGAAATAGAGTAAAAAGGACAATATGAAGAACCGTAGAGTAAACTGAGAAAAGGGTGATTTTTCACTGCACACACCTCTTAGATATTCCTGGTAGATGAAGGGCTTCTGTAGCATAACCCATCCCAAGCAAAAACTGAGCTAAATCATCATGATGCTCTCTACCAAGTCTACTTGCCCTAAAAAAATAAATACACATCAGATTAAATTCTTAAACTAAATAGTAGCACAGTGAAAAAAAACTGAGGATATATAAATGTACCATTTTACTGCACTAACGGCATCCCCATAGGCGGCAAGACAGCGGCATCGAATTCCAGGATGGCTAAGGGATATTGCATGAGCAAACATGTACCTATAAAGATACATATAACAACAAACAGTTATTAATAAAAAATTGTAGAAAGAATGTGTTTCAGGTCAACCGCTGGAACTGCCCATTTTGACACAAATAGATAAAAGACTTGCACAAACAAGATTACCTATCAATTAACCATAAAACACCATCCCTAACACCCACAAGAACAAGGGGTCCAATAGGTCGCTTTTGCTCTGATGGAAAACGAGTGACTGCAACCGCCACCCCTCCACCACCAACTGCTATCTCATCAACTCTTTTACCTTCAGCAAACTTTTGTAACGCGTCATCAGCATCAGCTCTGGTTTGTTTAGGCAGTGTCAAGAAAGGAGGAATAGAAGGTGGATGCTGGAAAGATGCTAACCGCACAACCTGAGAATGAGAACATATAGTCAAAAGTGAATTCTTCAAACATAATTAGAAAAAATATTTCTTCAATCTTCTGAATACACACACAGTCACACACACATATAATGCGTGTAGGGGGAGGGGGTGGGGGTATGTGTGTGATAAGACAAATAGTATAATCATACTGTTGAGAAGACACCAGATGATCACTGTTGACTAAGATTACTTAAAAGATGCTGTGTTACCAGCTTCTCACTTACGCTAGCCAACAAGTGTATGTACCTTGAACCCGGTCTCAAAGTTATACACATGAGAATAACAGATGAAATAAATGGAACATGTACGCATACACCCTAACTACAATTTCTGTTTAAAAAAGAAATTATTGTAGAAAAAAAGTGTGGTCTGGGTCATCCCATTACGGCATTACCCTACCCATCAATTTTGCCACGTCTAAGTCATATTATTGAGCTGACCACATTTGCATGGCGTACCAGTTATGCTAAGCAACATTAAAGTTAGACAGCCTAAATTATACAATTATAAGCATGACATTTTAATATATTAATAAATGTATATACTTGTAGCATTGGTGGTCTCAGTGATATCTTTTCCTGTGCTGCAGATTGTGGAGTATCAACTGCAATTAGTGCTAGCTCTCCATGCTCTGCAACCGCTCTTGCTTGTGCCTCCTTTTGTTTCATCTCTTCTTTTTTCCGTTTTGTTTCAACATCGATAGGAGCAACACCAGCATCCACAAATACACACCTGAACACACACCACCACCGTCACAAAAAGATTGCACCCACCCTTAATAACTGCAAATGACAGACCTGGGTTTTATCATGATATATATAAAAACATAAAAATTCAACTTACTCGATTGTTGTTGGTGTGACCACAAATAGCTGTCTTCGGTGCCACACTGCACCAGTGGCATGAGGAATTGCCACATCCCCCAAGTATCTATACTGAGGTCTCAAGGATGATATGGCAATGTATTGAGGATATGCAAATGCACAATACTCAACTGTTTGGTCCCAGGCTGTCCATTCTGGCTGAGGCAGCATTCCCCCAACAGGTTGAAAGCTTTCCCAACTAAGCATCTCAATGTCATTAAAAATAAGTATCATTTTATATCAAAAGAAGAAAAAGTGCCATTCAGGTTACCTATATAACTGAAAGTTGTGAGGTGGTGGTTCAGCAGGACTCTTTTGCGAAGAAAAGGGATCATCAATGGTGCTGAATGAAGAGAGGCCACTGCTTCCAAAGCCAGATAAGGGCATTGACTGGATTGATGAAATAGATGTAGCAGCAACAGGACTAACCCTTCTTGAAGTTCTGTAGGAAATACCAAGTAGTGTCCCTCCATGCAATCCAATGACCTACAAACAGAGCATAATACTATAATGTTATACTTAGAAATATCGTGGTATGATAGACATGGAATATATTTTGGCATTTCTGGAAAAGTAAGGGAAAAAGAAAATAAAGCAAAAGGTAATCGTACTGGTTCAGTGCGTTGACCAATTGACCTCATTAATATGTTGGATGTGCCATCATCCAGCAAAATACGGACTTGGACACTAGCAGCAGAAGCAGCTGCTGCTGCCGCTTGGGCGGCGGCAATTGCGGCAGCCTCCTTGGCTTTTTTGGATGAACTGGTTTTAGGTAATATGGGCATCCTAGGAGGTGGTGCAGATTCCAGAAGTGCAAATCTGTCTCGACAAGTATCCCAAGCCAGAAGCCTTGCAGTGCCTGAATCAACAATCGACCAGTCACTCACCTTGTAGATTGAGAAGTATGGAATATCAGGCCATACAATTGCAAGATACCTGCATCAGATTAACCAGTCATCATTCATAATGTATTTTGTATTCAAATTGTGTAAGTATATGGGAACACTGAACGGTTTTACCTGCATCAGATTAACCAGTCATCATTCATAATGATTTAGAGTTTAGTATCGAAATTTTGCGTCCAGCAATATAGAAACTAACGGTTTTTACCATTTACTATACTGTAATGGTAAGACCTTTTTCTTGATTTAAATTGTATTAAAACTTTTATACCTTTCAACTTACATACCGTTGGGCTAAACCAAATACTTTTCTTCCAAATTTGCAACTTATTAGGACTAATTACTAATTAGTGTGTCAAACTTGATTATAGAAACTATTCAATTCAATTATCCAACTATTTTTCAACGAAAACATTTTAGAATGCTATATAAAAATACACTTCAGGTGACTTTTGACCCGTTAGTTTTACCCATAAGATATGTTTACTTTTAAGCTATTTCTTCTTTTTGACCTTTTTGGGTTCAAATAATTCATATGTAAACTGGTTTCATATGTAAATGGGTCGCAAATCGCAACCACAACCATTAGTCAAAATAATTGATAAGGTGCACGAGACCAATTAGAGAAGTACAATAAGTTCGTGCTATGAGTTATAGAACGACGCTAATGAAGAGATGTTTGGAAGGAGCACTTACTTTCCGGAACTGCTGACGGATAGAACAGAATATGAATCATGAGGAACAGGAGTACTAATATGCTTTTTTATTTGTTTTACATTGAGTTGTTCGGTAAATTCTCCCCTTAATCTTCCTGTATCAGTTAAGGATCCATTACTTCCAAGAGAAGGATTTGCTGTATTGTTTAACTGAAACTGTAGCAATTTCAGTTCCCTTTCAACTACATATACAGCTGAATGTTCACGGCTTTCTGGTATTGATGGTAGAGGAACAACAGCTGGAAGAGATCTAGGATCAAATTCGCTGAGTATGATGCCTAAATTTGTTCCAGTTGCTACAATATGTGGCTGTAAGGGATGTGCAACCATTGAATATACCTAACGTTGCAACCAAACAATCATGAGCATAGACAAAAAATTCTGACTCAAAATAACACAAATATAAAGATAAAGCACTCTTAAATAATTCATTGTTTTCCCTTGGGTAAGGCTTGACAACGTCAAAATACCAAGGAAATTCCAGTTACTCATTCATCAAAGCTCTTATTTAGATTAATAGACAGCACCAGAATTCTAGTGTGTGTAGCAAAAGACTTTATTGCCATAAATTGAACTGTTTAATTTGTAATTAGCAAGCATAAGTGCGAATATATAAAGAAAAGCTTTAAAAGGTATAGCTTCTCATGAAAATGTCAACAGGAAATAATTACCCTAAGCTTTTTGTGTGGTGCAAGTACTTGTGGAGGAACTAGGGAAGAAAGTTCACATAATGGCCTTGTTAGAGCAGAATAAGTGGGGTGCTCAATAGCCCTGCAAGTTTGATGGAAAAAAATACTTAAAACTAGAAAGCAGCAGAAGATAAATAGGCAGTTGGTACCTAATATTATCCTTAAAAAGAGTTAATGTACAAATTTCAAACATCCACAAATATAGTGAAAGCTACACAACAAGACAATAGCTTACCATATATGTGAATCTTTGACACAAGTTAATATATCAAGATTTGGTGCTCGAGGATGGCACCAAGATGCTACACTGTGACAAGCCATTTTAGGGACAGGCTTGATACGCCGTAATTCCTGCAAAAATCAGTTGAAAGGTAGTTTATATTACAGGTGACAATCCCACTACTTAAAAAGTAAGAACACAATGATTTGGGTCGTGCTTGTCTCAAATTCAAACCAGCTAAAAACTGCCCGAGGTCTACTTTTAATAAACAATTCATACATTTCTAATTTAACATGTTAATTATACATAAAAAATTTTTACCATTCAACCCAACCCCAAATCCCGTTTTGCCCCTGTATCCAACCCACCATACTTCCATTTTTGCCACTCCAATTGGTAGAAAAAGCTTCACTCTCTTAAATGCTAGAACTCATATATTGAATTTTAATGATAAAATATTTAAATGAATAACTATATGAACAAAGAGTTGGTACCTTGAATGACATTGTATCCCAAATGGCTAAAGTCTTATCTGCACCTATTGTTATGAGCTGAGGTGCACTTCCACTGACTCTAGATAACTCAACCGCTACAACACCACCATCATGTGCCTTCAATAGAGTGTCTCGGATGTTAGCCTTTTAAAATATCAAGCCTAGAAAATTTAAGCTTGTCTTGCACATGGATTGTGAAGAACTATCAGAAGACATCTACATACCATCTCAATTATATCATAAGAAACTAGATGCAATGTGTAAACATTAAAGGCTACTTTTTTTTTTCATATACAATATTACCTGTTGTATAAAATAAATTAAACAGAAACGTCACATAAAACAAGCTCAAGACTACCAGTCAAAAATTTGGGACATCAGAACAAATATCAAATGTACAAATTGACATAAATTTCCCCTTGGGATATAATTAAAGGAATTAAGATTACGGCATAAACTGAAACTGATGGCAAAGTATGAAGTATGACCATCTAAAATTACTGAAAACATTATTTATTTAAACATGTATGAGGGTGCAGAACAAGGGTTTCAATCAACATCAAGAGGCCATTTTTCAGAAATGTTTCAAAAGTTGGTCATGAATAAAAATGCCATTCATGTTACCTTCAAACTCAGCTTAGGCACAAGTTCTCGTGAATCTTGACCATGGTCTGCACTCCAAAGTACAAGTAAACCATCACTACCACCAGAGACCAGTAGAGCCTGTATCCAGATACAAAAACATGAATTAAAAAAACCATTTAGAAGATACTGTAAAAAACAAGAAGATCACTGCTACAGTGCTACTACATATGGTGAAATATATGTTCCCTAAAAAGTAAGTTAAAATCAACAATTAAAACAAGAAAATCCCTATGCAAAGGGAGGGAAAATTGTTCAATACTTCAAAACCACAGAAGACAATATAGTGTGCGGGATTATCTGACTCACATGATTCCTTATACCATTTTTTAAAGATATGATACTCTCAATCATTCTTTTTGCTTGAATGAAGCATAGAGTTGAGAGTTCAACATAAATCAAATGAGAAAAAAAAAACAAAACAGAGTACTTGAAGAATCCATTTCATATCTCCGTGTGAGGCTGCCAAAATTATGTGGCACTTCTACTACATATATTACACCCCACTCATTCGAAACAAACATAGATAACTGTGGTTGATATACACAGTTACAAGAATTAATTAAGAACTGGCATGCCTTTCAGAATTTGAATAGAGAACCCGGTACATACCTCTCCTGAAGAAGCCATAAAGGTCATCAAGCAAGATATCGACCCTTTGTGACCCCCTGTGTACCTTCTTACAAGCTACATCCAAAAAGGATTATTAGGTGATGCACCATGCAAGATTGCAAGTAATGTATAATAAATAGTTCAAACTATAGACTAAGGATGATCTTATGTCCAAACCTTCCACGTTATCATTGAAAGGACTCTAATCACACCATCTGATGAACCAAAAGCAACAAGAGGGCCCTCTCCACTAGACGCCGTTAGGAACTCCATACTGCACAACTAAACAAAAGTGTTACTATATCTCACCAATAGGCTCCTAAACAACTGCCTTCTAAAGATGAATAATACCCTAAATCTAAGATCCTTATAAGTGCCAACTCTTGTACATCTTCAATGCCTTATCCACAAGAGTAATTTACTTTTTGTTCCAACAATTATTGACCCTTATAGACATTCAGAACGTTCCAATAAACAAGGTTTGCTAGGATTTCTCCAATAAGTCACAGCTCACCCAAGCAAATACTTGAATGATGAAAAACAAATAACCGTTTTAAGGTAAACTCAGATAATTAAAATGTGGTCAATATGTAAGCATCACACAAATTAAATAAGAGGAGCGTAAAAGCTTTTTTTGGGTGTAAATGACTATTTGAAATTTTGAACTTATGGAAAGTAGCGGCTTTAGTTTAAAATCAAGAATGTATATGACATACAAAACTCTAAAATCATAAGTTCTTCAATTTATTTTAAACAATACAAAAAGCATTAAATATAGTTATGACTTGCCAGATAAGTGAGCGGTTATCCAGATCCTGCTTTGGTACATCCCGACCACGCATTGTTACCAAGTCCAGAAAAATGGCCTTATTTTCACAACATATGACAAGAAAATGTCTTCCTTTTGTTGTTGGAGCAGGAGAATTAAGGGCTGAAGTCAACTGATGCACTGCTGATGGTGGTTCAGCAGCAGCAGAGCGGTTACGCCAAAGTTGCCAAAACCTAACATCATCGTCATAAAAGCTAACCTGCCGTACACTGAAATAGACATATTTCTTTTGCTTAGTTTAAGATTCCAGAAACTGTAAAAGGCAATACAGCAAAAAAATGGAACACAAGGATTAACGGATCTATTACCTCCCCCCACGTAGGGCTTCTGTTGGCTTCCCTTTAGACTCTGTCAAATAAAACATAAACTTTCACTTTTTCATATAACCACGATAAACCCACCTCAAAGTAGAGGTGGCAATTTCAAGCCATTTACTCATAGATGTGTTGCTTTCGGTTCTGTTTTATCTCTAACAGTACAAAAATAGCTAAGAAAGCAACTGCTCAAATGGGTCGAATGTCTCCCGAAGCGCTTTAATCATGCATGAACCCTAAATCTCAAAATGTTATATTAAGCATTGAAATAATATAACTTTGGACTCATATTAGACACCAATTGTTTATACAAAAGTTCCATATTTTGACAAAAAGTGTTTCAGGTCAACTGTAGTCTGTAGTACCCAACACGACATGTTAAGAAACAAGAGTTAACTAGAATACTCTTTTCACTATTATTCAAAAGAATTTAGAACCCTTCTTGCTAGGATACACATTGAAAATAAACTTCTATTGCCAAATGCGACCCTCTGCGTAAACTTTTCATCACTATAAAATAATATAACATAGTTGACATGCATAGACATTAGACACATTTCAAGACTTATGTTTGTACTTCATATTTATGTTATACCACAACATCGTGATTCAGGAGTCAATATTAGTTCAGGAGCCCAATATCTGTTTAATTGTACTCCATGTAATGGGGCTCAATACTTAATAACCAAATTCACAATGCCTTCAAAGGACATGAACGATAAAAGTTACACAATTGCCCATGAATATCTGCACGCATAACGTTATCACTACATGCATAATTTCATGAGCCCTCAATGTTACGCATAGGTCTAAGCTCATTTGGTAAATTGTATTGGGCTAAATACATTAGGACAAGCATTCGTGTTAAGCTTCACGGTTGCGACTGGATACTACTCCATTTAACCCATAGAAATTGCAACCTCTATCATCCTTGAATCCCTATGCCGGTTGCATTATTTACTTCGTCAACAGAACTTTAAGCTAAAAATCAGATATTTTATCATTTTCAAGGTTACACGATATATATAGCATTGTTTCGGTCCACTATATTCTCCTATACCACTGGAGGATATTTATTTAGATTCAAGACATTTTTAAAACAGAGACTAAGATGCTTTCTCCCACAGCACTAAATTATATGCATAGCAGACTACGTGTATGTGAAGTTACAATTATAAACAGTAACAAATTGGTAGCAAATTGTTAAAATTACAAACACACCCGTGAATATAAGGTTAGTCTGGTTCATTAAGCAATTGTTGATACAGTCCCATTACTCCATTAGCAAATTGTAATCACGCTGAATCACCATCCTATCTAAAAAAAACGAGCACCGTACCTTGTAACGATTAGTCAACAAGTACTCGGCCTCCTAGCCCTACTTTTACAACATTGGATTTAAGGCTTAAAATGCATCATGTGTCAAATTATGTTACAGTATTCTTATATGTCTATTAGCTTCTTCCTAGACCGATTACTAGTATATACAACAAATTATGATCTGAATCTCATATGCATTAAGCAATTGAAAGAATACTGACTAGAAACAAAACTAAAGTAGTTAGTTATCTAGCAAACAGATTCATCTGTCATCTAAATAATAATAATAATAATAATATGGATATGAAATACATACCTGATTCGCCCTCAGCAAGCTTCTCCAACTTAGCACCAACCAAACGGCGTTGATCAACACCTCCAGCTTTCAACTCATATATCACCTAATAAACATTTGATAATTACAAAGCTAAAAACGTAAATAATAATAATAATAATAATAATAATAATAATAATAATAATAATAATAATAATAATAATAATAATAATAATAGATAAACAGTGGTACCTGACGGTGTTCCCAATTCCAAACGGAAACGTGATCGGATGCATCAGCAGTTACAAGCCACGGATGCGTAGGATGTAACTGGATCTTCACGATCTTATCATTCGTCGGCCTAATTGCTTTCAATCGTAACATATTTTTATATATTTTGCCCTAATTTGGACTTGCAAATGAAGATCTACTTAGAATCAGAAGAAGAGAAACGGATTTAGAGCTTTTGTAATCATAAGAAGATCTTCAAGTTAGTTGAATTGTTGCTTGCTTGAAGTTGAACCACTGTGGTGTAAAATGTAAATCAACGCCGACGAGATTCGGTTTAGTCGTCAAAAGTTTAGTTAAATTGAACTTGGAGGGCTAAAAGAGAACATACTGATAAATAGTTTTTTTTTTTTTTTTTTTTTTTTTTTTTTTTTTTTTTTTTTTATATAACAGCTAGATCACACAGCGACTTCATAGAGCCACGATTCCATCCAAAATCGAGTTTATTTTTTTTCTTTATAATTTAGTGATATAAATGAAATAGAGAACCATATGTAAATGCTTAAAGTTAAGCTTTGAAATTCGATTAGAGTGAGTTTGAAGCCCGGAAAAGAAATTGAACAAATCTGATGTTTAGCTTCTTATTGTGGGCCAATGAGGGAAGGGATGGTTTCGTTTAGCATGGGTTGCCAAGTTTATTAAGTGTTGTGAATGCGTCGAAAATCTAAACGAAAGGTTGGTTAGTTGTGGAGTTGGCCAAAAAATTTGGTTTAGGAACCGAACCCGACGACCCGACTCGGTAGGAAAACCATTTTCATCCTAAGCCTATTGAAACTGGCGGTTTAGGGACTGGTTTCACCTCCTTGCATGACAACCCAACCGAGCCGGTTTTTGTCCTAAGCCGGTTCCCAACATGACCCAGAAAACCCGATCAAAATTGGTTTTGATTGGTTTTTACCATTAGGCGTGATTTTGAATGTAAAAACTGGTATTTTGACTATTATGAGCCCATTTTTGTCCTTTTTGAAGGTATATTCATCATTTTACCTTTTCATGTTAGTACAAGTAGCTAGTGGGTGTATTTGGTTGATCATATTTTTAAAAAACACAAAAAGTTTACGAAACACGCAAAAACACTCTCGTCTCACTTCACCAAACTCCCAAAACGCCTCCACCTGTTCCCGTTTGGACCGAAGACGAGGAGTACGCTTTGTGTCTTACTTTTGTACACGTTAGGTGACAGGACCTACTAGAGGAGGGTAGAAGGTATCATTTTGGTCCCGGATTTTAGAATCGCCTAAAGGTTAGATTTGACGAGGAAATGAATTTTGAAACCGAGCATACAAGCCATGAATTCACAACAAAGATCATAAGTATACCCAAACCGGATGGTAGATTTCACATTATCTGCATTCGGCGAATGGCTGAGTTGGACTACCCATATAACGATGAGAATGTTGTTGAAGGATTTGTAGCCGAATATGAACGAGATCATGAAAGACCATTTACCAAGTTAGAAATTTGGAAGCTTATAATAGACGCCACTTTGTAATTCGTATTAGTATTGTAATGCTTATTTAAATTTAATGCTAAGTATCTTGATTTACTTTATTATACTGTAATTATTAAAAAAAATAAAACAAAAAACTACAAAAACCGGCTATTTTGAATATGAGCGAGTTAAGTTTATGCAACTTTTTTAAGTGATGTATGTTTAGATTAATTATATTAGTTTAAAAATAATGTAAATTGGAATGTGGGGAAAGCGAGCAATGTTTTATTTTTATTTTTTATATAATATTTTTTTGGTGTCGACCACAAAATGTTCTAAACAAAAGACAAATTGGTTTGGAATCAAAATTGTAACCGAACTGAAAATCGTAACCGGGTTAAGAAACCGATGCGCTAACTGCCCAAAACCAAACCGACACCATGCCCTACCCTATTTGGTGAAAACCTGGTATAAGGCTAATCTGGAAAAAAAAATCGATTTGTCCATCTCTCGTTGGTTATATATTAAAAAGAAAAGTGGCCTATTAATCCACATAATTACCTTGTCCATTCCATTACCTCGTCCATTCTCTTTCCTTATCCATTCCATTTCCTCATTCATTCCATTACCCCATACCAAACAGACCCTAATTCATAATGTGAAGTTAAGTGGGGTGGGCTAGAAATAATCCTGACTAAATAAATATTACCGAAACCATGCCCTACCTTATTTGGTGAAAACATGGTATAAGGTTAAACTAGAAAAAAAAATTGATTTGTCCATCTCTCGTTGGTTATATATTGAAAAGAAAAGTGGCCTATTAATCCACATAATTACCTTGTTCATTCCATTACCTCGTTCATTCCCTTTCCTCGTCAATTCCATTTCTCATCCATTCCATTATCACATACCAAACATGTGAAGTTGGGTGGGGGTGGGCTAGAAATAATCCTGACTAAATAAATATTACCGAAACCATACCCTACCCTATTTGACGAAAACCTGGTATAAGGCTAAACTGGAAAAAAAGTTGATTTGTCCATCTCTCGTTGGTTATATATTGATAAGAAAAGTGGCCTATTAATCCATATAATAACCTTGTCCATTCCCTTTCCTCATTCATTTCATTTCTTCATCCATTTCATTACCCCATACGAAACAGACCCTAATTCATCATGTGAAGTTGGGTGGGCTAGAAATAATCTGACTAAATAAATATTAGTTTTGACTGGGTACATAACATTTTTAAGTGAAATTGTGGGCCAAGATTAACGAATGGTCTGCTACTGCTAGTTTCTCTAAGGTGATTGGGCTAAACAATCAAAGAAAGTAGTTTGGATCATCAAATTTTAGATTTAATTATTGGTCTCTGTGCTTTTCATATATTGCATTTGTGGTCTTAGTGGTTCACTAATTACAAGATTGGTATCTAGGTTTAACAAAAGTGCACTCGTGTGATCCCCACGACTAACGACTGTTATCTTTTCTGGTTAAGTACACCTAGAGGTGTACAAATCGGTTAACCGGTTTTAAAAAACTGTTTTTTTTTTAAATCGGTTTTTTTGTCAGATTCAAAATCGGTTTTTTTTAACCGGTTTTTAAACCGGTTTATCATGAAAAACCGGTTTATCATAAAAAACCGGTTTTTTTATTTAAAAAATCGGTTTTAAAACCGGTTTGTTCATTGGTGATGAATAACTGAAAAAAAAATCGGTTTTTTAATCGGTTTTAAAAAAACCGGTTTCGGTTATAATAACGGTTTTTTTTTTTTAAACCGGTGTTTTGTACCCCTAAGTACACCCATGTGCTTCCCACATGGGGGTATTATAGTCTTTTTGCCTTCAATCATACAAATAAAAATTAAAAAACAAACCCATCCCACCCCTTTCTTCTTCCTCACCTTCTCCCTAAACCACCGACACCTTTCTATCGTCACCACCAGTTGCCACCGCCATTTGTGCAAACTACCCTATCCCAAACCACCACTATCTTTAAACCGTCACCACCCACCAGCGTTTCCCCAAACCCACCATCATCTTGTCCCACAACAACAACAACATCACCATTATTAACCACCACAGCAGCCTCCAAACCCCATCACAACAATTACCAAACCCACCGCCAACTGCCACTGTACAACCACCACCGATTCCACCATTATAAAATAGAAGCTAAAGAAACAAACTTTATAAATCCAGAAGCTAAAAGATTGGATTAGAATCGTAAACGATGGAGAAAACCGTAGTGAGATTAAATCTCGATTTTGTTAAATCGTACACGAGCTCTGCTAAAAATTCAACCTCCATCATCATCGTCGTGATGCCACCTCCCCATCACTAACTTCAATAGGGAACGGTTTCCGTTTGGTACTTCTTGAACAAGCCCCACTGTGACATCCGTCACTTTTTATTTTATTTTTATAATAATAATAATAATAATAATAATAATAAGAATAATAATAATAATAATAATAATAATAATAATAATAATAATAATAATAATAGCCTAGTCCAAACCCAACACCTCTAAACCATAACCAAACCTCAACCAAACCATAGCCCAAGCCCAAATCCCTTTTAATTCTTTGAAAACCGGAGCCCAAAACTCGGCCCATCAAGAAGCCGGCCCAGAAACAAGGCCCATTAGCCCCATCTCCCTTGTCCCTTTCTGTTTTTTTTTTAAAAAAAAACATGCTTCAGCCAGGAATCGAACCTGAGCAGAAGCCGGGCCAACCTCAAACACACACGCGTATACACCACTGAGCTACAAGCTCATTATTGATTTAATCCCCACTTTAATTATATAAAAACCCTTCCTAAAACAAACCAGAAAGGGGCTTCTTCATGTCTGCTGCTGTCGAGGACTTTGATGACCAACCAAGCGTGATTTTTGGAACAATAATTATCATTCACTACCTTATACTATGCGACTAACGAATACATATCAATCCTATGCATAATCAACGCAATTAACAGCCCAAACCTTTCTAAATCGAGTCAATTATCACGCGTTTACTATTAAAGTTTAGTCAACCTTCCAATTCGTCGAGTATACCACCAATACTATAAATTGAACCCTTTGCAAGATCCTAAAAATGCCGAATACTCACCCTTAATCCTCAATTTCTCACTTAATCCCTCTGTTCAAGTGTTCTCATTCGTGTTTGACTATTTGGTTGACCGAGCTAGAATCAAACGATTCGTTATTGTAAGTAATATTTTTCATATGGGTTTTGTTCACCGGATACTCACAAACAATAGCCCTATCATATCAGGGGCTATTGCTTGCTAAATCGAAGTATTGGAAAATCTAGGGCTCGCTTCATTATAATTGGGGAATTCTGTTCAAGTATTGTTTAAATAAAATCTAAATCCAAGATGCTTAACAAACCAGCAACCAGACCAGCTGGTCTGGTCATGTCCTTGCAACCAACAGGTCCCGAGTTCGAGCCCCTGCAACAACATTTTATTTTTTTCTTGTGTTTTGTTTTATAATCAACCTTAGATATAATTACTAGTATTTTATAAATTCATTTTTAAATACTAAAACACTTTTAAAAATTCTACAAAAATTATTTTGTATTAATCTGATGAAAAAGTTTAACTTACAATTTTTAGTTTTCAAAAATTTATTTATTTAATGTATATAATAATTAAATCAAGTTTATTCTATTATATTTATAAAATTCTATTAAATATCAAAACAATCTTATAAACTCCACAAAAATTATCCTAAGTTTATAAATCAATAAACATTTCTGAAATAATTTTTATTTCAGAAAAATCGTTTATTTAATATTTTTAATCAATTTTTGTTAGTTTTAATCATAAATAAATCATAATAATTTCATTTTACAATATTTTTGCACCAAAATTTTATATAAATTATTTCTATCCATTTAGAACTGAAATACAATTTTTAATTCAGAAATTCTTTGATTTTAATATTTTTAGATATTAAAGTCATATTTTGACAATTTGAAATAATTAGATTAAATATTCTATTTTCAAGAAAATAATTTTATAAAAATTATTTTCATACTTAAAACCTTATGTTGTGACCATCTTCAATTTGAAACTTACAAAAAGACTTTTATTCATTTATTTATTGAATTTCTTATATTTAATAAACAATTTGATTATTAATCAAATAAATACTTATCCCCAATTCGAAGCCCTAGAAAATACCTATAGACTAGATAGACTTAGACTTATTTGTTACATTATACATAGGGTGATACTTGGCAACGTTGGAATACACTTATTCAATTACACAAGACTTACCACCTTGCTAAGGTGAGTATTACTTATCCCCTTTTTCCGCTTTTACAACTTTTGGGGTGATTCATGCACAAGTATACAAAACTTTCGTATTCATTTACACATACATTTTATTCATTTACAATTCATATACGTGTCTTGTTTATCTTTGTGCTTATGCTTGAACATGAACGTAGCTTACATACAAAATCATACATTTAGACATAACTTATGTTATGGTGCTCTTTACACTCAGACGTAACTTATGTTACGGTGCTCATTTAGACGTAACTTATGTTACGGTGCTCATTTAGACATAACTTATGTTATGGTGCTCTATTAGACTCACACGTGTTGAGGTGCTCATTATCAATTTCATTGTACAAACTTTACATGTGATCTTTGTCTTGTTTGGTTACTTGCGTGTTTACATAATGCCTTGGTGATGCTAGACACATGAATTGTATTACTTTTCAAAACTTATACTATACGTACAAATCTAAGTAGTACTCACCAACATCATATGTTGACAAAATTATTTTCGTGCATGTTTCAGGATAAGCTGCTTGACGCTTCACATAGGACATTGGACTTAGATTAAATCAATCAATTATCTTTATTTTGTTGTCTTGTATTTAATTTTACATGTTGTAAAACAATATTCAATAATCATATATTTACATTTTAGTACCATGAGCTTTTGAACAATCGTCACTACGTGGCACCTCGATGATTCCGCCATCGGTTGGGGTGTTACACCCACTTGGAGTTCAACAACGTTGCTGGCTGCCTGAGTTTTGATTTCAGATCGATGGCAGAAGGGGTCGGTAGCTTGAGCCGGATGGAGGTTGTGGCAGCTTGGTTTGAGCCGGAGGTGAGGAGGTATTGACTAGGGATGAGCTCGGTACGGTATCGGTACCAACCGATACCGATCCCGAAAACTCCTAAAACCCAATACCGATACCGAAAGCATGCGGTACGGTACGGTATGATATAGTATCGGTTCGGTATCGGTACGGTACCGGTATGGTATCGGTATTTTACCTTAAAATACCGATACCAAACCGATCCTGTACCGATACCGATAATACCGAAACCGAAAACCTCTAAATGTGGGTACCAATACCGAACACCCTCGGTTTGGTATCGGTTCGGTATGGTACGGGATCGAGATCGGGACGAGATCGGTATTTGGCGCTATGTGCTCATCCCTAGTAATGACGATGATATGGTGTGAGGGGGAGAAAGAGAGAAGAGGGGGGGGGGGGGGGGGGACACAGAAAGACAGAGAGAGAAAGAGGGGGAAGAAGGAGGTGATAGGTGGAGGTGGTAGGTTGGGGAAGAAGACAAGGTAGGGGTGGGGAAGTTATTTATTTATAATATTTGTTTATTTTTTATAAGGGCAAAATAGACATTTATATACTTCTAATTAGCAATGGGTTTGTGCAATAGGATATTGTAAGCTGTGCATAAAGAGTTGTCCTGGCTTGGAGTTGTTGTAAATAATGCACAAAGAGTTGTACCAGTAATTCTTTATTGTTTGTGCCATCCCTGGATCACCTCACAACAGAGAACACCATGCCCACAGCTTCTTCACCATATCCATTTCTCTTTCTTTTCCTCTCAACTCTCACACACTCTCTCTCTCTTTGCACATTTTAATCAGCTCTAAGAACCGACTTACCTTAACAATCTCGAATATTCAATTGAAGAACCGTCGGTACCATCGTTCTTGCTATACATGGTCAACGCGTTTCCAGATCTCTCAATCCATATCCAGGTACGTTAAATCCTTCAATTTATGTTATACGTTGACTTGATGCCATAATATTATGTTAGGGTTTTGATTTTATGTGAATTATTATGTAATTTTATTATAATTATAAGACCTAGGGTTGTGAATTTGGGCAGGAGGAGGAGGAGAAGGTTGAAGTGGGTTGTAGTTGTGAGGAGAGTAAGAGTGGGTGTCTGGAAATGGTATCAACTGATGAGAATCTTTATGGGTATTGTGCAATTTGTTTGAATAAGATTGCGTTACAGGAAATTGACTGATTCACTGTATGTTATCACCACATCTGGTGACGGTTGTGGGGGTTCAAGGCAGGGGCAGACGATGACGGCGGTGATGATTATGGTTGAGGTTGATGACGGATATGCCGCTGTTGGACACCGGTTTGACGGTGTGAGGAAGAGACGCAGTTAAGGGGTGTGTGATTTTGCCACCACCATTGTCATCTCTCCGGTTGTAACCATATATAACGATGTCAACACTGCTGTGCAAAGGTATGCTACAAGAACCCTAAGTTAAATAAATTAAGAAATACAATTCGTCAACTATTTCAACCATTTCTAAAGTTTGGTATTCTGATACCATACATATGATTTTATTAGGTTGAGCTATTAGAAAGAGTCGTTGCTGAACTATCCAACATCCTGAAATGGACGAAATTTCCGATTTCTTAAGTGGTTCAAGTTTAATTTAGTTTGTTGCATTTGATTAATGGACTGTTATTTTTTGACAGATGATAGTTGAAGAGATGAATATTCTCACAACGGTTTTCTTGAAATATGATAATGAGAAGATATATTACCCCAATGCGGTTTTGTCGACAAAGCCCATTAGCAATTTCTATAGAAGTCCAGATATGTCAGATGGTGTGCAATTCTCTATTGATTTTGCAACACCTGTTGAAAAGATTGCACTATTAAAAGACAAGATTAAAAAGTAAGTTAATACACATTACTACGTTAGGTTTATATACATCCTACTTGCATTATTATAATCGTATAACAAATTATATCGTTACTTATGGTTAGGTATTTAGAGAAAAATCCTCAATTATGGCACCCGAATCACAGTTTTGTTGTTAAGGAGATTGAAAATGTGAACAAGATAAAAATGGCTTTGTATATCAATCATACCATGAATTTTCAAGATTTCGGTGAAAAGAACAGGAGAAGAAGTGAATAGGTGTTAGAGTTGAAGAAGTTTTTTGAAGAGCTGAAGATCAAATGCAATCTTCTTCCCCAAGAAGTTCATCTGCATCGTCCGGAAACACTAGCCGGACATACCCAATAAACACAAACATCATGTTTAAAGGTCTCATCTTTCTTTCTTATTTATGTTGATATTTAAAAGCTACAACTTTTGATTCTCCATGTAGTTCAATAGAATCTAAGATACCAGAAGTCGGGAGAATCATGTGAACTAGAACCATATCCATTAATACTTTGTGATAATGGCAATAGGTATGTAAGTACTCTTAAGAATATTAATATTAAGTACTATTAAATAGTTAGCAAATCAAGTAGTATGTAGTAATGGATAGCCATTAGTCTTTATTTGGTTCTGTATAAACATATGTAATTGTTGTTGATCAGAATTGAGAATGCAAAGATTAATTTCATATAACACAAATCCTTCTCCCTAGCCTGGGTCAATCTTGGTTAAATTCATTGCTCTTTCTAATTTATTTTCTTCAGGTACATTCCTATTTAGAAACTTTGCCAAGATGGTTTTTTTTAGTGTGTGTGTTCGGGATCGTAGTGATGTAAGCATCGTCGATGCTGACTGTTAAATACTATCTAGATTCTGAAAACATAGTCCGAGCCAATGTTGAATATGATAGGAATCTGCATAAAGCCATAAATATAATTCAATATGTTTTGAATTCTACGTAGTACATAAAATAAGAATCCCATGAACTGTGTATTCTAAAGATCATAGAATCCATGAGTAGTGTATTCACTATTTATATGATTATACATTGTAAAATACACTATTTATATTTATAGGAAAAAGAATATGAACATGTGATACAAAATTACAAATGCTTAATATAATTAGCCATATGATCCTACCTTTCT
The DNA here is from genome assembly GCA_028751855.1 of Ambrosia trifida. Taxonomy (NCBI): domain Eukaryota; kingdom Viridiplantae; phylum Streptophyta; class Magnoliopsida; order Asterales; family Asteraceae; genus Ambrosia; species Ambrosia trifida. The sequence continues at coordinate 108,500,237 of CM054123.1, read as the reverse complement.
CTAATCATTGAGGATGCCCAAATCCTCAAGTATATTGAAGCGAAGCCGTTAATAAAGAAATACTAGATAGACGTAACATGGTTGACGTCACGTTTGAACACTGCATCCATCGTGCCAATTGCCAAGTATTATGTAGTAAAATGATCAAAAAGTTATAATGTCGACTTTGGTCAACAGAATGGTACGATTGTGGATCGACAAAGCTCGCTGACTAACAGGAACAAGAAAATGCCATGCTTCAGGTTTTTAATTTAAGGTTCCATGTAAAGATTGATTAATATTTGATCACATACAAGTTTTCATTGTAATGACATAATTATTATTCTTAAGGTTTTGATGCGGGTAGAGCAAGAACAGAAGTTAATAGAAGATGCTCGCAGATATGTTGAGCAAGATGCTGCAGCTCAGAGATATGCCATTGAAGTGCTTCAGGTTAATCTTTATTTATTGATTTAGTTTTTTCTTTGGTATTGAGGATTATTGACCAATTAAAAAAAATATTTGATTTAATTTTTTGCTTTATTTAGGAAAAATATGAAACGACAACTGCGTCCGTTGCTGAAATGGAGAAGAGAGTGGTTATGGTAGAATCAATGTTGGCCTTCTCCAAGGTATAACCCTTATTTAAAAGTGGCAAAACAGGTGGCTCGGGTTGGGTCAGTCTGACCCGCAAATACTTTTTCTGTTTATTCTTTTGCTTGGTGTTAAAAAATTGTTTCATATCATGTAGAGCTACAAAGCAAGATTCCTCAGCAATAAGAACAAGTCAAGAACTTTCACCAGAAATTCCTGCAAGAAAGATTAGTCTGTTATCTAGATCATTTGGACTCAGGTGGCGCAACAAGAACAAGGTCAATTCTCAACTTATCTTGACACTTGATTCTTTCTAGGTTGCAACCTGTTAACCAATCTAGCGATTTTTTTATTTTAATGATAATTACAAGCAGATGTAAAGGCTACAAGTGAGGAACAAAGCCCAAAACCAGTGGAAAAACTTCAGGCGAGACCAACAGAAGAGGTGACCGATATTAAGGTTACTGGTGATGAACAAACCACAAAAGATGATGAAAATGTTGATCAAATGGAAAATGTGTCTTTGGCTGATGATGGTAAGTAGATGAAAATGTACCTAAAATTTGAGGAAATCTTAATTTTGCGAGAGAAGTGTAGATTAATAGTAAGAACTCACATCCAATTGATAAATTTTGACTTTTGTGGTCAAACCAGTTAGTTCTTAGTTAAATTTATTTCAGATTACATGACAAAATTGACACCTATATGTGCTTAACTACTGGTAAAGTGTAACAAGATATCAATCTTAGGGCTTTTATTAATCCTCAAGTTGAATGCGTGTCCACAAAACTCTAACGCACCTCTATGCTGTCTTAGCAGGGTGGTTGACGGATGAACAGATTATCGGATTGAAACGACTAACCCTTATTCACAACAGGTTGCAGGCGATGATGGCATTGAGATGTCTCTAGAACAGCCAACATCTTTATCAAGCATTGGAGATTCAAAATCCGTATGATCCTATATTTATCGCCTCTATTTTTATACCAATTTTTTGATCTCAACCGCAATGATTCATTCATCAATTTCTAGGTTTTTGTTACTATTTTAGTTTTGTTTAATTATAATTGTTGTATAATGATGCTTTTATTAATGTTTACAAGGTTGGAAACTGGACAACATACATCAATGTTAGAGCGAGAGGTAATGCAGTAGATAGAGCTGTGTTTTTTTTTTCGAATGTGTGATTGGATGTAGTGTGTTGCTGGTTGTATGATTAAATGCTAGGTTATTCATTTAGGGGAATGGTGGTTGGGATATAGGGATTAGTTGGAACTGCTGGATATTTTAAGAATGGTAGATTGTATATGCATATTGATGTTGAGCAATGGTGATAGACACTTGATTATACTTGAGCAATTTTTTACCCTTCAACATGTTTCCTGTATTAATAACTTTTGTTTCTAAATGGTTTTCCTATAAATAATCAAACACAAATGTACACGTTATCAAACCTAGAACAATTCCATTTAGCGCGCTCTGCAATGCGCGCATATATAAAACAAGATTATCAGATTGACCCCCGCCGCAACGCGCGGGGGACGACATCTAGTTTTATATATATTTAACATAGAATTTTAAACACTGTTAGGGGCAGTGACCAACATGGTAATGAAATTAATACATTTGGACCATGTTAATAATAAGTTTACAACCCTCGGGACCAATAGTGTAATTAGTGAACCACTAGAACAAAAAATGCAATATCTGGAAAGCACAGGGACCAACCATGCGATTCTCTGTTTAATTTATATGTGCCAATTCATATCAAAGTATGGGTTGTGTGATTCAAATTCATTTGGTGCGACTTTAGTTTAATTCGTTTTAGCGTGATTTAGTGAGAAAAAAAGATTGATGACAAGAATTTTTGCAACAAATTCGTTCAAATTAGTAGTGAAAGTAAAAGTTAAATTAAACGGCATATTTCTCAAACGTGTCTAAGCAATGTAACCTTCAAAATTCTTATCCATGTCATATTATTCAACATGGAAAATAAAGTTTGAAGCATTTATCTATCGGCATGATCCAAGTTTGTGGATTCCTGTAACACCTCAACCGATGGCGGAAACATTGAGGTGTCACGTAGTGACGATTGTTCAATAGCTCATGGACTAGAAATGTAAATTTTGATACATTGAATTGAATATTTTATTACATTGGAAGGAATACAACAATTAAAACTAGCAATCTAAAACTAAAATACAGTAAATCTTAATCTAAGTCTAAGTTCCAAAAGCTTAGAAGTGATCTCATAAGAACCTGAAACATGTACGAAAATAATTTTGGTCAATACAAAAATGTATTGGTGAGCATACCCTGTTTGAGTAGATATAGTAGTAAAAGAGTTTTGCAATTCACGTGTTGTATACTGTTTGCAACTATGTAATAAGTAATATCCGTTCAAAATCAACCCTAATAATCAAGTATCAAGAATCAAGAATTAAACCATTTTTTAGTATAACGAATCACAAGACAATGACCAAGGTCTCTCAACAGAGTCACAAGGGGTATATACCATAGTACTATTCATTGAAATGTTAGGCCCTCAAAGGTTAATGATTTTGACAAGTCATAGACACACAAATTAACACAAGCAAACACACATGAGAATTGCTATTTTAGTAAAAGAAATAGAAACTTGATATAAGTACATGAGTAGCCCCAAAATAGTAAAACATGAAAAAGGGGAAAGATATACTCACATTGACTTAGATGAACTTGCAAAAACAATCAACGAGAGTCAAAGAACTATGCTCGAACCTAAATACGATGATTTGAGATTAGTGTCGACCTTTTATTTTCAAGATTGATTAAGAGTCAAAGCCATGACTATTATGAATGTTAAAGAATTTAATTCCTTATAGAAATGAATTTCGATCGCTTAAAATAAAATGTAGTATTTATCTCATTAGAACAAAACGTTTGACTCAACTGTTTTGGTTTATAACTACATTCTATGTTTTATATACGCCGTAAGTTAGATGATTAACAAGACAGGTAAATATTTGTTTAGTTTTAAATAGTGGGCCATCTTAATTTTACAAAATACTAGTATAGCTATATTACTAAAAGAATATGTAATTTTCAAGTATTTATCATAACCATATATTATATTAAAAAATGAGTAAAAATCATCTTCATCTAAATATACGAATATGCCCATTTACGTATGATTTAGAAAAAAAAAACTCAAAAATGGATTCGTTGAGTTTGCATTAACCCGTAATAAAATAAAGAGAATATTTGAATTTTATAAGGAGTTTAGATATAAAAGTATTATATTTCATTTCTTTACTAAGACTTTCACGATAATAATTACCTACCCCTTCATAAAGAATACAAAGCATTTCATGAAAAGCTACGAAAAAATATATATATAAAGATATGGTGAATTTGATTTTGACACAAAACAAATTTTGCTAACTTATTGACACATAAAAATAAAATAAAATAAAAATAAGAAGAAACATATATTTTGTTTCTGTTATATATATATATATATATATATATATATATATATATATATAGATCAATTACTAAAATAAATTACATTATTTTAATTCAATTATTTCAAAATAATACAGATCTTGCATTCTTAGGCACACTAAAAAAAAAACTTGAGAAAAACAACCCGAACAAAGAAGTTACCTTTAGGATATGTGCACCGCAAATTTTAGACCAAAGAGTTTAACTCTAAAACTTGTATCGATGGTATTTGTAATTACTAAAACTTCCTTTTGTATAAGATCCAACTTCAAATAGTGTAAGCATATGAAGAAGTTTATCTCGTTATTTAACATAGAAAAGCTTGGGAGTAGAAATAATTGTGAGAAAAGCTAAAATATATAGATGTTTGCTCATAAATAAAAATCAGTTACATGCATCAAGAAACTCTTCCTAATTAAAAGACTTAATTTGCATTAAAAACCTTTTACAAGTTTCATTCTCAATTTATTATTCTTCAAGTGATTTAATAATACTTACATTGATTTGAACGCAAAATTATAATGTAATAACCTTTATTTATGAAAACTTCTTAATTCCACAATTAACTATATAATTATATGTCTAAATATATTGATCAAAAAAAATTTCTTAAAGAAAACGTAGCGTTTCAATTAATTTAGTTTAACCAAATTAATATTTGTTTATTTAGTCTAGTCACTTTTAAAATTTAGAGTGTTACAACACTACCCCAAACGCTATGAAAAAAAATATGGTTTATACGATTTTCAATTATGGATTATTGTCACTTTAGATCCCCAAAGTTATAATTAACTTATTAGAAAATTGGGGAATGTTACAATTCCTATTTCAATTGGCTTTAGCTTTGCCAATTACAATTGATAATTTTTTCTGGAGTACGAATTTAGAAGGCAACAAAGGATTATGATGATGTAGATAGAAGGATAACGGAAAGAGATCAGAAAGCGTATTAAGTTATAACCATTGTAATTCCAAAACAGGCTTTTCATGATTTATATCGTTACAAAGAATCTAAAATGTTGTGGGATACATTGAATGAATGTTTTGAAAAGAATAATGGAAACAAAGTTCCACAAGAGAGAACAAACCAAGGATTATCTATACTACTGTATAATGGGTTCTGGACGGGCATAACATTTATTTACAAGGGCAAAATTGTAATCTTATTAAGTTGTAAAGACACATTTAATAAAACAATTATAATATGACTACTTGACCAAGATGATATTAATTGAAACACCAATTCAATTCATTTCTACAACATTATATCTTTTGTTTGAATTGAAAGAGCAACCGAAACGTTTTAGATAGTTCATTGAATTTAAAAAAAAACCATATATGGCCAATTCTTCAAAGACTCTCCTGCATATCGACAAGTAGAAAAAACAGATGAAACGACCGCTATCGTAACCAACCACTCAGATTCGACACAATTATTACAATTGAATCATCGTTAAACCCATTTGATTAGCAATTCATAAGCGGTCAACAACAACTGAGTTTTCCTGTTACAACTTTTAAAAACACGATGTTCTATAAATTCCAAACATAGTGCTTCAATGTGCTTATTTTTATCTATATCTCGATTTAAATTTTACTCAAAACCAAGTTGTGATTAGTATTTTAAAGACACGATGCTCTATAAATTCCAAGCATACTGCTTCGATGTGCTTATTTTTATCTATATCTCGATTTAAATTTTACTCAAAGCCGAGTTGTGATTAGTATTAAAATACTACAGATATTTACAGTCTCGCTGCGTAGCGCGGGTTTCCCAATAGTCTTTGAAAGAAACAAGACCGTGACATGAGAAGTGAAGGCCACCTGAGGCTTGTATCCGCTAAGATTATAGACCTTCCACCATATGTTAATTCTAATCCTTATTCTGAAAATGTATGTATAAAACGTGCTAAAAAGGCTAACCAAATTTTGATAGATGATTCGGAAAACTTGAGCAAGCCAATAAAAAATTTGAAGTAAATGAAAAGCCAGGGTTGGCCCTGAAAATTCAGGTGCCCGGGCCGAGCTGCGAAATATGTACCCCTTGGTTTTAGGTCTTTTAAACAATGTTTTCATAACTAAAGCGGATGTTGAACCAGATATAGAAATGAAAGTGTCGTAATAATTATAAAAATTAATATGTTTGGCTAAATGACTCATAAAAAAACCACCATTTCTTAAAATTCCATAATAATTTAAAGGGCCATTATTTTATGTCAAAACTTTAAAATTTTTTAATAAAATGAATTTGACTTGTATCATGTGCAAAAGCATGAGACAATTACTGTTTTGTAGTACTACTATATATTAAAATTTACTGCAAATGTTGCACAATTACTCTACCACAACACAAATATCAAGTAACACACTTCAACTTCTTTTTTTTTTTTTTTAATTCTATTGTATCATTCCAATCGAGTTTGTCATGTATTACTCATTTTTTTCCTTATCTACCCTTCATCTTCTTGCGTTTATAACTAGTGATGTTCAAGATGAGATCTTTTTTAGGTCGAAAACAGAAAGAAAATACTTGCAGAAAGAAAATACTCGTCGCCACTTAAAGTGCCCCTTTAGAAATTGGGCCCGGGCCGGGAGTCCTCCCCGCACCCCCTCAGGGCCGGCCTTGTGAAAAGCTTTTGAAAGATAAAATTGAGGCAAACAAAAGGAATGAAAAGGTGTGACATCCGTCACCCTCGTCTTTCATCTAATTGACATTAATAGCCCTTCAAATATTCTCATTATAGTCCCTATAAATCTCGTCGTTTTCAAATTTAATTTTAGAGCGAACAAAAAAAAAAATTATTACCGTTTATATTTATTATGGTTCGGGTATAAGTTTTAACCAAAATGCGTATGTTAAAACATGTTCGTAAAAGAACTTTATAAAATTTTTTAAGTTTTATAAAGATTGGAAATTTTTAGGTTAAGTTAGGTTAATCTAGTTAACTTTTATAAAGAAAAAAACTAAGCCTACACCTAACAAACTAACCTAGTTAAAGTCAAGGGACCAATCTTGCCAAAAGTCCAAAATTTCAAAATCTGAATTATCCTTTCCCCCCTCCTTCACGTTTTTTTTCTGAATCGAGTTCCGGCCACCGGAATAGTTTCCGGCCGGATTCCGGCAGCCCCAAAACAAGCCTTTAACTAGCCATTTACGCGATTTGATGAGCCCTTTACGTTTCTCCATCAATTCTCACTGATTTCCAATTATTAAAGCCTTGTAGTTAACACGTTTTAAGGGAGTTGAAACGTGTCCGATGTGAGTAACGGTCGGACCAATTATTACTCGTTAATGGTCCGTTTTTCTTGAACAAACTTATAAAAAAACTCGTTCGCGACCCTTTCCTGATCAAAACCCACAGAAAATTTTATCTAAATCGCGTCCAGGAAGTGGTGTAATCGGCCACTTTATAATCGGCCATGTCATCTCGGGTGCGACCTCTAAACCACCTTGTAAGCCTCTTTTTCTTGTGCCGTTTTATTTATTAGTAGCTTCCAAACATAAACCCTCTATTACAGATCACCTATGGTGTCCTGATTGGGTTATTAAAATCTAGGTTAGGGTTAGGGTTTATGTGAATTTGGGGAAGAAGATGATAAGTTTAAAGGTGTTGTATAAATAAAGCATCATTTTATCTAAATTAACAAACATGTGACTTGGTCTAGTGGTTGAAATTGTGTGTTGTTGGCCTAAGAACCTGGGTTCGAGTCCATGAACCCACGGTTTTGATATTTTTTTTCCTTTTCTTATTTATTAATTATTTGTATTATATATATGTTCAAAATTTCTAATATTCCTAATAAATTCATTGATCCAAAAATTATAAAAATTTAGGAGTAGCTTCTTGCCACCTCATAGAAAATTACCACATTTTTATTTTCTGGAAAATGTTTTATTTTTATATTTTTATTGAATTAAATGGTTTTAATCATATTTAATTGATTAAAAATTCGATTTTAATGATTTTAATCTCAAACTTTTTGGGTAATTATTTCTCATCATCAAGAACTGATATAAAAATTATTGGTTCAGAAAACATTTAATTTTATTGACTTTCCTATTTTTTTATCATTTAAACATAATTTAATCTCGTTAAATCAGTTTTAAATATAAATAGGTTTATATAAATTATGGGAAAATTATTCTAATCTGTTTACATCAGAAATCATCCATTTTCTATAAAATTAGTATTTTCGGATCATGTATGGAATTATTAGTCTTATTTACGTTTAATTAGACATAATAAAACATTTATTTATTTATACAATTTAAACTTCTATTTTATAAATATTTTTCTTATAAAATAGAAATACTCATATGGTTTAATGTCTTAGTTATCTTTTGTGGAATCATTGTGTAATTCAAAATTATTTATTCATATATTTATGATTATTGTATTATTTTAAGTTAGTTAAAGTAACTAACTAAATTATTTTGCCTTAATTATTCAAACGTATTGTTATCTAAATATTCAATAGGTAATAATTATATTATTCAAACCACATATACAACCTATCATATATTATTTGTGATATACAACTTTTACGTTAACGCGACTTATCATAAAAACTTTAATTCCCCAAATCAACTTAGCAAACCCTAATGCCTTAGACTCTAGATACCGTAGACTTTGTAGACATTCCCTTAATTAGTATTTTTATACATTATAGGTTGAATTCCTCGGAATTTCTATTATTTAGCTCACGATCGCTTAAGTTGGATTTTGATCGCTTTCGCAAACTGTGAGTATATCTTTCCTCTTTTTACTGTTTTACTACTTTGGGGTGACTCATGTACCTATATATTAATCAAGTTTCTAATTCTTTTACTAAATGCAATTCCCATGTGTGTTTGCTTTATGTTAATTGGTGTGTCTATGACTTGTCAAAATCATTAACCGCTGGGCGGCCTAGCTTTTCAATGAATAGTACTATGGTATACCCCCTTGAGACTCTGTTGAGAGAATCTTGGTCATTGTCTTGTTAATTCATTATTCAGTTGGTTAGTCATGTGTTAGTCATTATTCTCAGGTTTGGTTTTGAACGGATATTACTTATTACATAATTGCAAATGGTACCGCACATGAATTGCTAAACACTTTTCTACTATATTTATTTAAACAGGGTATGCTCACCAATACAATTTTTATATTGACAAAATTATTTTGTACATGTTTCAGGTTGTTTTGAGATGCATTCTTTAAGCTTTCGGATTTATATTTAAATTTTTGATTCATTGTATTTCGATTTAGTTGGCAGTTAGTGTAACATTTCGTATTTATACTTGTACGTTTCACGATCATCATTAATAAAACGTCAAGTTCTATCTATAATATTCGTATTTAATTATTTTTGTAGCACTTGAGAAACCCTAATACTATATATATTATAAATATATATGATTAAAACATGATAATTATCAAAAATAAAAGGTGCTTGGGCCGGGATTCGAACCCGCGCCCAAGACCGGCCCAAACCACACAACACACTAACCATCTGGGCTGGCCAACATATCTGTTCAAACCCGGCGCGTTTAAATTATAACACTTGTTTAAATCGTCACAGTTGACTTGGTGTTGGGTCTGCTGACGTGGAGAAGAACAGATGATTGGAAAGCCAAAATATGCTAACAGTTGATCCTTTCAATAAACAGTCTTTACAACTTACTTCTCCCAAAAGACTGCTGACTCTAACAACTGTTCTATCCAAACAACTGCTATGACAACTGCTGATACAAAGGACTGCTGAATAAACAACTGATGAAGAACAACTGCTGACCAAAGGTCTGATGAAGAACAACTGCTGATTCAAGTACTAAAGACTAAAGCACTGCTGGAGCCAACAACACTTAGGCTCCAGCAGAGGATACAAGACCATCAGAGTTTTCCTACAACAGTTGTTTACTATCAGTGCTTTCAATGTAACAGTAGTTTGTAATAGGCAGATGTTTTATGTTTGTTATTCTGTTAGAGGTCACTGTCTTAGGTGACGTCATCTTAGGTCATCAGTGGTTTAAGTCTGTCTATAAATAGAACAGTGCTTGTACTGTTCTATTGCATCACACACACAAACATTCTCTCAGACAAACAATCACTGTGTGATCAGGCTGAGGGGGAGTATTTGTACGATTGTAATCTTTTAGATAAATGAAAGCATTCGATCTGAAAACATTTACTCTCTTGTTTTGATTAACAGTTTATTATTCCGCTGCACTTTCATTCTATATTCGTTTCACTTTTATCATATTTAGTTAAACATAATCAAAACAATCAAACTCAGATCCTAACAATTGGTATCAGAGCTTGGTCAATTAAATTCGATCTAACAAATCAATTTAATAATCAGCTCATAATTATTGATATCATTTGTCTGTTGGATTGAAAACAGAGTAATAGTTTAATTTCGTTTCAACCGTTTTTAAACAGACTTTGTTTTTTGAAAAATCAGAGAATGGCTTCAATCAATCACGATCCACATAACACTGGCACGAACAACAAGCCACCGATGCTTGTCATATCTGAATACAATATCTGGCAACGTCGGATGAGCCATGTTCTAGCTCAACAAAACACTGGGTGTTGGAAGTCGGTTATCTTCGGACCACATGTTCCGACTGTGCCGAGTACTGAAGATCCCAAGGTGTTTGAGCCAAAGAAACTTGAAAACTACTCCGACCAGGATTTTCAGAAAATTGAGTTAGATGCTAAGGCCTTCAGTATTGTGGCCATGGCTCTACCCAATGATATATATGCTGGGTTGTTACACTGTAACAGTGCAAAGGAGTTGTGGGATGCACTGAAAGAACAGTTTGGTGGGACTGAGGAGGTTATTGAAAACAATCGTGAAATACTTAACCAACAATATGAAACATTCAGTCATGTCAAAGGAGAGTCATTAACTCAACAGTTTGAGAGGTTTAATTGTTTAATTAGTGAACTAAAATTGGTTGGTCTTACTTACCCTCATTCAACCTTGAACCATAGGTTTTTAAGATCACTACCAGACAAATGGGACACTATTGCTATTGTGATGAGAAACTCAATTGGATTTAAAGACCTATCACTGACCCAGCTTCATGGTAAGCTCTTGACCTATGAGAGAGAGCTTAACCAGAAAAAGAAGCTCCAGGATTCTGGAAAAGTGTCTGATGACTATGTATTTGGGAATACAGCACTTTTGGGTCATGATGAGGTGCCTGGAAACACTAAGGATCAGAGTTATGATCATTTCATTGACATAACTTCAGGTTTTAACTCGGGTTTTAACTCTGATTCTTATTCACCAAACTATGCTTTCACAGCAAGTGGAGGTGATATCCAGGCATCTGACAATATATCCTTTGAGTATGATGACCTGAAATACTTTGACCCTGATGATTTGGAAGAAATGGACATTATGCACCAATTGGCCCTTCTCAGTGTAAGAACTAACAATTTTTACAAGAAAACTGGGAGAAGGTTTCCAGGGTTAACTGGCAGATCTAAGGTTAGGTTGGATAAATCAAAGATAAAGTGTTACAAATGTCATAGACTTGGTCATTTTGCTAGGGAATGTAGGGGTCAACATGGTACACCTATGATCACCTATCCAAATCAAAGACCACAGACCAACACTTATCAGAATTCCTGTAATGCCCCTGGACCAAATGTGCAAAACACTGCTCATTTTGCACAGTCCTCAAACACTGTTCCTGTCCAGTATGTCCAAACCACTGTTCCTCAGATCCACTATGTGCAAACACCTGTTACTCAAGCACCTGTGCAAACGACTGTTGCTTCATCCTCTGCTCCTGCAGAGACCAGTCAACAGAGCTTCTTTACACAAGGCTTTGTTGATTGGAGCAGTCTACCTGATGAGTTAACAGATGAAAATTTTGCATTAGTTGCCAAAGCTGAAAATGAACCAGAAAACTTTTGTTTCATGGCTTTGGTTGATGAGGTTGAATCTGAGGAGGTCGTGACTGAATCTGATGTTGTGACTGATGATGTTGTTAATGAAGTTGTTACAGGTGAAAAACCTGAAGAAGAGGTTGTGAATCTCTCAGATCCCTGGGGTGCATCTGATGACTGTGAGTGCAAGTGTGATTGTGCATTGATGGCTGCTGCTAAGGTATCTCCTCAAATTCTTAAAGAGTTGTGTTCTGACAAATGTGTAATAGCATTTGCTAACATCAAAGAGGTGAATGAAAACCTTAGAAAGAAAATTTTGGATGATGAAGTTAAATTTGAAAAACTTTCAAAAGATTTAAAAACAAGTTTAACTGTAAAAGAGTCTGAAATAAGCAGATTAAAACATGAAGCAACCATAACCAAAGACCAGCTCCAAACTATGATAGCAAAATATCAAAGTTGTAAAAGTGAGCTTGAGTCCACCCAAGTTGAATGTGAGAAATGGGTGGAATCATGTAGAGGTTTTGAGATGCTACTCAACAAACAAACCAAAAGTCATGTGAAGTTTGGTTTTGGTTTTGAAACCACTGCTCCAGCTTTTGAAAACACTGACAAAAAGAGTCAAAAGTCTGTTGAGGTAGTACCAACAAACCTGCAGGGTCAAGAGATTAAAATCACTGAACCAAATGGTAAGAAAATTGTTCTTGAAAAACCAGAAGGTTCCTCATCTTTTACTGAACTTGAAAAGTATGAATTTAAACCTACCTGGTCTGATGAGTGTGATACTCTTGAGAATTTTAAACATGTTGATTTTAAAACACCTGAAGGGAAGACAGCTCCTCAGGCAAAAGTCATTCCCCTGGCAAAAGTCATTCCCCTGAAAAATCTTCCAGCAGATGCTCAAACATCTGCTGAAAAGAAGGCTGAAAAGGGGAAGAAGAAAGAAAAGACTGTCAACTTGTTCTGTGATTTCTGTGAAAAGAAGAATCATGTCACTAAAAACTGTTTTCTTCTAAAAGCATATGACATTAACAAAGGAACAAGTGAATGTGATTCCAAAGCCACATGGTCAATATGTGGGAAAAAGAATCACAAGACCAAAGAGTGCTTGTATCTCAAAAATTTTGATGTAAAAATACAAGAATACAAAGCTAAAACTCTTGCAAACCCTGTGGTTAGTACTTCAAAAGGAAAGCCCAAACAGACTTTCACCCCTGCCCAAACACCTGTTACTAAAAGGCTTGAAACATCTGCTTCTAGAGATGTCCAAGTAACAGATGCTCCACCCACAAGCAAATACCCAAGAGGTTATGGTCAACCACCATGTCACAGTCTGCCACATGTTTATGAGGAGCCAAAAAGACCCTCTAAACCAAGAGTGAACAGAAATCCTTATGGGTATTATCATCTGTCAGGAAGTGATCAAACAACTGCTGCCCCAAGTGTTGACATTCAAGCACTAGCAAATGGTCAGCAGCAGTTGTTGAACTTAATTCAGAAATTGGTCCAAACCACTGATCACCTTCCAAAGCTTGAGTCTGAAAGGTCTGAGGACCCATCCAAAGCCAACCTGGCTTTGGACACTCACCAAAACTAATCCATTACTGATGTGCAGGGAGCTTCTGCTTGTTTAGATAGTCTTTGGTATGTAGATAGTGGAGGCTCCAGGCACATGACAGGATGTAGAGCCCTTCTTCTGGACTTCTTGGCTCATGGAGGGGGTGATATATCCTTTGGTAATGATTCAAAAGGTAAGGTGTTGGGTTCAGGGACTGTACAAGCTGGAAAACTCAAGTTTGAAAATGTCAATCTTATTGATAATCTCAAGTTTAATCTTCTGAGTGTTTCACAAATGAGTGACAAAGGTTATGGCTCATTTTTCACAAAGAAAACTTGTAAGATTATTGGGCCAGAAGTGGTGAAAAAGATTGATACCATCATTGCTGAGAGCAAAGCACAACTTGTTGCTCATAGAAGTGGCAATGTGTATGTTGTTGATATGTTAAAGGACAATCCTATGGCAAATGTCTGTCTATTTTCTGCTGCCTCCACTAAGGAGACAGAATTGTGGCATAGGAGATTGGGTCACACCAACCTTAATACTATCAACACACTCTCCAAACAAAGCCTTGTCAGAGGTTTACCATCAAAAGAATTTAAATGTGATGAGCATTGTGTTTCCTGTTTAAAAGGGAAACAACATAAAAGCTCTTACAAATCCATTGATGAGTCCAAAACCAGTCAGTGTCTACAATTGTTGCACATGGACTTGTTTGGCCCTGTTAAAATCATGAGTCTAAGAAGAAAGAGATTTTGTCTTGTCATAGTTGATGATTTTTCTAGGTTTACATGGACTTACTTTTTACATTCTAAGGATGAGACTGCAGGTATATTGAAGGACTTTGTCACCAAAGTTGAAAAACAATATGACTTGCCAGTAAAAGTCTTCAGGAGTGACAATGGAACAGAGTTTAAGAATAAGGAGTTGGATGACTTCTGTGTGTCAAAAGGGATTGTGAGGCAGTACAGCATCCCAAGAACACCAGAACAAAATGGGGTGGTTGAAAGGAAAAATAGAACTCTTATAGAAGCTGCAAGAACCATGCTAGCAGATTCTGGTTTGCCACTGTCCTTTTGGGCAGAAGCTGTAAACACTGCTTGCTATGTTCAAAACAGAGTTTTAATCAACCCCAGACATCAAAAAAACTACTTATGAAATTTTGTTCAAAATCAAACCATTAATTTCATTCTTCAAAATCTTTGGCTGCCCATGTTTCATTTTAAATCTCAAAGATTCCATTTCAAAATTTGCAGCCAAAGTAGACTGTGGTTATTTTCTGGGATATTCTTCTACTGCTAAGGCCTATAAAGTGTTTAACACAAGGACCAAGACAATAGAAGAAACTCTGAATGTAAAGTTCAATGAACTTTCATCTCTAAAAATCCCTGCAAATCCTGCTGAACTATTTGATTTAGATAAATTCAAATTTGAAGATATCACTGTTAAAGCTAACAATGCAGGAATTCCACAGTCTCCACAACAAGATTACAAAACAGATGTTGTGATCCCCAGTCACTACAAAATCTATTCTGCCTCAGAGGAAGCAGCTGTTCAAAACAATTGTCAAAACTCTGCCACAGCTGTGTCAACCACTGTTGGCCAGTCTTATTCTCAAACCACTGCTTCACCCCTCACAACCACTGACCTATCATCTGTTGACAAAAGTCAATCATCTGTTGACAAAAGTCAGTCCAGTTTCACACCACTTGGACCCATTCCTCCATTACCATTCCAAACATCTGATGGCACTACAGAAGTACCAACAGATGTTACACCAACAGAGTCACCAAACCTCTGTCCATCACCTCAAAATGCCATCGTTCCATATCAGGGAGATCTTATTTACTTAAGAGCTCATCCACCAGACCAGATCATTGGCAACATCAGAGAGGGCGTGCTCACAAGAAGCCAATCCTCCAATATCTGTCTTTTTGCAGGTTTCCTATCCCTCACACAACCTGTCAAGTACCAAGAGGCACTAAAAGATAACAGTTGGGTAGAAGCCATGCAAGAAGAACTCCTTCAATTTAAAAGACAACAAGTATGGGAGCTTGTACCATTTCCTAAGGATGTCTGTCCTATAGGAACAAAGTGGGTCTTCAAAAACAAAACTGATGAAAGGGGTATTGTTGTCAAGAATAAAGCCAGGCTTGTGGTTCAAGGCTTCAGACAAGAAGAAGGAATAGATTATGATGAGACCTTTGCTCCTGTAGCAAGACTAGAAGCCATCAGACTCTTCTTAGCCTTTGCTGTCAACTACAACATAAAGGTGTATCAGATGGACATCAAATGTGCTTTCCTTTATGGCAAAATTCAGGAGGAGGTCTATGTATGTCAGCCACCTGGTTTTGAAGACACATTCCATCCAGATTATGTCTACAAGCTCAACAAAGCTTTGTATGGACTCAAACAAGCACCAAGGGCCTGGTATGAAACTCTTTCCACATTTCTCTTATCCATTGGCTTCACAAGAGGTAAAATAGACAAAACTTGATTTCTTAAATGGAAAGGGAAACACTTAATTATTGTTCAAATATATGTGGATGACATCATTTTTGGATCCACATGTAACCAAATGTGTGAAGAGTTCAGAAAACTCATGACAGCAGAGTTTGAGATGAGTGCCATGGGTGAGCTTCAGTGTTTCCTTGGTCTTCAAGTGAAACAACTGCAAAATGGCACATTCATTCACCAAAACAAATATGTAAAGAATTTATTAACCAGATTTGAGATGAATGATTGTAAGCCATGTAGTACACCCATGAGTACAGTCAAGCTGCTCACTATTGATGACAAGGATGAACTGGTTGATCAAACACATTATAGATGCATGATTGGGTCTTTACTGTACTTAACTGCATCTAGGCCAGACATTATGTTTGCTACCTGTGTCTGTGCAAGATCCCAGGCTTCACCCAGAAAGTCAAACCTTATTGCTGTGAAAAGGATATTCAGATACCTCAAAGGTGCTCCCACACTTGGTATCTGGTATCCTGCTAATGGAAACATTGAGCTTTCAGGTTATTCAGATAGTGACTTTGCTGGCTGTCACACCACAAGAAAATCCACATCAGGAGGGTGCCAATTTCTAGGGAATGCCTTAGTCTCCTGGCAAAGCAAAAAGCAGGCAGCTGTTTCAACCTCAACAGCTGAAGCTGAATACATTGCTGCTGCAAGCTGTACAGCCCAACTCATGTGGCTTCAAAATCAACTACTGGATTTTGGGATAACTGCACTACAGACTCCACTCATGTTGGACAGTCAAGCTGCTGAAAATATCATCAAGAATCCAGTCTCTCATTCCACTACCAAACACATTGGCATAAGACATCATTTTGTCAGAGACAGCTATGAAAAAGGTTTGATTACTCTGCACCATGTTCCAACAGAGGATCAGTTGGCAGATGTGTTAACAAAAGCTTTAGACACATCTACCTTTACAAATCTGATTTCCAGAATTGGTATGTTAAACATGGATTAAACAAATAAATTTTTTTTTAATAAATCATAATAAAATGTTTCAGAAAATCAAAATTTATTCAAATAGCTGTTTGGTTGAAAAATCTGTTTATAACATCTAATCAGATAAAACAACCACTGTTTCATTCATATCCACTGTTGGTTGAAAAATCTGTTTCAGAACATCTGTTCAGATAAAACAACTGTTTCCTTATATATTTATACTATATCTATACAAAAAAAAAAAAAAAAAAAACAGTTGGTTCCATCAGCTGTTTGTATCAGTTGTTTGCCAAAAACAGCTGTTCTCCACCAGATGTTTCATCCATCAGATGATTGCCACGTCTGCTCATATAAGCAGAGGTTTGGCCACATCAGCGGTTTCCTTGAGCCTATAAAAACCCTGTTTTACCACAACAGATGTTACACTGTCTCATTGTATTCAAAATACAGAAACCGCCTTATTCATTCTCAAACCCTCAATCAAATTTTCATTCATCTTCACCTTCGAAATCCATTACAATGGATCTTCAAGCCAAAGCCACCCACAATTGTCTCCCCTATCTGGTTAAAACAGATGACAACGTTTCATTCCATTCCACCATCGACATTTTTCTAAACTCCAAATACTTACCCATCTTAATCGCTGACGCCCCCATTTATCTCGATACTCTCCAAGAGTTCTGGTTGAATGCTGAGTTTTTACTCCAAGACAAAAATCCTACTTCCATTATTTCCAAAATTGGAGAAACCAGTATCGTCATTACCCCTGAAACCATATCCACAACCTTCTCATTGAATGACCTGGCAGGTAAGGACTCCTTCACTAAAACAGAGCTTCACACTGAGTTCCAAGAAAGAGGGTATGATGGTCAGATGACTGGATCAACTCTTTTCAAAAAGTTTTTCCCTCCAGTCATGAAATTTTTCTTCCATACCCTTCTTCTATGTGTCTCTGCTAAGTCCACATCCTTTAATGAAATTCCATTAAGGATGCAATATCTGGGTTATGCCATGTTGTCAAACTCTGACTTCAATCTTTCCCAGGGATTATTCATGGACTTAGTATCAAATGTGAAAGCAATCAAGTCTGGGTCTAACAATGCTTTTCTTATCTACCCAAGAATTCTTAGTGTAATCTTACAAAAAGTCTTACCAGAAAAAGTTTTCAAAAAGGGTGAGGCAATGCAAATGAAAAGCTTAACTGATGAAACTTTCACTAGAATGCTGGGTGGAAGCACCCAAGAAAAAGTGTCTAAAGTGTCAAAAGTTTCTAAAACACAAACAAAGAGGACAAAGACAACAACTGTTGTCAAAACCTCTGTTGTTGAGCCCACTGCTCCTGGTGATCATGGCACTACATCCAGTGCTGTGAAACCCACACCAGCCACTTCCAAAAAGAAACATCCATCCACAAAAACCACCACTCAACCACAAATGAGACTTCTGGATGATGAGGTACCAGAAGAAACCTCTGTTGCACCACAAAAGCAACCTGAAACCACTGTTGTTACTTCCTCACAACAGTTGGACATACCTCCACCTGACCAAACTCCTCATGAATCCTCCCAAAAGGATCATGTTGTAAGCCAAGGGGACACACATCATGATACATTTGAGTCACTTGGCCAAATGTTCACAAGCCCCTCTCCCAGGGCTAATTCTCTTGTTACTCCTCCACCCTCACCATCACATCATGTTCCACAAACCATGCAACCTCTGTTTGAGGCAATTGACAAATCTCAGGAAGATCCCATTTCCTCTCTTCCACCTATCACTGAGAGCATACTCCCACAAGTGACTGGTCCTGAGAACATTCAATCTGCTATCCAACAAACAGAAGAGGAGGCTACACCACCTGAGTTCAATGCAACTCTAGGTGAGTTTTCAAGTGGAGCAGCCACTACTGATGTAGGGACCACTGTCTCACATCAGGACAGTGATTACATTGCTAAGACTCCCTTGAAGGCAACAACTGTTGAAGCCACTATAGTGTCTCCAAAAACAATTGGAAGTCCCCAGTACCAAGAAAAAGGGGCATCTGATTCACCTATTAGGACTGAATCAGGTAGAACTACCACTGGTAGGGACTCAGATGATCCTATTAACTTAGGAGATGGGTCAAAATACCAAGAATTGACGGACAGAGTTTCTGCAATTGAAACCTCTGTAGCTGACATCAAATCTGATGTCAAGCTTATACTGAGCTCCATAGCAGACCTTTCCAAGAGTCAACCATCAACAGCTGATATAGCTAGTGAGCTATGGAAATCCGTTTCCCCCATCATCATAGCTCACAGAAAACTGGCTGATCAGACACATGAAACATATATGGCTGAGATCAGAAATATGGTGGATGCAAGGTACAAAGATACCCATGCATATATTAAAGCCATCAAGGACCACTTGCTGAAGACTACTGGCTCTGCCCCTACCACCATTCTCAGGGATGAAAATGATGATGCTTTCACGGCTGATGATGCCAAAAAGGGGGAGAGTGGCAGAGATAGGCTACCAAAGCTAGATCCCTTTGGTTGTCCTCCTTCTAAAAAGGGCCAAGCCAAGTCTGCCAACAAACCAGAGTCTACTAAAACAGCTCCACAACAACAACAACAAGCAACACCAACAGCACCACAACAAACCACTGACAAGAACAAAGCAGTAGATGACTCTGCAAACATAGAAGCTGAAAAGGCTGCTCAAGAAAAACAGAAAAGAGCTGACACCTTGGAAGTTAAAGCAGAGTCACTAGTAGAACTCAAGAAGAAACAACAGCAGGAAACTGAAGATGTGGGATCCTCTAAAAGGATGAAAAGGCCTGCTAAACATGTCAGAAAACCACCATCCAAGTTAAACACCTCTGTTGACAAAACCACTGCTACTGAAACCACTGCCACCCAAAACACTGAAACCACCCAAAACACTGCTTCCCAAACCACTGTACCCAAACCAACAAACACACCTGAACATACAACCACCAAACCTACATCACCAGTCAAATCCCAAACATCTGCTGGACCTACTAAAAGGCCAACAGATGTTAATCCAACCACTGCTACCAAATCACCATCCCCTAAAATCATGTACACAAGGAAGAGAAAATCAACCTTTGTTGTACATGATGAAAACATACACACATCACCAAACACCACCTCAACTGCACAATCCACTCCTCCTATCACAGCTATTCCTATCTCATCATTCTCACCACACACATCCAAATTCAGATCCCATAGACCACCACCAACCATTACACCATTGGTTGTTCAGTATCCCCTTGAACTTGATCTACTCAAGGGGGAATTACAATCCTTCTACAATACTGAACAACCATCAGACAGATCCTTCCCATCTCTCCCAAACTTCCCTGTTCCCCTCAACATTGATACATATCTGAAATACAAGGGTGAACAGGTGGATGCCATCATTAAGGAGAAATGCAAAGGGAAGGATGACAGGACTGCTCAGGGCATCCATTCAGCAGAGCTTAGCAAACTCGGAAGGATTGAAGACTTTGCTAAGACCCTGAGCAACTCCATGTCCTCCATGCCTCTCAGTGGTGACTTGGAAAAGGAGGTAAGGGAATCTCTTCTGGAACAGATCATGGCAACCAAGCCTTACAAAGCAACCAAGAAGCAGTTTAATGGTTGGACCACACATGCATTAAGAGAAGAACTTCTAAGAATAGAAGAAATGGCCAAAGACCCCAAGGCTAAAGTCTCTACTCCTAATTTTGGCAAAGGCAGAGACCCAGTCAGAGCCTTGAAGTTTAAAAGGATGAGGCAAGAGATAGTAGCTGCCAACTATGGGGAAATGAGGTCAGTCTCTAGATGGTCTGAGCTAAGGCTGGTTGAGACCTACAAGAGTCTGGAAGAAAACAGAAAGAAGGATCCCAGCCTACCAAGAAAACCTGTTTACACTGATGAGCCAATAATGAAGAGACCCCAACAGACTTTTACCTTGGACATCTTACTTGACACCTCTGATCTATCAACTGCTGCAAGAAGACAGTTCAAGAAACAGAAGGAAATGTCAGAAGAAGATCAGAGGAAGTTTGCTGATACATTCATCAAGGAAGGGCTCTTCAATCAAGTACACTTTTTCTCTGATCCTACAACAGAGAGACTCAGAGAACTCATTGGAAGACCTCCATCACCCAACTCATCCAGAATAAAAATTCATCTCAGCAAATCCACTGACTCAAAAATTCTAAAATGGAAAGTCAACAAAGACAACCATGAATTGACACTGCTCAGGTCAGATGGAAGGGTTCAGAAGATTAGCATGGATGATGCTTACAGTCTATGTGCAGAAGATCATCAAACATTGCTGAATCTGGAACTTGAAAGAGATGAAGAAGACTTGTTTGCTCTGAACTTTGAACTACAATTCAAAGGTGAAATCAGAGAAAGTCTGATGAGGAATAAAGATCAATAAATAAAGCTGAGTTTTGGCATCATCTGTTCTAGGGGGAGATTGTTGGGTCTGCTGACCTGGAGAAGAACAGATGATTGGAAAGCCAAAATATGCTAACAGTTGATCCTTTCAATAAACAGTCTTTACAACTTACTTCTCCCAAAAGACTGCTGACTCTAACAACTGTTCTATCCAAACAACTGCTATGACAACTGCTGATACAAAGGACTGCTGAATAAACAACTGATGAAGAACAACTGCTGACCAAAGGTCTGATGAAGAACAACTGCTGATTCAAGTACTAAAGACTAAAGCACTGCTGGAGCCAACAGCACTTAGGCTCCAGCAGAGGATACAAGACCATCAGAGTTTTCCTACAACAGCTGTTTACTATCAGTGCTTTCAATGTAACAGTAGTTTGTAATAGGCAGATGTTTTATGTTTGTTATTCTGTTAGAGGTCACTGTCTTAGGTGACGTCAGCTTAGGTCATCAGTGGTTTAAGTCTGTCTATAAATAGAACACTGCTTGTACTGTTCTATTGCATCACACACACAAACATTCTCTCAGACAAACAATCACTGTGTGATCAGGCTGAGGGGGAGTATTTGTACGATTGTAATCTTTTAGATAAATGAAAGCATTCGATCTGAAAACATTTACTCTCTTGTTTTGATTAACAGTTTATTATTCCGCTGCACTTTCATTCTATATTCGTTTCACTTTTATCATATTTAGTTAAACATAATCAAAACAATCAAACTCAGATCCTAACACTTGGAAAGTCAACTGTGACATACGACTTGCTATAATCCATCATCTTAACTCGTAATTGATTCACTTTTGGCAACTATACATGATTATCGGCCATCAGTGACTCATCAACACGCTAATTATCAATCAATCGTTAACCAATTAAACCAATTACGCGTATGACATTGATTAGTGGTCAAACCTTACCATTTCTTCGATCCAGTGTATAACCCTATAAATTGATCATTCACACGTTTTCACAACTCGCCATTACATCTTTCTCCACCTCTATTTCTTCATAATTACACTCTAATCTTGATCTGCGATCGTACTTTTGACTTATTGAGTTGACCGTTCAATCGAGCTCGAAACAACTTCGTAAGTTTAATGTTTTCTGTGGGTTTTGTTCATCGGAGTTCACACATCAATAGCCCCATGATTAATTGGGCTATTGATGAGTGAATCAATCAATTGCAGAAACTAGGGTTTCGAACGTTTGTTTTGGGGATAAACTCGTTTCTGTATCGAGTATTTATTTTAATCAAAACAGAATAAATCACAACCACTGGTCTGGACCAAGTGGTTGTGACTGATGCTTATTACCCCAGCCACCCGGGTTCGAGTCCCGGCCATGGCACCCCTTTTTCTCCTTATTTTCATTTTTAAAACAATTAAACCAATTATATATATTATACATTAAATCTTGTAAATTCGTTTTTAATTATTAAAACCTTTTTATAAATTCTAAAAAAATTATTTTTAACAAATCTGATGTAAAAGTTTTACCCACAATTTTTAGTTTTCTGAAATTAATTTATTTAATATATATAATAATTAAATCAATTTTATTCTATTATATTTATAAAAATCCATTAAAATATCAAAACATTTTTATAAATTTCCACAAAAATTATCCTAAGTTTGTACAATGATAAAATTTTCTGAAATAATTTTTAATTCTGAAAAATCATTTATTTTATATTTTTAATCAATTTTTGTTAGTTTTAATCATAATTAAATCATAATAAATTCAATTTTCAATATTTTTGCACCAAAATTATATACAATTTATTTCTGAATATTTAGAACAGAAATATAATTTTTAAAATAATAATTCTTTAATTTTAGTATTTTTAAATATTAAAGTTAAATGTTGGCAAATTGTAATAAATAGATTTAAAAATCTATTTTAAAGAAAATAATTTTATAAAAATCATTTTCTTACTTCAAACACATTATTGTGAACATCCTAAATTCAAACTTTATAAAAAGACTTTCATTTATTTAATTACCAAATTTCCCTTTATTTATTTAAACATTTTATTATAAACTCAACAATTGGATATCCCCAAATCGAAACCCTAGAATATACTTGTAGACTAGATAGACTTAGACTTATTTGTTGCCTTATACATAGGGTAATACTTGGCAATCTATTGGGCTACACTCATACTATTCCTCAATACCTAATACTATACCAAGGTGAGTTTACGTAACCATGTTTATGCGATGCTTTATACTTGCAACATTTTATTTAAGCAATTCAACATGTATGTCTAGTTGTAAACTTTATTTGCCTCATGAATTAGCCTACAACAGTTTCAACGAGTTTCAACATTACATAATCATTAGCTATGGCCAAGCCGGCGATATTCAATAATAGATCTATTGGATTGACAACCCCACCCGGATACGCTTACCTCCTACATAGGTAGCGTGGGTGATTGTTATCGTTCCAACATATTACTAAGGTGAACCGTAGATGACGGGATGGACCTAAACTAGTCGGAGGTTTGATTATGTCGATTCAACATATTATGCTATTCATGTAGACTTAAACTTACGATTGACATATGAATTGCTAGACTTTTATACTTAAACTATTTGCTTAACATGGATTATGTATTCTCACCAACTTCTAGTTGACCCCCCCCATTTTTACAACTCAACAGGAAATAATGATGCATGAAGACTAGAGTATTTCATGAAGATAATTTGAAGTCTATGCTTGCTTGGTCTTTTGTGATGTATTAGAATTCCACATTTAAAACTCTTCATGTATTTCTATTTTTGGATATTTGCAATTTAAATTTATTTCAATTAAAATTTGGATTACCATGTGCTATTGTATACTCATTCTTACGTGACACCTCGATGTTTCCGCCATCGGTTGGGGTGTTATAGTTAGAATAGTTGTATTTCATTTCAATGTAATAAATTATTTAATCAATGTATTCAAAAAATTTACACTTTAGTCCATGAGCTATTGAACAATCGTCACTACGTGACACCTCGATGTTTCCGCCATCGGTTGGGGTGTTACAGATTGGTATCAGAGCCATGGTTATAGGGAATTAGGTTATTAGAATGCCTTTTAGCCTAGTCTATAACTAAGCTTACTTTCACGAGTCCTCTCGTTTATATTTCTCTTATTTCCTATTATTTTCTTTCAAGATATTTTCGTTATGATTATTTCTCGTTATTCTTTCGATATTTTTTGGCGAAGAAGACACTCGTATTTCACAAACGAAACGATATCATCAAGTTAGGAGTGGTATCCATACCTTGGTGATTAGTTTCACTCCTCTATAGGTTATTTATCTTAGGAATATATCTTTGAGATAGGAGTGACATCCACACCTCAAAGAGTATTTCCTTCAAAAAGAAACTTAACCACTAAGCTGGGAGTAATATCCTTAACTTAGTGATTGGTTTCATTCCATAATCGTTTTCAATTTTGAGATACATTTTGAGCTAGGAGTGAAATCCACATCTCAAGGATCTATTTCTACATCTCGTTATTAATCCCGCTAAAGTTTTGGAATTTGCTAGTGATGGGGCACGTGCAATCCGGAAGGATGAGCGCCTGTATCCTGAGTATGTCGACCTGTGATTTCTTGGGATGAGTATTCACTTATAGGCTAAAGTACGCCCCCACAAATCACTAGGAAATTTCAAATACTTGAGTTAGTCAAAGTTTCATATGGAAACAATTTCAATGTTTTACATCATTAATATTTATATTTGATTATCATTTGAAGATTCAATATAATCACTTGATGTTTCATATGTCATTATTCATTGATCATTCGCTTTTGAATTCCTTATCATCATTATTAAAACTTTTGTTCGTTATAATATCGCATTAAAGTTTACACTATTTCACTTATGCTTTGTGACTTTTACACTATAAGGTATTACTCTTTTTGCATTAAAACGTTTTATCCATGACTTAAGTTTTAAACTTTGTGTTCAACTTCGATCACATCCTAATTCTAGGAATGCTGCGTCATCATACAGTTAAAAATGAACATGGTTTTCCCAAAACTTATTATCTAATCTATTTTATATATTTTCATGGTGACAAACTTACTTGATCGAAGTCACAGTCAAATGATAAATTATGAATTTTCTTAAATATTGGTAATCTATTACATACGTTAATCTTATCATTCATGTCATTTTAAATCTTGGTCTTTTAAAACACGTTATATTTATACATACTTCATGAAATGGTTTTATTTTGCATTTTACAAACTTATATTGCATATTTGTTTTCATATGACGTATTCAATATATGTTTTCGGGAGAAAAAAAAATTTGCAACTAATAATAAGTCTTATAACATTTTTTTTCAAACTCGACTTCTTGTAAACACATGAAAATGTGTATTTACGAAGATTTTTCAAATAAATTTGTTTTGAATATAAAACACACTTCGATTTCTAAAGAGTTATCATGCATTACTACAATCTTTTCAACTATATCACAAAGTTTGAGCAAACTACGTTTTTGATAAACGGAAATTTATCCTATTACATTCGCACTCTTTCAGTCGTAAAACTTTTGGTCTAACAAAATATTGGACATATCCTTATCAGAATGTTACTAATTGTCTTTTATCATATAATGCATATATGTAAAACTAACTAAATTTAAACCCTTATGTCAGTAGACTACTCTCACTCCTCGTAAATTTCATTATTTTATACATACACCATTTTATTCATAGTTATTTCTAACACGTTATTTGTGATTTTTTTCACACTGCTTGTTGCAAGAGTTCAACTCGTTTACTTTCATTTTGAGCAACTGTGCGATTTACTCGATTTATATTATACTATTCTTTCAATCGAACTTTTTATGCTATACTTATATACTTACATGAACGCATATTTTGTATGCATATGTTTTCCTGTTTTGAGCAAAACCCTGTTATACTTTACATTTTTTTGTTTTTCATCATGGCCAATGAACATACTAGTTGATAACTCGTATGAGATCTAAGCCAGTGCCCACGTACGACTCGGATTAGAGTATTTCTTTAATCCGAGGGGAACGGTGTAAACCTCAGGGTTTATCAATATGAGTGTTTAGAGCCAACGATGTGAACAAAAGTTACCGGTTAAGGGTAAACCCGAAAGGGACGAACCTCTAACCATGTCTTACATTTACATGTTATTCTCATTACGGTTAAAAGGTAAACTCGAAAGGGAAGTACCTCTAACCATGTCATGATTAAACATTATTTCATTACAATGGCTATTACATATAGGTTGCACACATTTTTTTTTTTGGTATTATTTATGTTAGTGTTATGGAAAAGCATAACACCCTAGTGTAAGGTAAATCGGTGATTTCGGTCCGGAACGCAATCATGGGTTTACAGGTACATGGGGGTGGTGTGTAATTCTATTTAGGCTATTGGTAGACAATCAGTACGAGTCTAAAGTATCGGGAGTGTGGTGGGTTAGCTGCGGTACACCCTATATATAAGCATAAACGATACTGCGGGAGCGGACTAGGAGTCTGACTAAGAACCTACCCATTACTTTATGATTACCTTTTCATTAGATCGTTGACTAATAGCTAGAATTTTCAATAAGAACATTTTACATAAGTTTCAATTGGTTTTGTTGGAGCTTTTCTTGTTGACCACCTCTTCAGAAACCCTTAAACTTTGTATATTTTTACACTCCCTGTTAGTCGAAATCCTGTTGCCTGTATTTAATAAAGTTCGGGCAGAAACTTTTCTAAAGTAGGGAAAACTACCTTCATCAGTGCCTTTTCCTCACCCGTTACACATTCCCAAAACCTTTTTCATCTAAACTCTTAATTTTCTAACTTCGGGTCAACTGTCCAAGATTTTGAAACTTTTACTTCGGATATTAGACAACTATTTTAAATTTTGTCAAATCATAATTGATGAGATTTTTTTTTTGTTAAAAAAAAAAGAAGAAAAAAGATCTAGTTGACTTTTACAACGCCTTTTGTTTCATAGTAGCCTCCACTTGAAAGAAATTTCGAGACGAAATTTTCTAAAGTAGGGGAGACTGTGACATCCGTCACCCTCGTCTTTCATCTAATTGACATTAATAGCCCTTCAAATATTCTCATTATAGTCCCTATAAATCTCGTCGTTTTCAAAATTAATTTTAGAGCGAACAAAAAAAAAATTATTACCGTTTATATTTATTATGGTTCGGGTATAAGTTTTAACCAAAATGCGTATGTTAAAACATGTTCGTAAAAGAACTTTATAAAATTTTTTAAGTTTTATAAAGATTGGAAATTTTTAGGTTAAGTTAGGTTAATCTAGTTAACTTTTATAAAGAAAAAAACTAAGCCTACACCTAACAAACTAACCTAGTTAAAGTCAAGGGACCAATCTTGCCAAAAGTCCAAAATTTCAAAATCTGAATTATCCTTCCCCCCCTCCTTCACGTTTTTTTTTTCTGAATCGAGTTCCGGCCACCGGAATAGTTTCCGGCCGGATTCCGGCAGCCCCAAAACAAGCCTTTAACTAGCCATTTACGCGATTTGATGAGCCCTTTACGTTTCTCCATCAATTCTCATTGATTTCCAATTATTAAAGCCTTGTAGTTAACACGTTTTAAGGGAGTTGAAACGTGTCCGATGTGAGTAACGGTCGGACCAATTATTACTCGTTAATGGTCCGTTTTTCTTGAACAAACTTATAAAAAAACTCGTTCGCGACCCTTTCCTGATCAAAACCCACAGAAAATTTTATCTAAATCGCGTCCAGGAAGTGGTGTAATCGGCCACTTTATAATCGGCCATGTCATCTCGGGTGCGACCTCTAAACCACCTTGTAAGCCTCTTTTTCTTGTGCCGTTTTATTTATTAGTAGCTTCCAAACATAAACCCTCTATTACAGATCACCTATGGTGTCCTGATTGGGTTATTAAAATCTAGGTTAGGGTTAGGGTTTATGTGAATTTGGGGAAGAAGATGATAAGTTTAAAGGTGTTGTATAAATAAAGCATCATTTTATCTAAATTAACAAACATGTGACTTGGTCTAGTGGTTGAAATTGTGTGTTGTTGGCCTAAGAACCCGGGTTTGAGTCCATGAACCCACGGTTCTGATATTTTTTTTTCCTTTTCTTATTTATTAATTATTTGTATTATATATATGTTCAAAATTTCTAATATTCCTAATAAATTCATTTTTGATCCAAAAATTATAAAAATTTAGGAGTAGCTTCTTGACACCTCATAGAAAATTACCACATTTTTATGTTCTGGAAAATGTTTAATTTTTATATTTTTATTGAATTAAATGGTTTTAATCATATTTAATTGATTAAAAATTCGATTTTAATGATTTTAATCTCAAACTTTTTGGGTAATTATTTCTCATCATCAAGAACTGATATAAAAATTATTGGTTCAGAAAATATTTAATTTTATTGACTTTCCTATTTTTTTTATCATTTAAACATAATTTAATCTCGTTAAATCAGTTTTAAATATAAATAGGTTTATATAAATTATGGGAAAATTATTCTAATCTGTTTATATCAGAAATCATCCATTTTCTATAAAATTAGTATTTTCGGATCATGTATGGAATTATTAGTCTTATTTACGTTTAATTAGACATAATAAAACATTTATTTATTTATACAATTTAAACATCTATTTTATAAATATTTTTCTTATAAATAGAAATACTCATATGGTTTAATGTCTT
Source organism: Ambrosia trifida (assembly GCA_028751855.1). Taxonomy (NCBI): domain Eukaryota; kingdom Viridiplantae; phylum Streptophyta; class Magnoliopsida; order Asterales; family Asteraceae; genus Ambrosia; species Ambrosia trifida. The sequence goes on along the minus strand of CM054123.1, from coordinate 108,471,105 downwards.
AATTATCTTTTGTGGAATCATTGTGTAATTCAAAATTATTTATTCATATATTTATGATTATTGTATTATTTTAAGTTAGTTAAAGTAACTAACTAAATTATTTTGCCTTAATTATTCAAACCACATATACAACCTATCATATATTATTTGTGATATACAACTTTTACGTTAACGCGACTTATCATAAAAACTTTAATTCCCCAAATCGACTTAGCAAACCCTAATGCCTTAGACTCTAGATACTGTAGACTTTGTAGACATTCCCTTATTAGTATTTTTATACATTATAGGTTGAATTCCTCGGAATTTCCATTATTTAGCTCACGATCGCTTAAGTTGGATTTTGATCGCTTTCGCAAACTGTGAGTATATCTTTCCCCTTTTTACTGTTTTACTACTTTGGGGTGACTCATGTACCTATATATTAATCAAGTTTCTAATTCTTTTACTAAATGCAATTCCCATGTGTGTTTGCTTTATGTTAATTGGTGTGTCTATGACTTGTCAAAATCATTAACCGCTGGGCGGCCTAGCTTTTCAATGAATAGTACTATGGTATACCCCATTGAGACTCTGTTGAGAGAATCTTGGTCATTGTCTTGTTAATTCATTATTCAGTTGGTTAGTCATGTGTTAGTCATTATTCTCAGGTTTGGTTTTGAACGGATATTACTTATTACATAATTGCAAATGGTACCGCACATGAATTGCTAAACACTTTTCTACTATATTTATTTAAACAGGGTATGCTCACCAATACAATTTTTGTATTGACAAAATTATTTTGTACATGTTTCAGGTTGTTTTGAGATGCATTCTTTAAGCTTTCGGATTTATATTTAAATTTTTGATTCATTGTATTTCGATTTAGTTGGCAGTTAGAATAGTTGTATTTCATTTCAATGTAATAAATTATTTAATCAATGTATTCAAAAAATTTACACTTTAGTCCATGAGCTATTGAACAATCGTCACTACGTGACACCTCGATGTTTCCGCCATCGGTTGGGGTGTTACAAAAGGTTTTGAAAGATAAAAGATGACAACATAAATTTAATTACTCAAAATATGAATATTGTGGAAAGATTCAAAAAGGCAAAACTAGATTTTGCAATTGGCATAAGAAAAGATTTTGGAGTTATCCATGACACTATTAGAAAAGTTTAATTCTTCTATAAGGATAGGAGGGACAATGAGTACCCTGCTTTTCTCTAATCCCGCAGTGCTACCTTACAACCCTGATTCACTATCCTAAAACATCAATTCGAAAGCAAACTACCCTAAAATGTTTTTTCTTGTTTTTATTTAAAAAAATTAAACATTTTAATTAAAAATAAATAAAATATCTTTCACATCCATGTCTTTATCCTCATTATCTCCAGCAAGAGTCATATGATGAAATCCTACAACCATAAACAACACGAACAAAATTCATCACAACAACTCAACACATCATAATCTGAACCTCGTAAACAACAAAACAAAAACATTCCACATTCTGATACAAAAAATTCCACCTTTGAATCATAGACTCACCAATCACCATGCTCATTTATTTTCCCAAAAACATCCTTACATAATTCCACCACTCCCAGGCATCATAACTAGAAATCAAACAACAAACTCGCGAAACCTTTGATTTACCGGACTGTAAAACCTTACAATCGATGAACTATTAAAGTCAAAACTCCAAGAAAGACGACGAATGTTTCGAGAATTTTGACCGATTAGATGGTGGTGTTCAATGCAATATTTGTTCTGGCGAAACTCCTCGATTTGGTTCCGGTCATTAAGAAGAGAAAGGCGGAAATAGTGTTTTGGCGGGATATGTATCCAATGGTGAAGGAGGGAAGAACAAAGTGAAATGAGCTTGATCATTCGAGTTCTATTTTCCAAGTTCACTACTCGGGACACCGACGACGGTGTTCATGGACGGGTAGGGGGTACTCAGATTGAAATCGGCTTGCGCCCTGACCCCTCTAACGGTTGTGGATTACATCATGAACTCTTAGATTTCAATTAACAACATAGAGGTTTTGGATTATAATTATACCACCTCCTTTTAAGGTTGAAATTGCAGAATTTGTTCTCAAAACACCAAAGACTGCTCTGTTTAATATAAAATAAAACTCTATTTTATATGTTGGATTACACAATCAAAAGAGTCATAATTTAGGTATGATTGTAAGAGATCAACCTCATCTTATTTCAAAATCTGTGTATAAAGCTCGAGTTCGACATGATTATTATTATTATTATTATTATTATTATTATTATGTATATCTGTTTATATGCATACATAATTATTTATATAATTACAATCTTTTATACAATAAAATATATATCACTAATTTAATAATGATCATAAATTTATATATAATACTACATATTATAAGTAAAAGACTTGTTATGGGGTTCATGAGTCTGGAGCTTAACATGTTAAGCTCAGGCTCGATTTCACTTATTAAATAAGCTCAAATATGAGATAAATCTAGTTTAAGATTAATTTGAATTGATTTTTTTGCAACCCGATCTTTAATAGTCACTAGTCTTAGTTACACCCGTTCTAATATATAATACCAATTAATTTACCGTAGTGAGCCTTCGGACGACAGATTTTTCCCTGAATTAATGGCTTGGTGGACTTGGGCTAGCTGTCCACTGGGTAGCCATTTGTCCAGTGCTAACCCACTGGCAGTTCAGTTGATATTTAGCTATTCAAAGATAAAGATTAAATGTTTAGTTCTATGTGTATTTACTATTTTCAAAGCCAATTCAGAATTGTTTATCTTGTAATAAATCTGAAACTTTCTTAGAAGTGATGAGACTTCGTAATCTTTTAAAAGAAAATCAAAATTAGTAAGGATAAAAGCAAAAAAGAAAAAAAGAAAAAAAAAACAGTTAGTTATAGGGATCGAAATAGTTTCTTGTCACTCATTGTCTCTTTGTGTAACATCAAAAGCAATAAAGCCTAAATCAAAGAAGAAAAGAAGAAAACCACATGAAATGATGTAACTTTGCCTCTATACAGATAATACTAGCATGTTGATACTTAATATTGCATTGTGCCTTTCTTTTTGTACCCGTTTTTCTCTTATTCAATATGCACCTTTAAGTGAGTTTTTATCTTCATTGTCTTCTCTTTTTGTAACACCTAGATAGGAAAGTTATGATTCTGATATGAATGTGGTTTTCCGGTAGTTTCGGGTCCATAGTGTAAGTGTTAAGGCTTGATACCTATCAACAATAGCAAACAGCTAAACGCAACGTCTAAAAGATTGCCAAAAAAATGTATTTTTTTTGAAAGGCGAATTTCTTGCTCCTTGTGAGACTTGAACTCAAGACCTCACACTTTTAGTGTATTAAAAGGCTTTGCCATAATAGTTATGACTTATGTGAATTAAAGTTTGGTTGATAATTCTTTTTATACGATAACCAATAACTTCATTCCATAAAAACAAAAATTACATTAAAATAGCAGACATACGGGCAACGAGTTGCGCATCCATCCCTTTTTGTATGGCGAACTCAAGTTGATAAATTGAATTATAGTTCTCGTTTACATAGAAATAAACGAGTTAAATTAGTTACATCTAATTACGTGTATAACTAGATATAACTCACGATTTTCTTATTAATATCAATTTTTTTTGTGTTTCACCTAACAGTCCGTGCGATTTCGTTAATTATGTTACACAAGACAATTGAATTTCGAAATCAAGTTTGGTACAATCAAACAAAAACCAAAAGGCAATCAAATATCGAAATCAAGTTTGACACATTTCCATTTCTTTTTAATAAAAAAATGGATACTTCATCCACAATTTGAAGTGGAGGGATTATGGCTCACGTAATATTGCATCACCTTCTTTGATGTTCGATGCCTTTTATATATCTTTTTATCTTGAAAAAAAAAACAATTAATTGAAGGTAATATCAACCTCATCCAATCATTCAATCATCCATGATACACCACCATGTTATTTTCATATGCATATTTATTATCAACAACACAATAAACATTGTAATATACAAAGCAACAATCCTTTTTTTATATATATTATCACTACCAGAAAACAGACCCATTTCCGACAAAAAATGGTAGGAAAAGTGTGTTTTTGACGATTTACCGGCAACCGATGCCATTTTTTATTTTTCGAGCTTTAAATGTCGGTTTTTTCATTTCATCTTTTGTACACTTTAATCATACATTGAATACTTTTAATTTACCAAATTATACGTATTATACACATACATACGCGTGTGTACATTGTTAGGACTCATTGCTTAAAACAGGTTTTTGTTATTTCATAACTTTGTGTGTGTTAGTGTGTGTGTATATATATGCATTTTTGTATGCATTACTACACATACAATTTTTGTCGGAAAATGGTAGGAAAAGTGTATTTTTGACGATTTACAAACAACCGATACCATTGTTTTATTTTTCGAGATTTACACATACACATGTACAAAACATATAGATCTCATGAACAAATACATTCACATATGCACGTACATACAATTATGCACATTTGTATAACCGAATACCAATAAAATAAAGCTTTTAGTTGGAAAATGGTCGGTAATTACCGACGATTTACCAAGCAATATGATTTTGTTTAATATATATATATATATATATATATTAAATAATACTATGAGTTTATATAGAATAAATAAAAAATAAACAAAAATAACTTTTATGCTTTCCGACAAACGCTTTTTATATTTTATTAATTTATCATTTCCTATCTTTTTCCGACCAAAACTTTTTTTTGTTTTTTTTGTCAGAAAATGGTAGGAAATGATATAAAATAAACAAAAATAACTTTGCTTTCCGACTAGTTTCTGACAAACACTTGTTATATTTTATTTATTATCATTTCCTACCATTTTCGGACCAAAACTTTTTTTTTTCTTTTTATTTGGTCAGAAATTAGTCGGAAGCTTCCGACAAGTTTTTGATGATTTTATTTTTGGTCGGTATCTGGTCGGAAAGCTGTTCCTAAAAGCAGCGCCTTTTTTTGTCGGTTATTGGTCGGAAATACTGACCAAATTTTTTTGGCCGGAAATTTTAGTAAGAAATTGACAGTTTTTTAGTAGTGTGTATTCTATATTTAGTAGTTAAAAGATTATTTAAAACAAATGAAACATATCAACTCTATCTCTATCCTATTATTAACAAAACGAAGCAACTTTTGAAGACAAAAAAGTTGTAGATAATATCACATCCAATTTGTTTCCCTAGTTCAAATTTGGCGTAACTGTTTTCATCGATTGAAGTCTTGAAATCCATCAATTTGGATTATGATATCCTACATTGCTCCTCGTTAAATTTTTCCCATGAGCGTGATGCGGCGGGAAACCTAGACTCTGTCAAGGTGTGCATGGTTCGGTTTGTGCGGTATTATCTTCAACCGAAGTCATCGGTTAGTCTATTTTATTAATCAATCAATGTTCGGTTAATCATGTTGGTTAGATTGATAGTTTTTGGTTCACTTCTTTTAATTTCGATTAACAGCCAAAACCAAACTTGACTAAAACTTTTGCTTAGAAATACATGAAATTGAGACATAAATGAAATTTAAATATAAATACAATACAATACAATACAATACAATACAATACAATGAAGGTATAAAATATGGAATTAATGAATTTGGAGATAAAAAGATAGAAACATATGAAAATATAAATGGTTCGGTTCAGTTAATTTTGGTTAAACGGAGGTACAAAAACATATAACATACTGACTTTTGGTTAATTCAGTTTTCGGTTCCGATTTTTAGTTAATTCAGTTTTTGGTTGATTTCGGTTCGGTCTCATCTGTTTTCGGTCAACAATTTAATTATTGCTCACCCCGAGACACTATTAATCACGTAACATATCAAACATTTTTAATTAAAAAAAATAATAGAAATACCATACTCAAATTAAAGAAAATAGCATGCACTTTATGTGTACACTTATACATGTTGCATTCTTTTGTGTTGCTTTGTTAAGGTTTATCACTAGGGACGGACCTACTCAGGTTACACAGTAGTCACGGGACAACATTGATTTTTCGAGCGCATGTAGAGATGTATGCCAGGCTTTTTCGAGTGACATCATTGTTTCTTGCACGGTGACTACATTCTTGAATATCACAGAGATAGAAAAGAAAATTAAATCGTTTGAAGGATATACTGAAAGATAGATATGGTGCTCTGGCAACGACGCTTTTAACCTAGACGATGTGCTTCTTGTTGTATCTTTAGAAGTTGGAGAAGGAGTGGCAGTAAAATTAAGATAGAACGTGGGCTTATTTTTCTTTTAAATGCTAAAGTCATTTTATAAGGCCCAAGTTCCAATCATACAAAACCTAATATTTTATTTGTTCTTTCTTATACGTCTTAGAAACCAGCGGTGTAAAGGACAAACAAAGAAACCTGTTTTACTTTAGATTCCAACCTACGCTATCCCATTTTCAAGATGAAGTAAGGTTTAATGTTAAATTGTAATTTTTAATTTATTGTTAGATTTACTACTTAGTGTTTATTTGTTTTGAGTTTTGATGTTTTCTTAATTTACCTTTTAATTTATTATTATTTAATTTAAGTTCCTCATAATATTTTTAATGTAAAAAAAGTTATTTGTAAAAAAAAAAAAATGCAAACTAAGTACTAATACTTCATTAAATCCGTTTAATACCAATGAAACTAATAATAAAAAGAATTTAAGTTTGTTTAAAGTTTCAAACAACTCTATAGTTTCAAACAACTCTATAGTTAACAACTCTATACTAGTATTAATCATAAGTTTATAGTGGACATCTTAGTGGTAAAGAGTGCTCCTTGTATCATTGTTTTTTCTATACACATTTGAATCGGAAAACTTTTTGTCCTCTTGTATGGCTTGTATGAAATTGAAACATTTAAAAACAGTGACATCATAGGAATAAAATTCTGGATATGGCACTCTTTATCACCTAGTGATCTTGAGTGTCATCTTGTTTTATACTATCATATTAAGTGTTTCATGTATACTCAAATCCAAATTTGAAGTGTAGTGACTATCATAAATTTGGTCAAAGACAAAGGTATTTTATTTAAATTGCAATAGAAACCAGTTGGAGAATAATGTTTTGTATAAGGAAAAACACCGTGTATAGGTGTCAGTATAAAAAAAACAAACAGAGAAGAACTTTGATCAATTGCCCAAGAACCAGAGATATATAAGACAGAGGCTTGTTGATACAAAGAAAGAGGCTTGTGGTTATAGAAGACCAACATCAATAACCCTTTAAAACTTAAAAGGCAATACTCCAACGGCTAGAGGCGGAAAATTTAGCAAAATTGATATGAACAATTTGGCAAGGAACAAGAAAAGAAGCTCTAAAATTTAGATAGTTGATAATAGCAGTAGACATTTAAAACAAAACCAAGCTATCCACTGTTTTTGGCTTCCAAATACAACCCAACAACAAAAAAACTTTACAACCTAGTAAGAGCATATACAACACTTGACCTCGTCCGAAATCCAGACTTGCTACATCAGCATGTCACATTGTTCCAAACCCAGTTTGTCCCCCAACACTAAACCAATCCAAGCCTCCACATTACACCCCACTTTTTACATGAAAACAAATCATATAATAATGCTTTTAAGTGAGTGGTCCTCACCTTGCACTTCTGGACCGGTCCGCCACGTACACCAAACCAGATTAGTCCACCTCATCTCCTTCATCATTGTATCAGTCTGGAAGTGGAGGTCCAAAATTTGGACACATCCGGATGGTGAGCGTTGTTGATGCTCTAAATTGATCCTGCTTCACTCTAATTGCTCATTATTGATCAAAATTGCGATAGCTTTCCACTTGTTTTTTTATTTTATATTTGTTTTGCTATTATTTTGCGAGCCGTCTTACTTTTCCTTTTGTGACTGCATTTTACTTCTTTCAAATGTATATGCTTTACAATTGGGTTGGAGTCACTTTTAACTTTGACTAATATTGACCCTAATTGCTATAAATAACACCATTTAGCCCTAATCATAACTAACACTACTTGATCGTAACTAATATTTCGCAACCATTATTCATTTTATTTATGGGCAAGGATTCTTAGTCAAAATAGAATTATCGTAAGATATAGTGAACGATAAAAAAAAGTCTATATTTAATTTCTAGAGTTTCATTCTATATGGCGAAAAGAAGATATTTTCTTTATTTGTATATAATAATTTCATCTTTTATCTTGTTAATAGAGGCTTCTTGATCAATAATCAGGAATATAGAAAATGGAGATTTTCTATTTTTTGTGATTTTTGATTCTTTATACAATTAGATCTTTATGTCAACAAAGAAACCCCCATTCTTCTAATTTTGACTTGGATTCGGATAAACTAATTACTTGTTTGCTCAAACTAATTGAACTTATTGTTTTAGTTTTGATTCAAAGGAAAGAAAGAGTGGAGTTCAAATAACTCACTTAAAACGCTTTTTAAAGGATTACGTGGTGCGATTAGATCGAATAAATTATCTATAGGGAACGCTTATGCAATCTTGCGCTTTTTAAAAAAAAATATTCTTAAGTTTTTGTTATTTATTTTTTTTTCGACGGATTTTGTGATCATTTTTCCAAAGATGTTATGATCAGAATTTGCTCTCAAAATAGAATAAAATTCTTATGAATCCAAGTGACCGCGGCTCAAGATTTGAAATGTTACTTTAGTTACAATTTTACGTGGGAACTCTTCATGTGATAATTCTTGTGATAGTTGGGATAGATTAATTAATGCTGTTGAATATAAAAGACACGAGGTCTTGGGTTGACTAATATAATCCATTTGTTATATAATCGTTGAGCCGAAAATGGCTCATTATTGGTGGATCTTAAAACTTAGTTTTCGGTAAGATTGGGGAGGGGGGACTCAATACATATATTTTGGAGTTTTTCGCTAAAAATAGACGAGGAATCGAAAAACTGAGAGGTGGCGCCAACCAAGCTTCGCCCTATGGCTCATGTAATAAACCGTTAATCACAACACTACCCGTTTAATAAATTAGATTGACTCTTAACTTGTTGGAGAACACATGTACAACATATATTGACATGCGTCACTAAACCATACCACCATACAAAATTCTTGACATGCCATAGGGAGGAAATTTTAGGTTTTCCTCTTTAGAGATTTAGAAAATAAGAATAATTAACAAATAAATTATGCATATGCATGAATGCAAATTTTAATATCTGAATTTCAAACATGCTTATATTGATGAACAACAAGCTCAGTGAATAAAAATACAAATGTTGGGAATTGACACACATCTCTACTTATTAATATTTTTGCCAAACTGAAATGAAAAGTTATATACTAATGAATCTCATGCTGCGACTTCAATGATGTGATTTGGCACATTTGGGCGAGCTTGCGGTTCAATGGCCACATGACTCGCATCATGTCCGTTTTCTTTCAGTTTGGCTACCACAGGAAGAACATCAGAACACATCAAAGCATTCAACTTCACAACTTCTATTGTTTTGTGGTTTGTTATTTCTGACATCTTTTCGTTTGCAATGGGCTTCTTGTTCTTGTACATGAAGTATAGTATCATTTGAATAATACCAAAGATGAATCCAAGTACATTTGGAATCTGGAAAAGTTAGTCATTTACAAATCATAAACAATTTAGAGGAAAAAAATAAGTTAGATGGAGATAAACTTTGTTGCAAAGGTTGAGTAAGATATTTTCATACCGCAATATTGAAGTCACCAAGAAGCAGACCATAAAAGAACCACATAACAGCACTGAGGGTAAGGGCCACCGATAGTAGAATAGGCATGTATTCTACACTTTTTGTTTTAATCACTTGTCGCTGCAAAATAATGCGAATTAATACATATAATATAATATAAAAGTGGCGCATATATATATAAAGGAATGTAACTATGTGAAATGCAAATAACTTTTTATTGTGTTACAATGTTTATATAGGCTCTTTATCACTTTATGCATGCATACTTACCAGAACTCCCAAAGGTGCTACAAAAACACACAAAGAGAACACAAGGCAAATCCATCCAACTATCACGCCGCGGGTAACTCCACTTGCAAGGAATTGAGTTAATACAACAATCAATCCGAAGCCAACGACAACTAGCAGTACAATCAGCTTCAAACTCTCCATCTACATTACAAAGATTTGTTTTGGTTTGTTATAAATAACCTTCTTTATTGATAAGTAGGATAGTGAAAATTCATTCAAAACTAAAGAGTAGTATATATACCCTAGCTTTCTTTGGCGCGTAGAAAAGAAAGAAACAAATGTAGAAGGTTTCGATGAAGCAGCCGACTGAGTTAATGGTAATGAGAAGCAAGACATTGGTCTTGAGAAATGCATAATATATCCAAAGCATCGCGCTGAATAAGCCCACCACATAAGGTGCTGATTGAAACCCTTCTGTTGATTTCTTTTTGTAAACTTTATAAAACGTTGGTCTGCATTTATGTTAGATTGTGTTGAGAAGGTCATGTGGTTACTATATTGAGGCCTTAACTATATCATGAAAAAAGGATATATATATATATAGCAAGCACAAACAGGAGATAGACTTACATTGGTGCAAGAAATACCATAAACGAGACGATATTGCCTGAAAATGTTGTAAAGCAAAATGATAAGCGCATAATCATCTACGAAAAAATAATGTTACAAAAAAAAAATAAAAAAATAAATAAATATTATACCTAGAAGGCCAAATGCTAGAGTGAGGTGAGCTAATGTCCCAGTCATCTTCCTTAACTGTTTACTAATGTAATATCACAAAATCAAAGGTTTTTTAGGCAAGTGCTACCTTCCTCTATTTTTTTTCTTACTCCTTATGAGTGGTGCATAGGAGATGATAGAGCAATCCCTTTATATAGGAAGCTAGAGCTAAGAGAGGTGGCTCCACCATTATATCAACTTTTTTCTTTATCCATTAAACCTGAAAATGTACACAATATAATTGGATTGAGTGGGTACATAACTACATCAGTGTACTGGTTAATTCTTTATACACCACTCTCTTCATGTACCTTTATATTTAAAAAAAAGCTTTTTCTATAACATGTATATCTCAACCTTTTTCTTTTTTGTTGAAAGATGCAATGATATATCTTTGTTGTTTGGCAAAATTCAATTTGTTACATGATTGCTTGGAGAAGAAATTCAAATATGTTTGTAGTGTCCTCGCTATAGGCAATTAAATATTTAAATATCTTTTTACAAAAAATAAATATATGAAAAATTGTACTGCAACAAATCATCGCTCTAGGGTGTACCTATAGCGAGGACCCTTATAGGCATGGACGCTACACCTTTTAATGACAACGACTTTTTTTGCGATGACATGTCGTTGCAATAGGCTATAGCGACGACATATGAGACCTATAGCCACAACATGTGCTCGTCATCGCTATAGGCTCCTAATGTATTGGTGTGTGAAGGTAATGTAATGATAAGCTAATGCTTGGCACTTATAATTAGCATATATAGTAAACATTGTGATTTTTAATATTTTCCTATATACAATATACAAGTATATAACTATCTTATATGTGTAAGTGCAAATAATTTCATACTTTTAAAAATTACAAAAATAAAGAATTAAAATATCTATTGCTTAATGGTTTTCATTTTTTTTTTTGATAATGATGAACCTCATCAATACAAAACTTCCTAAATATTTGGTAAATATTGGGCAAATGCCTCTAACTACACATGAGTGGGGCACCCAGGAAGCACTTTTTGATGAGTCAGCCACTGATCCAATTAATCGGGTTTTAAGACCCAAGAAGGTGGGTCCTAATCCCTCTGTTGGTCGCATGCACCGATAATGAGTTGATTAATTAGCCATAAATACTAATATGCGAGTAAAGCTTATCTAGCTTTATGGTTTTCTTTTGTTAAAGTGCTAGTAGATTGAATATAATTTCAGCACTATAAGATACAAACAACTCTAAAAGCATTATACATTCTGCATCATATATATAATATATTTGAATGTACAACCACCACAATTATTTCTATTTTATAACTTATAACTTAGTTAAAGATTCACAAAGACAAACTACGCAGAGGTACTTTGCTCAATATATATAGACTAATAGACATGAAATAATGTCACAAAATTAATTATCTCCTCTTTTATGTCTTAAAAAAATATTCTAAAAGAGTAGTCGATCGATCAATTGGAAATTTCTGTAACATAGAATTCTTTTTAAGATGGTCCGATTTTAATACTCTTTTTAAGATGGTCTAATGATATCACTACATCACTTTGGTGGCTAAAACAAAAACGCCTATGGGATTGAAAGACTATAGGCCTATTAATCTTGTGGGGGTTATCAGTAAAGTTATATCTAAGGTAGTAGCCGCTAGGATAAAAAAGGTTATGGGTGATGTGATTTCGGTCTCTCAATCGGCTTTCCTTAAGGAGAGATTTATTCTAGATGGGCCACTTGTTCTAAATGAGCTTATTGGTTGGGTCAAGAAGAATGGTCATAACGCGTTTCTGTTGAAGATTGATTTCGAGAAGGCATATGACAATGTTAAATGGGGTTTTCTATTCTCTATTATGGAACAGATGGGGTTCCCGGAGAGATGGTGTCTTTGGATTAAAGGTATTGTTTTATCCGCCAGGTCGGCTGTGTTGGTTAATGGGTCGCCTACGTTTGAGTTCAATTGTCAAAAGGGCCTTAGACAAGGCGATCCATTATCATCGTTCCTATTCTTGATTGTTATGGAGGGCTTAGCTTCTATGTTGTCGCGGGCGTGTCGTATGGGGGATATTGAAGGAATTAAAGTTGCCAAGGACGGGCCCATTATTTCTCATATGTTGTATGCCGATGACGCGCTTATCTTGGGGAAATGGTCAAAAAGAAACATTACCATGGTTAACAGGCTGTTGCGTATTTTTAATATGTGTTCGGGTCTGAGAATAAATGTTCATAAGTCTCTTATCTTTGGGTTGGGAGCCCCTTCCTTAGAGGTGTGCAATGTGGCCGAGATGATGGGGTGTAAGGTTGGCGACTTTCCGTTTAAGTATCTTGGAGTGAAAATAGGTGCAAATATGAATCGCTCGGTTCATTGGGAACCTAATCTAGAGATTGTTCGTAGTAGACTCCAATCATGGAAGGCCAAAGTCCTCTCCATTGGTGGTCGTCTTACTCTTATTAAGTCGGTGGTTGGTAGTCTACCGGTATATTATCTCTCTTTTTAAAGCTCCCGTTGGGGTGGTTGAAGAAATTGAGAAAATGATGAGAAAATTTTTATGGTTTGGGAACCAAGATGGCAAAGGGATTCATTGGGTGTCTTGGGAGGTTGTAACGAGACCTAAAAAGTTTGGGGGATTGGGTATTTCAAAGCTGGCTGAGATGAACTTAGCGTTACTTGTTAAATGGGCGTGGAGGTTCAAAACGGGTCAAGACGGGCTGTGGAAAAAAGTCATCATCAGTATACATGGGGGCCAAAATAAGTGGACATTCTTACCGGTGAATAGAGCTTTTCCTGGGACTTGGAAAGCTTTAGTCAATTGTTTGGATAGAAGTCGAATAAAAGGTACAACGATTGATAAACTTATTTCATGTCAGTTGGGGAACGGTCAACATATTAGTTTCTGGAAGGACGTGTGGTACGGGACGACTCAGCTATGTTTTAGATGGCCTATCCTTTTTTCGTTGGAAAAAAATAAGAATTGTATGGTCTGCGAGGGTTTGAACCTTACTGCTGGTCACACTAGCCTGGTTGAAAGCTGGAATATGGGTGCGTCTTGTGTTGCGGGTATTTCAGAGATTCAAGACGTTCTGAATATGGAGTCCCAAGTGTGTTTAAGAAACAGTCTAGATCAGTGGTTCTGGGATAACAAACAGAGTTCAGAATTTACTGTTGGAGCTGTCAAAACGTCGTTGAGACAGGATTTGTATGGGCCAAACAGTTAGGTGTTTCGTTGGGTGAATTGGGTTCCTATTATGGTTAATGTGTTGGCTTGGAGGATTGATAAAAAAAGAGTCCCTACCCGTGTAGAGTTGGTTAGAAGGAATGTTTGTCTGCCATCCATTCAGTGTCCGATGTGCAGTTCGGATGATGAAGAAGTGCTGCATGTTTTCGTCGGGTGTGGTTTCGCTGCTGCTGTTTGGAATGGAGTATGCAACTGGTGCAGGATTCCTTCAATCAGCTGCGTTTCGACTTCTGCTCTGTTTACGTGGGCTGACACGGTGCCAGTTTCTGCCAGGGCCAAGATTATCGTTCGAGGTATAGTGTTGGTTACTTGCTGGGCGATTTGGAAAGTTAGAAATAAGGCGGTTTTTCTTAGCTCGTGTCCGAAGGTGTGAGGTGGTGGCTTTAGTTAAATCCATGTCTTTCCTTTGGTTAAGTCATAGATCGAGTCATTACAGGATTGTTTGGACTGATTGGGTTAAATTCCCATTGTACATGTTGTAATCGGTGTTGTGAGTGGTTCTCGTCTTGAGGCCCTCCTTTTTGTGTGTATGAAGTTAATGTTCAAAAAATATATCACTACAGGAAAAATGAATTTTGTGGCAAACGCAGGTGTCACTAAAGCCTCATAATGAATCAGTCACAAAAATGTAGCCCGAGGCTAGTGGGTGTGGAGATTAAACCAAGGTTTTGTCTCAATGCCACTAGGATGCCACATAGGATTAGTTTAGTATCAAACATTTTGAGATTTGAGTGGGGTGTGGAGACTAAACCACTCCATGTCTCTAGCATTAATTATTAAAAAAAACAAAATTATGCTATTGGGTAATATTACCTTTTATTCAAAAAAAAAAAAAAATAGAAAGAAAGAAACTCTCCTATTGGAGTGTCCGTTTTGTCTCAAGTGGGACGGGTCGGACTAAAGGAGGGGGCGGTGTTCTTGTCCCAGACAAGCTAAAAAGTGAAGAGACGGGGGGTTCTTTGGTCTCTGTTAGTACATGATGTCCCTAGGCTAGTATATTAGTTGTTTGGACGTGTTTCGGGGTGTTTGGAGATGTTTGTATGCGTTTTGGAGGGTTCGGGATGCTTCATGCGATTAGCTGCTTGTTGCACACGATTAGGGCCCTAATCGTGTGACTGTTCATGCGAGTGGGCTGTGTTTATTGGCGATTAGCCTTACTCGCCCCACATGAGTCTGCTAATCGCTAGTATGGTGCTGTTCGTACCCAGGAGGTATAAATAGGCCCAATCATTGCCCTAATCATTAGTTCTTGCCTCACACACTCTCCAAACACCCTCCCATGGTCTGTAAGGTCTGATTTGATCTCTGTAAACACTCGAGCTCTGTTTTAGTGATTAATCTATAATCTTTTGACCCGTGTGTGTGTTGTGATTACTCGTTTATTATAGTTTCATTATCGTATCTGTTATTAAAGCATATTAGAGGGATTCCGCACCTCTAGTATAAACCCCGTGTTTGTCGGATTACGCGTTATTCGATCCTACAAGTGGTATCAGAGCCGAGGCTCTTATCACGGGTGTTTTAATAACAAAAACGAGTAAAAACAGGTTGTTTTTGGTGTAAAAGTTTAGATTTTTAAGCAAAAACCTGTTCTTATTTTGAAACTTTGAGTTTTTGTTAAAAACCCATCTTTTTCAATATCTTGGTGTGTGTTTACGGTTAAAAACGAGTGTTTTTGATTAGGGTTTGCTCTAAAACTGTTTTGGTAACTTGTCTAATCATTTGGGATCAAAATATAATGTTTTAGATAAGATTTTGAGGCAAAATAGGTGATTTTTGAGCAAAAGTGCGGCTACAGATCAGATCAGGCGATTACGCAGGCCAACTCGCATAAACCTTTCACGCGATTAGGGTTAGCTAGCGATTAGCCCCCAATCGCCAATAATTCCACGCGATTTGCTTCCAATCGCCTGTTACCCCACACGATTAGGCCTACTCGCTTACTAGCGATTAGCCCTAATCGCCTACCATACTCACGTCACTCCAAAACCCTAATCGTATATAAGAACTAGCGATTAGCACCAATCGCCTACTGTTTACTAGCATTTAGCCCCAATCGCCTATATTAACTAACAATTATAAACCTAATCGCCTATAAGGTTCTGGAACGTAAAATTTGACTAAGTATCGGACTATTATCATATCTTAACATATGGCGAACCCGTGGGGACATCTGAGTCAACCGAGACCTCAGTATAACCAACAAATGAACAACCAATCTAACGTACCCACGAACCCTTGGCAGTTCTCAGCAGAACGAAACGCGCAACGGATGCAGCAATCGCAAATGCAAGCGAATGTTGCCGGAATCAATCCGTGGGCGCTAGCTGCTCAACAGCAAATGGTGAACACGAATCCGTGGGCACTCGCGGCTGCTGCAAACTCTCAGACAAATCATCTGTCTTCCGTACTCATGAGTGACTTAGAGACGGGTAGTTCTAACAGGGCACCGAAGCTGCAGTACATGTCCGACTACCATGGTTGGAAGGGCAGATTTCAGACGTATGTCGAGGGCATCGACGGTGTAACACCCCAACCGATGGCGGAAACATCGAGGTGTCACGTATGAATGATTGTTCAGTAGCTCATGGTAGTACACAAGTTTAAATAATTCCTTTATTTCATTACAATACTGAATTACATCCAAGTCTACATCAAATAATCAAACAAAGCTTAAACTTCAAATATCTCCTCATGCTAACTCTAGACTTCAAGCATCAGTATGTCCTGTAGAGTTTGGAAAAATGGGGGGGTCAACTAGAAGTTGGTGAGAATACATAATCCATGTTAAGCAAATAGTTTAAGTATAAAAGTTTAGCAATTCGTATGTCTATCGTAAATTTAAGTCTACATGAATAGTATAATATGTTGACATAATCAAACCTCCGACTAGTTTAGGTCCATCCCGTCATCTACGGTTCACCTTAGTAATATGTTGAACGATAACAATCACCCACGTTACCTATGTAGGAGGTACACGTATCCGGGTGGGGTTGTCAATCCAATAGATCTATTATTGAGTATCGCCGGCTTGGCCATAGCTAATGATTATGTAAATGTTGAAACTCGTTGAAACTCGTTGAAACTGTTGACTAACTCATGAGGCAATAAAGTTTACTACTAGACATGCATGTTGAATTGCTTAAATAATTGTTGCAAGTATAAAGAATCGCATAAACATGGTTACGTAAACTCACCTGAAATTCACTGTGTAAATACTAGCAAGATAAAGTCCGAACTTGGATTAACTGAACTCTTGTGTCCTATTACAAGTAAAGGACGTCTTAAATTCTAATGCAAATAAGCTTGTTTCGCATCATAGTTGTAAAGATAGTTGATTCAACTACCTAGACTCGTATTGTAAACAATACGTGTCTTAATGTGTATAACTTAACGAACCGATTGTGCTTGGTTTAGTTTCTAGAAAATATATGTGAAGGTATAGTTATATATAATATATACTTTATTATGATATATTCAGGATTTCACGACTTGAGACTAGTTGTAAAAGGAGCATTTAGACTAGTGAAAATAATGTACGCGTAACATGATTCGCGTTTTAGTTTGTTTGAAGACCGGATAATATGTGCATTATGTTTATTTATGCACGCTTTTATATCATGACGAAATAAAGTTTGAATAGCGTCTATTTGTAAAGCATAGCTTCTTTTGTATGAAATAATAGGTTTGACCATCCGATACGTTTCTTATATTTATAAAAAAAAATTGGGCAGAGTTTCCTCTGTTTTTGTAAGAAACCAGACAACGCAAGTCGTCTATTTTATCCCAAAACAACAATAGACCAAACAAAAACCAATACAATTTAGTCTTTAAACGCGACAAAAAGTTCAAGTTATCAAGATTGTAATAGACGAGAACTATATATTTTGAACAAGTAACATACATATATATAGTCCGTTTTCAAAACATGTTACTCAAATTTATCAACGCTTTAGAAACTCTAGATACTATACGACTCGCTTAATGTTGTGCTTGGATATATTCGTATGCATGTTTCAAACAATTTAATAGTTAGTGTCGTGAACATGTTCATAAGTATATCTATTTATACATTTAACCATTTTATCGCCTCATCGTTACATTAGCCACTTTATACACATAAGTCGGTTCGGTTCGTTTGGTCCTTTTAGAATAAGTATTTATACACAATATACACGAAAATAAATAAATAAACAATAAAAAAAAATTAAGATCGTGGCGCGCGTTATACCTTCCCGATATCTGATCTCGCGAATCAACACGTAACTCGTCCCGCACCGCGTGTCGACTGGTTAGTCCATGACTGACCGGATGTGACCCAGGTTAACTGCCGTTGACCAGGTTTGACCTGGTCAACTCGTATTTGACCAAGACTCGGAGAAAACGAACAATAAATCGGGATCAAACCTCACGTAAACCTGACCCGAAAGAGAAAGAAAAAAAAATTATGTGAGATCTGTTGCTGCTGCTTTGTTTATTTGCGGCCAGTCACCACCGTGACACCCTAGACCCAGCTATAAAGACCACGCCGGAAAAACCTCTACAACCTCCAAAACAACTCATGGCTGTGGACATGAAAACCGGCCCACCTTCATGACCTGACGAACCCAATGACCAGACCCAGTAACAAATCCAAGGCTCTTCCCATCGCTGCTGTTGCCGACAGCGAAGGGTGGTGGGTGCTTGGTGGAGGCGGCCGCAGGTGAAGAGAAGAGGAGGTAAGAGGTAGGCGGTGGTTCAGGTGGTGATTGTTGGCGGCGATGGTGGTCAGCGGCGCTGCCGCGTCAGGTGGCTAAGGGGGTGTTCGGGTGGTGGTAGTGAAGCCTGTCGTCGTCCCCGTCGTGCCTTACAACTGACGCCGCCACAGCCACCCAAGGTGGTGGCCGGCGGTTTAAAATGAGAGGGAGGAGATAGACCGATTGAGGGAGGGAGGGTTGTGTTAGAGAGATTATGTTAAAAGGGAGAGGGAGATGTGTAGGAAGGCATATTGGAGAAGATGAAATGTAGTGGTGGCTAGGGTTTGGAGGTTGAAGATGGGTTAAGGGGTTTAAATAATAATTAGGTAGGGTTAACTAGGTGGAAGGTTACCTCGTGTACGAACCCGTTAAATCGTGTCTCTCATTAACAGTTCAACTCGGTTAAGCACTTAAATAATTATAATACGTAAACTATTTATAATAACCGACATAAAATGAGTATTTGGACCATATGTAGATGTCTATAGTCGCGTTAAAATTTTAAAAGGATAAGTGTCGGTCAACTAGTATGTTATTGCTTAAAACGCGTTATTTGGCAATTTCAAATAATTAACTTTATTAATAAATATGAATGTATTTCTTGTTAACAGGATATTATTGTTAACGAATTAAAAATCGTTTCATGAATAATTAGATAAATAAAATTATTATTATTATATTATTCGGGAAACGCTGGGCGTTACAGACGGTCTTGTATGGTCAGCTATCGAGACAGGGTACAGTCGGCCTTTGGTTTAGAACTCCACTACTCCGATCTCAATTGAAGACATGAATGAAGATCAGAGGAAGAAATACAACTATGAGAAGAAGGCGATGGCGGCATTGAAGCAAGCTCTTCCAAAGGACATCCTTCATCAATTCGCTCAGTGCACAACATCACAGATGCTTTGGTTAGCCTTGGCTGAGCGAAATGAGGGTAATATGAAGACGCGAAAAGTTAAGATGGATCAACTCAAGAAGGAGTTCGAGAACTTCAATGCTATAGGGAACGAATCTCTGAGGGACTTGATGGCTAGATACTACCATCTGATGTCTGAAATGTATCAGTACGGGGTCTTATATTCATCTGCGGACCTTGTAGAAAGATTTGCTGAGGCGCTACCTCCTCACTGGCATCAATGGTTGGATATTCTAAAGTCAAACAATGCATATCAGACTCTCTCCATCAACGAGTTCATTACCGAGCTGGAGAACAAGGAGATAGAGGAAATCAGGAGAGCAAACAAGGCGCTCATTCCACAGAATCCCAGCATCTATTATGGGAATCCTCTTCAGGACACCAGTGTGGGTGGCACCAAACCACAAACTGCTTTTGTGGTTAACCCGGACCCAGTCTATGCGTTCGACAATTATGGTCCCCCAGCTGATGTTCCTCCTCCTACATATCCTTTTGGACCAAACCCGTATCCTTTGAATTATAATGCTAACCAGTTTGGTGTTAACCCGTTTTCTCATCTTGCAGCACCAGCGCAGGCAACTGCAAACTTTAGTGGACCCTCTTCTACAGGTTTTGGCGGGGCTCCAACTACAAGTTATGGTGGATATGGAGGTGCTTCTAGTTCTAATCAAGGTGGATATCGGACCAATACAGTCCCAGAGCAGCTGAACACCGCGGGTTTAGAGAAGGTGACTATAGAGCTAGCTCAAGAACATATGGCTCTACTGTCGACCTTGGTAAACTCCTATAGTGGACTGGTTGCTGGACAGATCGGGAATCCTCATCTTACACAGGAGGATTACTCGCAGATTGATAAGGACGACATGGATCTGATAGACATACAATGGCACTTCGCAAGCGTGGTGAGAAGGGCAAAGGAATACATGGACAGGACGGGAAGGAAAGATGTCTTGATCAATAATAACACCAAGTTTGGGTTCGACAAAACAAAGGTCACATGCTACAACTGTGGCACAAAAGGGCATTTTGCAAGGGAATGTGACCGACCTAAGCAGCAAGGACATCAGAATCCCTTCAACAACAACAGAGCTAATCAGAATCAGAGGCAGCAAGCTCAGGGTCAACCTAATACTGAGCGTGCTATTGTCCCAGTCAACAACCAGAATCAGAACCAGAGGCCGCCTGCAAACAACAATCAAGGTCAAGCCATGGTTATTCAAGCTGATGAAGGCTATAACTGGAACCATCTGATCATCGGAGAAGAAGCTCCTCAAGGTGGTGCAGCCTGTTTTGCTCAACAAGCGTCTGAAGCACCAGCCGAAGTTGAAGAAACTTCGAGTCAGTCTGACATCATCACTTCTGAAACCGAGGCGTCTGACTGTGACTCGGAGTGCGATTCTGATAGTGGAGAAGATTTGGAGGATCTGTTAGCTGAAGCAGATGCATTGATCGGCAAAAGATCATTTCTTGTGGATGCTGACTGCACAGAGAAGAACTACGGCGAATTCTTTGGAGCTCAGAAGACAGCAGCTCATTATGCATTGATGGCCATTACTGAATCGCCGAACAAGGTAAGTTCTTCTTCTGACTCAAAGTTAGATTGTGTAGAGTGTAATCAGTTAAAATTCAGAATTAAAGAATTAACTGAAGAAAATCTGAATTTAAAAGCTGATGTTGGTCCGTTGCAAAGGTCAATTGATTCCTTGAGACAAAAGGAGAAAAATTTTCTTAGTACAATTGAAAATTATAAAAAGGATGTTTCTGAACTGTCAAAAACCTTAGCTAACAAACAGATTGCTATAAATAATTACATCAATGAGGTCGAAGACACTAAGAAACAATTGGCCATTGTTAACTGTGACTATGAAAAGATCAGGAAAAAGCTTGAGAGTTATTTAAACTGCAAGTATGTCCTTGATCACATAGTAGAACACTCTGACAAGGAAGGCTTCTCCACCAGTCCCTAATACTCTCAATGTCCACCTCCGGTGAGATTCGAAAATCACAATTTTGATGTCTTGCCGAAGGAGGAACTTGTGGACGTGGCAGCTGAGGCAGCAAAAGCTGCAGAGGCGGCCAAAGTTACTGAAGCAGCTAAACCTGCTGAAGTCACTAAGGTTGCTACTCCTGCTAAAGCTGTCAATTTGTGTGAGAAAGCTGATGATATCAGTGTATATGACACTGACACTTCGGATGATGAGCTCGATGAACCTCCTAGGTATGCACCGGTCAAAAATAAAGATATTCCTTTTGAGAATCATATCATTACCACTGAAACCTTGAGTGAACTGGTACCGAAAGTGCAAACCGAGGATGGTAGGAGGATTAAGGTGTTTTATAAATTAAAAGGGTCTGAAAGGGTGCATGCTGATGAGGAAGTCCCTCTCAGATGTATCGCCCCTGGTCTTGTTGCCAAAATTTGGCAAGAATCTGTCATTACCGTAGAAAAGGAAACCTGGAGTAAAAACAAGGGTAAGGGTAAGGGTAGAAAGGATCAGGGAAATCAGCCTAAGGAAAATAACAAGAAAAATCAAAAGTCGAACACCGTTAATCCTCAAAATCAAGCTCAAAGAAACGGTCCGAAAAAGCATGTAACTGAGTTCATTAGATCGAGCGGCACTGAAAGAAATGACGATCCTCAAGTCGATCAGCAAAGAAGATGTCTTGAGGATCCAAAACATAAAAACTCATTTGCCGTTCCATCTAACAAAAGGAACAAAAAGGAGACCAAACCCGAATCTCCTAAGTTTGAAGAATATAGATCCTGTCACAAGTGCGGGGAACGTGGGCATTTAGTTGCTGCGTGCCCTGAATTGAGACGAGAAAGGATCAAAGTGGATGATCCTCCCAGTTCTAGCAAATCCAAGCAACCTGTTTCTCCTAAACTCTCAGAGAAACAAAAGGGAAAGCAGGTTGTTTATGATAACCGCAACAAAATTGCTATGAACCAAAAGCCAGTTGATGGCAGGGGTCCACAGCTGAGGGGGAGCACTGTTCCTCCAAAGGTTGAAGCAGCGCCTAAGCCAACAGCAAAGGCTGCAGCTAAACCGCAGGGCAACCCCAAAGCTGCTCCACGTACAGTTAATTCTGAAGTGGATCCAAAATCTGTTCCTCCAAAGGAATCCAAGGCTGGACCTTCTAGCCCACAGGCAAAGAAGAAGCCCAAGCCAAAGAAACCTGAACAGATTTGGAGACCCAAGTCACCAACCAAAGGAGGAGAATCATCTGCTGGAGAAAGCACTGTTGTACCATCGGAAACAACGCCAACACCAAATGGAAGATGGGTTGACTTTCCGATGTTAGATGAAGTTGGTAGACCCAAGACCGTGAAGGCTTGGGTCCCCCTTAACCACTGAACTTTGAATGTTTGTGCAGGGAGTTCCACAGGGCCTTATCAGCAGCCTATGGATTGTTGATAGTGGAGCTTCAGGGCACATGACAGGCGATTTATCCCTGCTTTTTGACATAAAGAATATCAACGGGGGGTATGTTGCCTTTGCTGGTAATAAAGGGGGTTATATTACAAAGGAAGGAAGTATGAGCAACGGTATTGTAAGCTTTGAAAAGATAAGCTTTGTCAAACAGATAGACCACAACTTGCTGAGCGTTTCACAGATATGTGACAAGAAGTTCACTGTGTTCTTTGATGACAACGCATGTTTCATTCTGAAGCCTGGATTCAAAATACCGAAAGAGTGGGTCATGATCTCAGCTACCAGGGTCAACAACTGATACGTCCTGGACATGAGCCGAGCAATGACAGCGAAAGGTCAAGTCACTTGTTTTCTGTCAAAGGCGACAAAGAAGGAATCGATAATGTGGCACAGACGAATGGGGCACATCCACTTGAGGAAAATGAACCATCTGGTCCAGAACCAACTAGTGGATGGTGTTTCTGTTAAGAATTTTCATTTAAACGATGTCTGTGTCTCATGTAAGAAAGGGAAGCAGAAAAGAAAGTCTCACAAGCCTAGGAAGACAAACTCAGTTAGTCTACCACTCGAACGACTGCACATGGACCTGTTTGGCCCAGTCAATCGAAAGAGCAAGAACGGTGACTCATACTGCTTAGTGGTTACGGATGATTATTCTAGGTTTTCTTGGGTTGTGTGCATGAAGCACAAGAGTGAAACTTTTGATTACTTGAAGAATCTGTTTACTAAATTGGAAAATATATATCAGCTAAAGATCCGTAGGATCAGAAGCGATAACGGAACAGAGTTCAAGAATCATGCTATGGAGGCGTTATGTGCAGAAAAAGGTATTCATCATGAATTCACAGCGCCATACACTCCTCAGCAAAACGGGGTTGCAGAAAGAAAGAATCGGACTCTTATTGAGGCAGCCAGAACTATGCTCGCAGACTCGAACTTGCCTGTGATCTTCTGGAACGAGGCAGTTCACTGCGCGTGTTATACTCTGAATAGGGTTCTAACGGTAAAGAAGCTTGGAAAAACCTCTTACGAGCTTCTGAACCGAAGGAAACCGAACTTAGAGTTTCTGGAACCTTTCGGAGCTCCATGCACCATGATACATCCCGATGGGAAGTTTGGTGCAAAGGCAGAAGAAGGTTTCTTTGTTGGTTACAGCACTCCCAACAAAAGAGTGTACAACAAAAGAACCAACAACGTTGAAGATTGGCTTAATGTCGATGTTCAGCGTTATACTGCCAATGCACCTGGTGTTGGACCTGATTGGTTGTTCGACTATAAGAGTCTATTTGATTCCTTCAACGTGGAAAATTTGGTGGACGATTGTAACACCCCAACCGATGGCGGAAACATCGAGGTGTCACGTAGTGACGATTGTTCAAAAGCACATGGACTAAAATGTAAATATTAATAGCAATAAACTTTCATTATTCAAAACGAAATACAAAGAGTCTTAATAGAAATCCCAAACATAATTAATAAATGTTCAACTTTTATTTAAGCACTAGGTCCATCCTAAGCGTGAAAGCAAGTAAGATCAAACGTCACCTGAAACATGTACAAAAATAATTTGTCAACACATATAATGTATTGGTGAGTACATCCGTTGGATATATATATATAGTACAAAACGTTTCGCAATTCCTGTGTTGTATACCATTTGCAATTATGTAATTTAAGTATTGTCCGTTCAAAATCAACCCTATGTAGTAAGTATCAAGAATCAAGAATCAAAACATTTTTAGTAATATGAATCACAAGACAATGACCAAGGTCTCTCAACAGAGTCACAAGGGGTATATACCATAGTACTATTCATTGAAATGCCAGGCCCTCAAAGGTTAATGATTTTGACAAGTCATAGACACACAAATTAACATAAAGCAAACACACAGGAGAATTGCTATTTTAGTAAGAAGTAATAGAAACTTGATAATAAGTACATGAATCACCCCAAAAATAGTAAAACAGTAAAAAGGGGAAGATATACTCACAGTTTGCGAAAGCGATCAAAATCCACTTAAGCGGTTGTGAGCTATGTAGTGAGAATTCCGAGGAATTCAACCTATAACGTATATGAATACTAGTAAGGTAAAGTCTACAAAGTCTAAGGTATCTAGGGTCTAAGGCATTAGGGTTTGCTAAGTCGATTTGGGGAATTAGAGTTTTTATGATTTAGTCGAATTAATGTAAAAGTTGTATATTAAAATAATATACTAAAGTTGGTAAATATGATTTAGGTAATATAATTATTACCGATTAAATTTTTAGATAATAATATGTTTGAATAATTAAGACAAAATAATTTAGTTAGTTACTTTAACTAAATTAAAATAATACGATAATCATAAATATATAAATAAATAATTTTTGTGGTACACAACGATTCAACAAAAAAATAATTAAGACATTAAGTCATACGAGTATTTCTATTTTATAAGAAAAACATTTATAAAATAGATGTTTAAATTGTATAAATAAATAAATGTTTTATTATGTCTAACTAAACGTAAATAAGACTAATAATACTATACGTGATCCAAAAATATTTATTTTATAGAAAATGGATGATTTCTGATGTAAACATATTAGAATAATTTTCCCATAATTTATATAAACTTATTTATATTTAAAACTGATTTAGTGAGATTAAATCATGTTTAAATGGTTAAAAATGGGAAAATTAATAAAAATAAATGTTTTATTGACCAATAATTTTTATTTCAGTTGAGAATGATTAGAAATAATTACTCAAAAATTTTGAGATTAAAATCATTAAAAATGATTTTTTTATCAATTATTTATGATTAAAACAATTTAAATCAATAAAAATATGAAAATAATTTATTTTTCAGAAAATAAAAATATCATTATTTTCTATGAGATGTCAAAAAGCTACTCTTAAATTTTCATAATTTTTGGATAAAAATTGGATTTATTATGAATATTTCAATGTCTATATATTATATATATTTAAAGAAAATAAAATAAGAAAATTGGAAATGGAAAGGTCTTACCAAAAACAAAGGAAAAGAGAAAAAAATCAGATCTGCACCCATGGGGACTCGAACCCGGGTCATGTGGGTGGAACTTCCCAAACACAACCACTTTCCCTACAAACCATTTTATTATTTCTAATGCAAATCAAACACTTTATAACAACAATAGTTTTCATCTTCTTCCCCAAAATCTACCAAGAACCCTAACCCTCACCCTAAATTTCAATAACCCAATATAAACATAATGACGAATCTGTTATAGAGGGCTTTCAAAGACGACTATACAAACATTAAAACGGCATGATAATAACTAGCTTACAAGGTTGTTTGGATCGAAACAAAAAGGAAAAACGGCTCGAGACCTATGTACTCGATTGGATAGCCTTCAATACGCGGATTGCAATGATTTTTAGTGGGTTCCGAAAGATTAGAGGTGCAGAAAACGAATGGTGATATTGGTCTTTATAATGGTCGACAAAAAAAACGTGCTATTAACTCAAAGTTTAAAGTTCCGGCGGTTACACCCTTAAGCCGATTAAACTCACTAATTAACGCGTTAAACTCACAATTAATTACTGAAATATGTTGGAAAATGATGGAGAAACGTACCTCAATGATTTAAGCTTGATAAAACGCGTTAAAACGCATTAAATGAGTTCGCCGGAATAAAATTCCGGCCGCCGGAATTGGCTTTGGCCGGAAAAGCGCGCACAAGCAGATATGAGTTTTTTTTTTCTATTAAACTTTCAGGACTTGTCACTTTTGGCCCCTCTTATTTCCTTTGGTTAGTTTTAAAGTTTCCTAGTTAGTTTTTCTTTAATAACAACTAACTAAGTTAACTTTTTAACTTAAAACTTTTATAATTTGAAATTTTTGTGATAATTATATTTTTTTTTCCGAATAACGTCACAACTTACGTGTTAGATGAGATCGAGATCCAAAATACATGTAAATAATATAACTTGAGTTTCGCACATTTATTACATTTGAAAACGACAATAATTACAAGAAACGTTTGAGGACTAAAATTGAAAATATTTGGGGGACTATTTTTGTAAATAAATTGAAAGTCGAAGGTGACGGATGTCACAGTCTCCCCTACTTTAGAAAATTTCGTCTCGAAATTTCTTTCAAGTGAAGATTTTTGGTTGTGCAACTATGGAGCATAAATTTTTATAAGAGTAAGATTGTCATTAGCAACCTCCACAGAAAAAGGATGAGTAAGGTGAGGACAAGTACAAGCAAGCAAAGGTTCGAATTCTAACGAGACACAACTCCTATCCGCACTGGTAAAAATCGAAGCATATAAGTTAGTAATAAGAAATGTACCATTGACAACGTCGTGGGTAGCTTGATCTTGGTTAGCGTTGATGTTGAAAGCACGACCACGGGCTGGAGCTGCTTGTATTGCTGGAACTGCTGGGACTGCTGGGGTTTGCTGACGAGCCTGAATAAAAGCCGTAAGATGAGGGCATCTGTTTTGCATATGGTTAGGATCACCACAAGCGTAACAAACTCTGGGTTGGTCAGCTCCCTGGTTTTGGATAACAGTCTGTGGGTTATTTATTGGTCGATTGGCAACACGACAGAAAGGAGTAGTATGACCCAGTCTTCCACAAGCATCACACTTACGACACGGTAAATTGGTGGGATGATGGTAGCGGCAGGTGGCACATTGAGGTTGTTTCCCAGTATAAGCCCTTGGGGTTGATTGAGGTGCCGTAGGTGGGTTTGCAACAGGAACCTGGTTAAGAGGTGCAACTACAGCATAGTTTTGGTTTCCACCTTTTCGTTTCTTATTGGAACTAGAAGCAGAGGCAGAGTTTTCTTGGGAAGGTTCAGTGGTAGCAGGGGTTTCAGTAGGTCTTTTAGTACCCTTACGAGTTAGAGTACCATCCTTGACATGCTTGTCAGTAAGAGATGCTGCGAGACGGATGGCATCCTCTACAGTAGCAGGCTTGCTTCCCATAACCGAGTCATGGATCTGAGGTGGCAGTCCCTCAATATACTTCTCAATTGCCAAGGATACCGGGGTTACCATACGAGGAATCAGTAAGCTCAACTCGTGGTAACGGTTGTTGTAGGGAACATTGTTTCCACTGTCCTGCTTAAGGTGATAGAACTCATCCTCCAATTTCTTCATCTCACTACGAGGACAGAACTCAGTAGTCATGGCGATTTTGAAATCATCCCAAGACATAGCTAAAGCGGCTTCCGTCCCTCGAGCATGTTTTTCACCATTCCACCAAGTAAGCGCTCTCTTTTGAAGAACACCCGTGGCATGACGAACACGTAGGTTATCTGGACAGTCGCTATTAATGAACGTATTCTCCATACTTTCGAACCATTCAAGTAACCCAGTGGCTCCCTCAGTGCCATTAAACTTGTTGGGGTGACATGAGTTGAAGTGCTTGAAAGTGCACTTATTCTCACTAGCCCCGCCATTTCCATTTGTATTCCCGTTAGAGTTCCCATTCGAGCTACCGTTCAGGTTAAGGTTTGGAATAATAGCATTAATGATGTTAGGAACAAGTGTTTCCAACTTGTCATTGAGCATGGTCGCGATACGCTGATCAGATTTCAGTTTAGCCTGACGCTTCGAGGCTCTCTTACGAGATTCGCGATCAGACATCTACAAAAGTGCACAATAATTATGAGATTTGATTTCAAAAATCTTGGAAATGCCATAGTTTACATCAAGACAAGTAACACATAACATGAGATATAGTAATTATAAATTGAAATAAGAAAAATTATGAGTATCATAAAGAAAATCATGATAAAACTTCAAATGAAAAAACAATACCAAGTATAAAACGAGATATAAGAGTGTTTCCAAAGAAACTGTTGACTGATTAAAGTAATTGAAATATTATTAGTGACTTGTGGGGGCGTACTTTAGCCTATAAGTGAATGCTCATCCCGAGAATTCCCAGGTAGGTAAACGGGTCCCTCGTCTGATTGGGATTTATGCGAATTACCAACCTAGACAGAAAACTCAGAATACAGGCGCTCACCCTTCCAGATTGCACGTGCCCCGTCACAAATAATTTTCAAAACCTTAGCGGATCTTGAAGTGTGGAAAATATATATCCTCGAGATGTGGATTTCACTCCTAACTCAAAGATATACTTCCAAATAGTAAAAATATGATGGAGTGAAACTGGTCACTAAGATAAGGATGTCACTCCTAGCTTAGTGAGTAAGTTTCTTTTGGAGGGATAGATTCCTTGAGATTTGGACGTCTCCTATCTCGAAAGGAAAATATTCCAAGATAAATAAAATAAATAAATAAAACATATAAAGAGCGAAACTATTCACCAAGGTATGGATATCACTCCTAACTTGGTGTTTTCGTTCCATTTGTAGAATAAAAATCTTCTCCGAGTATAATGAAAAGTAAAAGGAGAAAATATATCTAAAGAAATATGAGGATAAAAGAAAGCATATAATGGGTAGCTTAGTTATAGTCTAGGTCAAAAGCATTTACTAATAACCTAATTCCCTATAACCATGGCTCTGATACCAATCTGTAACACCCCAACCGATGGCGGAAACATCGAGGTGTCACGTAGTGACGATTGTTCAAAAGCACATGGACTAAAATGTAAATATTAATAGCAATAAACTTTCATTATTCAAAACGAAATACAAAGAGTCTTAATAGAAATCCCAAACATAATTAATAAATGTTCAACTTTTATTTAAGCACTAGGTCCATCCTAAGCGTGAAAGCAAGTAAGATCAAACGTCACCTGAAACATGTACAAAAATAATTTGTCAACACATATAATGTATTGGTGAGTACATCCGTTGGATATATATATATAGTACAAAACGTTTCGCAATTCCTGTGTTGTATACCATTTGCAATTATGTAATTTAAGTATTGTCCGTTCAAAATCAACCCTATGTAGTAAGTATCAAGAATCAAGAATCAAAACATTTTTAGTAATATGAATCACAAGACAATGACCAAGGTCTCTCAACAGAGTCACAAGGGGTATATACCATAGTACTATTCATTGAAATGCCAGGCCCTCAAAGGTTAATGATTTTGACAAGTCATAGACACACAAATTAACATAAAGCAAACACACAGGAGAATTGCTATTTTAGTAAGAAGTAATAGAAACTTGATAATAAGTACATGAATCACCCCAAAAATAGTAAAACAGTAAAAAGGGGAAGATATACTCACAGTTTGCGAAAGCGATCAAAATCCACTTAAGCGGTTGTGAGCTATGTAGTGAGAATTCCGAGGAATTCAACCTATAACGTATATGAATACTAGTAAGGTAAAGTCTACAAAGTCTAAGGTATCTAGGGTCTAAGGCATTAGGGTTTGCTAAGTCGCTTTGGGGAATTAGAGTTTTTATGATTTAGTCGAATTAATGTAAAAGTTGTATATTAAAATAATATACTAAAGTTGGTAAATATGATTTAGGTAATATAATTATTACCGATTAAATTTTTAGATAATAATATGTTTGAATAATTAAGACAAAATAATTTAGTTAGTTACTTTAACTAAATTAAAATAATAAGATATTCATAAATATATAAATAAATAATTTTTGTGTTACACAACGATTCAACAAAAAAATAATTAAGACATTAAGTCATACGAGTATTTCTATTTTATAAGAAAAACATTTATAAAATAGATGTTTAAATTGTATAAATAAATAAATGTTTTATTATGTCTAACTAAACGTAAATAAGACTAATAATACTATACGTGATCCAAAAATATTTATTTTATAGAAAATGGATGATTTCTGATGTAAACATATTAGAATAATTTTCCCATAATTTATATAAACTTATTTATATTTAAAACTGATTTAGTGAGATTAAATCATGTTTAAATGGTTAAAAATGGGAAAATTAATAAAAATAAATGTTTTATTGACCAATAATTTTTATTTCAGTTGAGAATGATTAGAAATAATTACTCAAAAATTTTGAGAATAAAATCATTAAAAATGATTTTTTTATCAATTATTTATGATTAAAACAATTTAAATCAATAAAAACATGAAAATAATTTATTTTTCAGAAAATAAAAATATCATTATTTTCTATGAGATGTCAAAAAGCTACTCTTAAATTTTCATAATTTTTGGATAAAAATTGGATTTATTATGAATATTTCAATGTCTATATATTATATATATTTAAAGAAAATAAAATAAGAAAATTGGAAATGGAAAGGTCTTACCAAAAACAAAGGAAAAGAGAAAAAAATCAGATCTGCACCCATGGGGACTCGAACCCGGGTCATGTGGGTGGAACTTCCCAAACACAACCACTTTCCCTACAAACCATTTTATTATTTCTAATGCAAATCAAACACTTTATAACAACAATAGTTTTCATCTTCTTCCCCAAAATCTACCAAGAACCCTAACCCTCACCCTAAATTTCAATAACCCAATATAAACATAATGACGAATCTGTTATAGAGGGCTTTCAAAGACGACTATACAAACAGTAAAACGGCATGATAATAACTAGCTTACAAGGTTGTTTGGATCGAAACAAAAAGGAAAAACGGCTCGAGACCTATGTACTCGATTGGATAGCCTTCAATACGCGGATTGCAATGATTTTTAGTGGGTTCCGAAAGATTAGAGGTGCAGAAAACGAATGGTGATATTGGTTTTTATAATGGTCGACAAAAAAAACGTGCTATTAACTCAAAGTTTAAAGTTCCGGCGGTTACACCCTTAAGCCGATTAAACTCACTAATTAACGCGTTAAACTCACAATTAATTACTGAAATATGTTGGAAAATGATGGAGAAACGTACCTCAATGATTTAAGCTTGATAAAACGCGTTAAAACGCATTAAATGAGTTCGCCGGA
The DNA here is from genome assembly GCA_028751855.1 of Ambrosia trifida. NCBI lineage: Eukaryota > Viridiplantae > Streptophyta > Magnoliopsida > Asterales > Asteraceae > Ambrosia > Ambrosia trifida. Next base: position 108,439,160 of record CM054123.1, on the reverse strand, counting down.
ATAAAATTCCGGCCGCCGGAATTGGCTTTGGCCGGAAAAGCGCGCACAAGCAGATATGAGTTTTTTTTTTCTATTAAACTTTCAGGACTTGTCACTTTTGGCCCCTCTTATTTCCTTTGGTTAGTTTTAAAGTTTCCTAGTTAGTTTTTCTTTAATAACAACTAACTAAGTTAACTTTTTAACTTAAAACTTTTATAATTTGAAATTTTTGTGATAATTATATTTTTTTTTTCCGAATAACGTCACAACTTACGTGTTAGATGAGATCGAGATCCAAAATACATGTAAATAATATAACTTGAGTTTCGCACATTTATTACATTTGAAAACGACAATAATTACAAGAAACGTTTGAGGACTAAAATTGAAAATATTTGGGGGACTATTTTTGTAAATAAATTGAAAGTCGAAGGTGACGGATGTCACAACGATGCTGTAGCGCAAATGTATTTCGAATGTGAAAACGCAGCTAGCTCTCCGCTAATGCGTCCGATCGTGGTTAATGCACCTGCGCCTGCTCCATCTGATGCCTCTGCATCCACGGGTCCCCCTGATAAAACCGCAGCAGCAGAAGTTGAGGAAGTTTTTCAGGAAGCGTCAGCAGAGGTTCTCAAATCTTCATCTTCCGATGACGATTTTGCAGAGTCTCATGAAACTCTCACTGAGGAACAAGCTGGAAATGGTGAATCTACCACTACAGCTCCAGTTAATCCGACAGGAAACAATCAAGCTGGTCCTTCTTCTTCAGCAGCTCCAGGGATAGGTCTTCGGATCGATCTCTCCGGTTTTAATATGCAACCCGCTGCTCCCTCTAGTTCAAGCGCCACTGAGACAAATCTATCTCAAGGTTTGGAGAACCTAAATCTGCATTCGGATGATCCAGTGCCGGCACATCCGGAATCTCGGATTCACGACACTCATCCGATGCAAAATGTGATTGGTAATCCGACTAGCAGAGTCATGACGCGCAGTCAGCTCAGAAATGCTAGTTCAAGTGACAATACAGGTACTCTGGCACTCTATTCGGAAATCAGAAAAGCAGGTCATCAGAACGATTGGTCCTTCGCCTTGTATGTTTCTCAAACTGAACCAAGAACTGTGCAAGAGGCACTGAGGGAAGAACCATGGATTGAAGCAATGCAAGCCGAACTTCAGCAGTTCCAAAAGCTAGGAGTGTGGGACTTAGTTGACTTACCTCCAGGCTCGAAAAAGATTGGAACAAAGTGGGTCTACAAATGTAAACGGGATGACCGCGGGGTGATTATAAGAAACAAGGCTCGATTAGTTGTCCTCGGCTTCCGTCAAATCGAAGGAATAGATTACAACGAAGTATACGCTCCAGTTGCGCGCCTTGAAGCTATCCGGATGTTCTTAGCTTACGCTTCGTACAAACGGTTTAAGGTGTATCAAATGGACGTGAAAAGTGCTTTTCTGTATGGTGTCGTGAAGGAAGAGGTGTATGTTGCTCAGCCACCGGGTTTTGAGGATCCGCTGCATCGCGAAAAAGTCTACAAATTGAACAAAGCGTTGTACGGACTCCATCAGGCACCGCGTGAATGGTACCAAATGCTTAGCAACTATCTGATATCCAACGGGTTCAAACGTGGACTCGTGGACTGCACCTTATTCACCAAGGAAAAGGGTGGTGATCGTCTTCTGGTACAGGTTTATGTTGATGATATTATTTTTGGGTCTACTAATGATGTCATGTGCAGGGAATTCGAAAAGCTTATGCAGGATAAATTTGAGATGAGCTCGATGGGGGAGATGCAATTCTTCCTCGGTCTACAAGTAGAACAACAAGAGTCGGGGATCTTCATCCACCAGACAAAATACGTTGCTGACATCTTGAGCCGGTTCCAGATGGAAGACTCTACTCCAGTAGGCACACCGATTCAGACCAATCACGGGATTGGGCCTGACGAGAAAGGACAAACCGTTGATCCTTTTCTCTATCGAGCTATGATAGGCTCACTCATGTACCTCACTGCATCAAGACCAGACATAATGTTCGCGACATGCTTACTATCAAGATACCAGTCAAGGCCGAAACAGTCCCACCTGGTTGCTGTGAAGAGGATCTTACGTTATCTAAAGGGTTGTCCGACCAAAGGTCTTTGGTACCCTAATGACGATAAGTTTGACCTCATCGCATTTAGTGATGCTGACTATGGCGGATGCAAGGCAGACCTAAAATCCACATCGGCTGGATGCCAGTTTTTGGGACCAAGACTAGTCTCGTGGCAGTGCAAGAAGCAAGCCTCAGTCGCCTTATCCACCTGCGAGTCGGAATATGTAGCAGCATCGAGCTGCTGCTCCCAGGTTCTTTGGATACTGCAACAAATGAGAGACTACGGTTTGAAATTTCTTAATACTCCCATTCACTGTGATAATGAGTCCGCTATAGCTCTTGCTAAAGACTCAGTTAACCATTCCAAGGCGAAACATATCTTGGTTAAGTATCATTTCATACGCGATTGCTATGAAAAGAAACTTATCGATATGGTAAAAATCCACACAGACTACCAACGTGCCGATTTATTCACCAAAGCTTTTGACGGTCCTCGTTTTGAGTACTTGTTAATCTTAAACGGCATTAAAGTTAAGCAGGATTAGATCCTCATCGGTAATCGTTTTTGTAAATATTTTTCTTTCAAAAATCAGAAAAATCCAAAAATATTGTCTTTTCGCAAATTTTTAGATTTTTAGGGGGAGAAAATTTCAGAAAAATACAAAAACATTCAGAAAATGCAAAAATTCAAAAAAAATGAGAAAATTCCAAAAAAAAAAAATTGAAAAATGCAAAAATGAGTTTCTTTGGTGAAAATGGGAAGATGATATTAACCAATCAGTCGGACTGTCTGGACCCTTATCATCTTAAAAATATTGGAACTGATAGGTAGCCTCTACAATGATGTGTCGGTAGGCTCAAAATCATTTCCAAGTTCGGCACGGTGATATAAACCTAAATCATCTGAATCATGTGTGGATCAACGTGCGTTGGCATATGGTCTTAGTACCGAAATCTCGTTTGATAGCATGCCAAAATCCGAGGTTTCATGGTCTTTAAGAGGTTGATACATCCGGGGTGAACTGGACGTCTCTCAGAATAAATAGGAGTGGCACACGTGTCGTACGTTGGGGTCGCAGCCTACGACTGAGACACCCCTATGTCATTTCCTGAAAAAAAAATAAATAAATAAATAAATTCTGATCAGGAGACGTCCGGGAATCCTAAAAGAGCAAAAAGATTCATATATGCCAAAACCCTATTCTCAATGAGAATTCGCTCTAAGGTATCAAATCATATACCTAAAGCATCGTACCGTGAAAAATCAAATATACGGTATTTGACTTATACCCTGGTTTGGATCTCACTGGTCTCTCTGTTGCAGCGTTTCTGCAGACCTGATCACCACTGAGTCCACTCCTTGTAAAATACGGATGACAACAGCTTACTCACCGGTTACGAGGAAGCTTTGTGCATGACTTGATACGGGAATGTGTCGCGTGGCGGGGAACACCTTGTATCTCAGCCTTAATATTACCTTAAACGTATCTAAAGTGCCTAGCGATAAAACTTGATTTTGAGTTTAGGTGGACAACAATATCGATAGTTGTTGTAGGATGCTTATTGGTAATTTAAGCGAAAACTGAAAATATAAGGGTTCTAGTAAAGTCCGTACACTGATATGATTCCCTAACCGTTGAAACTCGCAAAAATATGTTAGTGTACAGTTAGTTGATCTCCCGTTTTATTTTATCTATGCTTAGTTTAGCTTAGTTAAACATTCTTGATTGCCGATGATGGAATCCTAATCCATTGTAATCTTACTTCTTCAAGAATAAAACGCCGAAAAATAAAAAGGACAACTAATTGGAAACTTGTGTTTTTGCCGGGTCAAAACCGTACTTTTTATCAAGTACAAGGGTGGAAAATGTAATTTTTTCAAGTATCTGAGTCATCATCTGAGTCGCGTGTCAAATCGGGTTGAAAAACGCATGTTTTGAACCTAAACGGGTCAAAAGTGTGACAAATGGTGCTGCAGGGGCATTTTGGTAAATTGTGTGAAAGTTTTAGGCACTTAGAGGCCTACTCGCATGATGTTTAAGCGAGTAGCCTCTACTCGCGTCTATATTCATGCGATTAGGAAACAAGGTCTCTACTCGTGTATATGTCCAAGCGAATAGCTGTATTTGTGAGTAGTCTTCTACTCGCGTGTTGTTTAAGCGAGTAACCTTCTACTCGTGTCTGGCTATTAGCGAATACCCTCTAATCGCGTATAAAGACTAGCGAGTAGCAGCAAGTATAAATACAACAGTTGACTCGTCTGTTCTTCATATTTCAAAAACATCAACTGTTACCTTCGTTCCCTCTAATCTGACCCTAAACGAACCTCTGCCAAAATTTCATTTGATCTTAGAATCTTAATCCTCAATACAAAGGTAACAATTCCTCTTAGTTTCAGATCCTAACAACATCGTTTAAGGGGTTAAATCAGTCCATTATCAACCGGAACCCTATCTTGAACAAAACGTTTGATTAATCTTTATAATGTGGTTGTTAATGCCGTTTCTTGATGAGGGTTTGTTAATCGGGATGTGTAGGTTCCTTCTATACCAAAATTTTGATCTTAAACAAACAGATTCAAAAAGCCCCAAAATTTTTGAACCAAGAACCCTAGTTTTGAAAACCGGATCAATTGTCCCCTGATTTGAACCTGAAAACGAAAAATCTTTGAGGGGTTATTCTAATCGGCCCTATTAGGTTATAATGTGACAAAAACCTTAACCCAAGATGACCCATAACAGATTCTGGACAATTTTGGTAAAGGGACTATACTGTCACACGATTAGGCTTCCTAATCGTGTGAACAGTAGCACGATTGGTCTCCCTCTTCAGCTAATCGCATGAATAGTCACGCGAGTATACCTAATCGTGTATAAGTTATAGGCGATTACATGGCTAATCGCCTCTAACCTTCTGTTGACCGATTTTAGTCAAATTTTGTCCGATTTTGTCCGTTTTTCATATCTTTAATCTGTCTGTGACGATCTGTTGTATATTTGTCTTACAGAATCATGCAATACGGCACTTCGGACAGGCACAACTGTCTTGCCTTTCTCGGACCTGTAAAGAAGCCGGAATGCAAGCGATTTGAAGGCGTCATCGAGTACTTGAAGCGCTCAAAGATAAGATATGCCATATCTAAAGACTATGCGGCTTACAAGAACATTCTCCAGGAATTCTATCAGAATGCTAGAGTCGACGTCAGCACAATTCCAGCTACTATCAGAAGCTCGGTGCAACGAAAGGAGGTCCTTATCACTGAAGACATGATTCGCGAGATTCTAAGATTTGAAGATGATAAAGACGATCCAATCGTATTCGATTCCATTTTGATACGAGGTGGATTCCTACGGATGAAGTATACGGGTGATGTTCGTGCGCAGGAGATGCTACAAAAGGGGTGTCTTCCTCCAGAAATGAAGTATCTGACGCACGTGGTGCTAAAGTGTCTCGGACCTCGCAAAGGAACGTTTGATGCAATCAAAGACATATTGGCATCAGCGATAGTCGCATTGACGTTGAACAAGCCGTTCAACTTCTCTGGAATGATTATGCATCACCTCAAGGAAGTGATTCTGCGAAAACCGACGGAGAATGCCTTTATTGTTTATCCTCGCTTTCTGCAGATGATCCTTGACAATCAGATCCCGAACATGGTGAAACGGTAGAAGAGCTGATTAACATAAAGAAAATTGATGAAGTTGAGATGAAGAGAATGTTACAGTACAAGAATAAGCCAAAGTCCGAATATCCTCCAAGTCGTAGAGTGTTTGCCTACCTAATGAGAGACAACTATGTGGCACCTCCAGGTAATAGATGGAGGCATGATGACAGTGAGTCAGAGGATGATATTCAGATTCACAGACAGGTATTCAAGGATGATGATAACATTGGGAGACCCACTGTTGCTTTGGGACCCAATGCACCGGGCAATATGGGTGATACTGAAGCAAGACAAGATGATGATATGCTTGATACTGAGTTGCTGAATGTAGATGAACCATCCAGTTCACGCAAAGGCAAAGCCAAGATTGATGAGGGCCCGGTTAACATTGAAGAAGTTGATGATGAAGATGACGACTCGGAGCGTACTGAAGATGAATCGCCCGATATACTTTCACTTGAGGAGGATAGAGCCCGCACGGCTGCGGCGAGAGAGCTTGCAAGAGATCCCACTTTTACTCCAGTTAGTGGTGATCTTGTTGCAGATATTGATGCTGAACTTAGCACGCCGCCTCCTCAGAAAAGACAAAAGACTAAAGCGACGAAGGTTAGTAGGGGTCAAAAGAGAATGTCAGAAAAGGCAGCTGCGACTGAGAAGACGCCTAAGAAATTGAGGGGAAGGCGTATGAAACTCCCAGATACTTTTGGCCTTCCTGCTTCCTCTTCTGTATCGGCAACAACAGCAGCAACAGATACAACAACAGCAGCAACAGAAACAACAACAGCGGCAACATCGTCTGTCCCACTCTCTTTCAGTGCAGCTATGCCTGCGGGTGTGACTATGTCAATGCCTTCCTCGGTAATCTTCACTGAGCCAGTCTCAGTTACCGTTGAAGCGACAAGTTCACAGTTAGCCGCTAATCCGATAGGTGATAGAATCCGAATGTTGAAAGAAGCAGCAAGATCGACAGCTGCTAAACCTTTGAGCCAATCCTCATCTTCGACTCCAACAACCAACGAACAACTCCAGCGCCAAATCAACGAACTTACTGCTATAGTGGCTGCACAAGCTCGGGAAATGGCTGAAATGAAGAGAAACAACGCCAACATAGAAGAAAACGAGACGGCGATGTTGGAATTGATTGGAGACACTATCACTGCTAACACTGAGCTGAGAACCACTGTCGACGCTCTTACTTTATCTAATCAGCAACTCTTGGAGTCGAACAGGCAGATTATGGAATCACAACAGCAGCTCATGGAATCACATCAGCAACTGATTCAGTCTAACCGTGATCTCCAGCTCGCAAATGTGAACAATGAGCGTCGAATCACCAAATATAAGAAGCAAAACTCAAGGCTAAGGACTAGGTTGAATGCGTTGACCGGAACTCAACCTAGACTTACTGGTGGTTCGGAAGCTGGAGCTAGTACTGCTGCTGATGATGATGATGAGGATAGTGAAGAAGACGATAACGATGAAGAGGATGATGATGAGTCTGATGACGATGATAACAATGATGGTAAGGGTGATGGTGGTGATCCCGGAGCCACAGGCGGGGGTGGATCAACTGGTGGGTCTGCATCGGGACAAACGAAGAAAAGTCACGATCGCAAAGGCAATGATCCCGAGGCAGGTTCTTCTGCTCAGGGGGAGCCAGCACCTATGAGGAGCAAGATTCAAGAACTACGTGATAAAGTAAAGAAGAAAGCGATAGTTCTTGTTGAAGACGTGGAGCCTCTAAACTATTATTTTGCATATGATGACGAAGGCAACTTGCTCCCACCTCCTGCCATGCCTGAATATGATCTGGAAGAAGGAGAGATTCCACCTGAGATGACAACAGAGGACATGACTAAAGTATATGGCTTTGCATCTGGAGGATCTTCCAATGCAAGTCAATTCGTTCCTCCTGAGATGCATCCAGAGTACAATGAAGTGGATCTCGAAGAAGGAACCAGCGTGCCGACTCCTGAGTATGTTGTAAATGACTCGGGCGCTGGAATTCCAAACATTGACGAAGAAATGATGCGTGAGGCCGAAGAAAAGTTGAAATCCGACTCTACTGAAGTTCCTGATAAAGTAAAGATACGACATGACAAAATCAGAGAGCGGTATCCCCAATGGTTCAAGCCCGAAGAGAAGAAAAAGCCAGTCGAGCGAGCTTCCATCTTCAAGAAAAGACTGTCGAAGATGTCTGGCAATGTGATAAGCTGGGCGTACGTGAGTCAGACAAGAATGCTCGGGGTAAAATGGCAAGAAGGTGTATTGTACTTTGAGGATTTCAAAGACACTCTGAGCCTGCCATTCTGGTACATTCGTGACTTAGTTCGTCTCAACTATCCGCTGTACGAAGAGAAATCTGCCTCTCTTAAGGGTTTTTACACAAAGTTGAAGCGAGAGAGCTCAGAGGGATGGAAAGAGTTCGAGCCTCAGTATCCCAGATCGTATCAGACAGACAAGATTCATCCTTTCACCTTAAAGCCTATCTGGGAGCATAAGATCAAGCCACCGAAATGCGTTTCAAGGATTCCCATTATTCCAGTTGAACAAGACTTTACCTCGAAGCTGTATTATTGGCACTATGATGCAGCAACCACTGAAGCAGTGATTGTCTTGAGCAACAGTCCGAACCCGTGCAGAAAGATAAGGATTTGGGATCCTATGTGGTTGATAAATTGCTCAGAGAAGGACGTGAAGACGTTGTACCAACATCCGATCATGCACTTACCAGCTGAAGCCGATCAAGCCATGAAGTTTCAAAGAGTGATCCAGTTTTGCTACGCCAACAAAGTTCATGCAGGATGCGATTGGTCAAGAATCTCAAGGGTCAAGACAACGTCAAGCTGAAGATGAAGACAGATGATGCTGCTTGTCATTTTGTTTAGTTGTATTCGTTTATGTTTATCAAGTCTGTAAAGTTGTTTGCTATTGGTATAAACGTTGTCTTTTGGTTAATTCTGTTCGTATACTAGCCTGGTCCAAGGGGGAGTCTGTTAGTACATGATGTCCCTAGGCTAGTATATTAGTTGTTTGGACGTGTTTCGGGGTGTTTGGAGATGTTTGTATGCGTTTTGGAGGGTTCGGGATGCTTCATGCGATTAGCTGCTTGTTGCACACGATTAGGGCCCTAATCGTGTGACTGTTCATGCGAGTGGGCTGTGTTTATTGGCGATTAGCCTTACTCGCCCCACATGAGTCTGCTAATCGCTAGTATGGTGCTGTTCGTACCCGGGAGGTATAAATAGGGCCAATCATTGCCCTAATCATTAGTTCTTGCCTCACACACTCTCCAAACACCCTCCCATGGTCTGTAAGGTCTGATTTGATCTCTGTAAACACTCGAGCTCTGTTTTAGTGATTAATCTATAATCTTTTGACCCGTGCGTGTGTTGTGATTACTCGTTTATCATAGTTTCATTATCGTATCTGTTATTAAAGCATATTAGAGGAATTCCGCACCTCTAGTATAAACCCCGTGTTTGTCGGATTACGCGTTATTCGATCCTACAGTCTCCATACCGGGTAGCCTGATGTTTCACCTACACATAAAACTAGTGGGTAAGGCTACCCGGTATGGAGACCAAAGAACCCCCATCCCTTCACTTTTTGGCTTGTCTGGGACAAGAACACCGCCCCCCTCCTTTAGTCCCACCCCTCCCCCGTCCCTCTTGAAACAAAACGGACGCTCCAATAGGAGAGTTTCTTTCTTTCTTTCTTTCTTTTTTTTTGAATCAAAGGTAATATTACCCAATAGCATAATTTTTTTTTTAATAATTAATGCTAGAGACATGGAATGATTTAGTCTCCACACCCCACTCAAATCTCAAAATGTTTGAGACTAAACTAATCCTATGTGGCATCCTAGTGGCATTGAGACAAAACCTTGGTTTAGTCTCCACGCCCACTAGCCTAAAGGCGCTCACATTGAAGAAGACATACGTGAAACAACATAGTGTGAGAAATAGATTTGGAGATGGGGATACATAGTTAATAAATATGTAAGTTATTAATGAGAGAGATTATTAACGCAATCGTTATGTGGTCACTTTATACTTGAGTTATTAATTTATTTTGGAAGGCAAATTTTCTATGATGTGGCAGACATCATCACAACCTCTCAGAAGGGGAGTCCCCTAGCCACTCTCCAATGGTCAGACTATGTTGTCTTAACCGGGCCCACGCTGACACGAGAGTGGCCGGCCCAAAAGCGAGTCGAGGCTGCGCATAAGGGGCACTAAGGTTTCCACCCGAAAAATTTCCCGCTACCTGCCACTTGACAGATGTTGCACCCTCCACAAGAGGCAAGCATCTCTGGAGTAAATGCACGGTAGTAGAAAACCAGGGGGCCATCAGAATCGAACCTGGCACCTACAAGTAGGCTAGTTTCGACCATCACTTGTCAATACCCCCAAATGGAGCTTATGGGAATCAAACTCAAAGTCTCCCAAATGGAGCTTGAGTTATAATTAACGGATTGATTGATTATTAGCACATAATTTAGCAACGAATTAGCTTCATTCTGCTGTTATTATTACAATATATTTGAAAGTACTCTCACTTGCTTTCCATACATGCACGAGTCACAAACTTGCGCTGGATTTGACAGCTTTGGTAACCCGATTGCAACCTTTAGAAGGCTTGTAATTGCATCAAAGTTCAAGTGTCCAAGGCGAGCGTGTCACAACCATGACTCGTCTAGTAATTTTGCCTGTAAACACACTGGAAAACAACTTTTAAGTTAACCTTATAAGCGCGTGGTACCTTCATGATCGAGCAAAATTCCGTTCGGCTTGTGCATCATCAATGTCCCGTGTTTAATGGTGATTTTGCATCGTGTTTCATCCATTTGTCCCACACGTATAATGTTGTTTTTAAGTGATGGAATGTAATAGACGTGTTCAAAATATGCTTTGCTTTCTCGATTTTCCTTCAACCACGATCTTGCCTCTTTCTTCGATGTTCACATATGAATTGTCCCCGAATCTTGTTAGAAAGATTTAATGAAGAAATTCATATCATATCAAAAGTCAACCAAAAAAAGTCAACTGTACAGAAAAGGCGCCAAAATTAGGACATGTCGGTTGTAGTTTGTTTGTTGTGTCAATTAGTTATAAAAACGGTTAAATAACCGTCAGTTTGTATGGGTATATAAACCCCTCTTATGTATCAGATTCATTGTGTGGAATAATAATATTAGGTGTGTGTTATCTTCCTTCTCCATCCTTTGTTCTCTCGTGAGTCCCTGCATCACTCTTGATGCATACTCCTATCAAATAATATATTAATATTATATGTTCATCAAAGATTGATTCAAGATCCGAAGGGACCTCAATATGGTATCAGAGCGTATGGTTACCGTGGACCAATCGATTGCATTCCAAGAAGTCATCGCCTTCAAGAAAGAAGAATACCTGAAAACAGAGTATGAAACGAATCATAGGAAACGATCCTTTTTTCGGGTAGAAACGTAAGAAGAATGAAGAATAGAAAGATTAGAAACTAGAATCAGAAGAGAGATCATGTTAATTGCAAGATTGGGTGTGTGAGTCACCATCGTTCCCCGGTATCTTACGCAGGAGGTGAAAAGAAGATACATAGATTTAATGATCAGAGGGATCATTCATGGAACGACAGAAGTATTCAGAACATGGTAAAACATAATGGTTTTTACAAGGCGATCAGAATTTAATAACAAGAATGAAAGAAGAATCGATGATTATTGATCAAGGACTGAACAAGATTGAACCGTTTGTTCAATTCAGATACCGGGTTAATAGTTATCAAAACAGAAATCCTTCACAGCAAAAACAGATCATATTCAAGTGACCAAGATGGTGCTAACCCGCTTCAATCTTGATCAGAAGCATCCGGAGAGTCAAAGTCATAAGTCGGATATGAATCAATCGAAGAAGGAAACAAGGCTGCAATCAAGGATGAACATGAACAGAGTAAAAGATAAGAATTTCTTGATTAGGGTGGAGAATGTTAGAAAGATTTAATCAAGAAATTCATATCATATAAAAGTCAACCAAAAAAAGTCAACTGTACAGAAAAGGCGCCAAAATTAGGACATGTCGGTTGTAGTTTGTTTGTTGTGTCGGTTAGTTATAAAAACGGTTAAATAACCTTTAGTTTGTATGGGTATATAAGCCACTCTTATGTATCAGATTCATTGTGTGGAATAATAATATTAAGTGTGTGTTATCTTCCTTCCCCATCCTCTGTTCTCTCGTGAGTCCCTGCATCACTCTTGATGCATACTCCTATCATATAATATATTAATATTATATGTTCATCAAAGATTGATCCAAGATCCGAAGGGACCTCAATAAATCTAGCCTTCCTTTAAACCATCGATCTAGCTCAGAGAACCAATCATGATTTCCCGTCATGTGGTTACTAGCACCGTTGTCTAAAAACTACCTATATCTTTCACATGGGCTAGTTGCGTATATGCTCGGATCGACGTGTTTTTCGTTCAAATACACAACATGCTTAGTTTCTTCTTCACACGTATGCATATATAAACAGGTCCTTCATCTTGTACAAGATTTCTCTATTCATCCCTTTTCTTTGTGGGACATTCGCTTAAGAAGTGTCCTAGCTCATCACATCGAAAACACTTCAATTTTGATCAACCTTCATAAGTCTTTCTTTCAGCTCTCGTCCTTGCACCGAGCTCTTGTGTTATCGCGACCGTGTCCTCTTCCTTTACCGTTGTGTTCAACAGTCTCGTTGCATCGACCGAAGCTCTTTCCACTTCTCTTCTTGGTTTCCCATCCTTCATAGGTCAAAAGTAACTTCTCTTCCTTGGTCGGTTGCACCTACTGCTTGAGTTTTATTCGTTCTTCATAAGCGGTAAGACGTCCAGCTACATCATCATAGCCAACCATTTTTAAGTCGACTACTTGCTTTGCGGCCACCATCTGTATATACTTACTCGTTATGCAGTGTAAGAATTTTTTCACCAACTTTTGTTCTTCTATTATGGTCCCAAGCGAGGCAGCTTTTGAAGCAATACCTAAGATCATTCCAGCGAACTCGGTTATTGAACTTGAATCTTTTATCTTTAAGTTTTCGAACTTCGCCATAAGAATTTGGAATCTTGCCTCCAATACTCGCTCAACTCCTTGATGCCGAGCCTTCACTGCATCCCACATAGCTTTCACTGTTTTAAAATTTCCGATTTGCAAAACAAGTTCCTCCGGTACTGCTTGAAACAAGAGTGTGATAGCTACGTGTTCTTTATGAGCATTGACGTTAGTTCAAGGTTCTATGACCTCCCGTAACTATGAATGTTAAAGATCGCCTTCATCTTCATATCCCAAACCGTATAGTTAGTACTGGTGAGAGTTGGACATGTGAGATTCGGTATGTGCTCCTTTACTACCATGCTCAAAGTGTTTGGGTTTGTATCTCCCATCGTATTCTTCTTCGATGTTAGGCATCAAGTCTCGTCTGCCGCCTTCCTCTGTGATCGTTTGAGAATTGAGCCTGCCGCAAATCTTCTTAATTGCTAATCTTTTAATGGTTAAAGTCTTCTTGCCGAACTCACAAATCTCCTGTCTTTTTTGAACGCCTTAGAGCTCTGATACCAATTGTTGAACAATTGATATTAGAGAAGATAAACACAACGAATTAAACCACAACTTGTTCTTGTAATTTTGATGGGATAATTAGGGTTACCGTTTACATAATGTCCTTCTTGATATAAGCCTAATAACCTTGGTTGAAACTAGGGGTGTCAATCGTGTCGGGTTGATGGGTTGGCGGGTTTATGGGTTGCGGGTTGGCGGGTTGATGGGTTGAAATGTGCAACCCGAACCCAACCCATATTATTATTCGTGTCAAATATTTCAACCTTAACTCGACCCACATAAAATCCGGGTCAACCCGAAGACGACCCGTTTAACCCATATTTTTTAAATAAGTCATACATGTTCATGAGTTACAAGCGGGTTGTTGGGTTGTAAGCGGGTTATCAATAAAATGTTTGATGGTGAGTATATAAGTGTGACCAATAAATAATATATTGTACCAAAAATAACACACAATTATAACTAACTATGTAAATAGAAATGAAAAACAAATATAAATATAATAAATTTTTTTCTAAATACTTAAACGGGTTAACGGGTCAACCCATTTTATATATGCGTCAACCCGAACCCGACCCATATTTTATACGGGTTGACCCGAACCAGACCCGTTTTTTAAACGGGTCGTGTTACTTGACCCAAATCTGTTTTTTTTCGTGTCGGGTTCGGGTCGGTTTTCAGGTCGTGTCAATAATTGCCGCTCCTAATTGAAATTAGGATGCAAAAACTATTTCAAAAACACCCCTCAACTTTTGTAGGTTGGTTCCTTTTTACCCGAACCTACAAGATTACATCGTCACCAAGAAGCCACATTTGCCGATGAATGTTTTCTTGCTAGTCCATTGATGCGGGTATGTAACTTAACACATATAACCAAGAAAATTAATGAGACTAAAAATCATAATAATATATACTATCACGATGTTCTTTCCTTACTCGAACAAATCACCTAAAAGATCAAGATGCATCAAAAGGGCAGCGTAATTCGTTTGTGTGAGCTTGGTTGCCATTAAGTAGTATAGGTATACGATATATCATTCAGTGGATGAAGTCATGAAGCTTGGTACATTACGTGGAAGTACCAGTGGCGGATCTAGAAATTTTTTCCAATGATGTCACTATTTTAGACATTCTAATTTTGTAGAACCGGACATAAATATTTTCGGGTGGGTCGGTTTGACGGTTCGGGTCAGGTAAGGTTGATCACATAATAAAAATATTATACAATAATAAAAAAAAAAACATCGTCATTAAAAATAAAAAAAACACATAATATAAATTCGATTGTCTTATGAATTAAAAAAAAACAATAGTTAGAGTTGTTCCCTACGAGTTTTCATCTTCTGAAAACGTTGCATTACATCTTCGACTGAAACTTGTTGGAAGAACTCTTTTTCAATGTAACAAATGCAAGAATTGTTCATGTATTCATCACCCATTCTATTACGCAATTCCGTCTTCACATGTTCCATTGAAGAGTTGAACTCATTTAACTGGAATTGGGTTGGGTCTAATGTAGTCAGTGGAGTGGGCTTGTAAAAGGTTATATTTGTATCTACTTAAAAATTAGAGTTGAGCTCATTTAACTGAAATTGGGTTGGGTCTAATGTAGTCACCATCTAAAAAACATTGATGTCACTCAGAAAACTATACATACATGTATATATACAACTGAAAAAAGACTGCTGTCCCGGAGCTACGCCGGGATCAACATACCTCCGCCCATGCGTGGAACACAAAATAGATAAATGAATGAGAAGGATGACTAAGTTTGAGTTAAAATATGAAAAACAAAAACCTACTAGTAACATGTATGATTTATTACTGACCACCAGACTAAAGGCACTACTGTCAATTGTGTTATTTTTTTTTATTATAGATGTTATTGTCTAAAAATGTATTGTACTCGACTTTTGGATATAGAAGATGCATTCAAAAAAAATTTGTGACCCGGATCCCGTCCAAGTAGTCCACCTTGGCTAACTTTATGTGGTATACAAGTGAGCCATGAATCACAAACAATAGATCATTCAGTTTTAATAAAAAATAATTTATTTAGTTCATCTATTAATAATTGATAGGATCAAATTGACAACCGGTGGGTGTGGCCTATGGATGTGTTATTCCAGCTCTGCTTCGGTGGGGTGCCGATTCGAACCCGGGTGGCTTGACTTCCGCAAAAAAAGGATTGAAGCAAGCTAATAGGTTTCCAACTGATCTACACCTTCCAAAAAAAGAATACAAACTAGTTGGATGAGGATGGCCATATTTGCTCACATTAGAGGACCCTATTTTGTAGTAATTGTATATTGGAAACGACGTTACAAAGAAGTGAAGAACTGCTTAAGGCTTATGTAACGTATTTCCATTTAAATAATAATATTGTATTTAAACAAAAGGAGATAATGTGCTCACGTAACCGATAGTAGTTATGCATGCTCCATTAGAGCACACGCTTTATAAATGGAGGTTATATGCATAATCGTAGAGTGAAAGCACTACGATAAAACTTTTTTTTACAGAGAAAGATGACTTGAAATTAATTCTTGAAGATATTGCGTGTGTTCGTGGGGGAACTGAGAAACCATGAGTAAAACATGTGAAAAAAACTGATGGAAATCATTTTTACATATAAAAAAAATTCATTTTACCTAATCTTTTTGTAGCCTTTGCGTAGAAACATGTGTATAATTGTTTTAATTAAAAAAAACTTAAAGGAGTTTAAATAAGCAATTAAAATCAAGTAAAAATTTATTTTACCAAACCGATTCTTGATTTTACATAACCACCCTAACCGATTCTTGATTTTAGCCTTTTATTGTTGTAAGAATTGTACATACATAGCCAGTTTTACCAGTTCATGGTGGCTACAAGCGACATCCTAGCGCTATACTTTGCCCATGCCTTTTAATTTTATAGAAAGACCGCTTGTGTAAATCTTATATATTCTTTCTATATTGCCTTTCAAACAATAAATTCTGTATCATTATATATGGGGCATAACATTAAACTCGTTTGTATGGATGATTTTTTAATAGGGAAGAAAAATAAACACTAATTAGCTAAAACTTCAATCTAGAGCAAGTAAAAAAAAACTACAAATGTTTATGAAGAAGATGCATCCAAACTACACTAGCCCAAATGGCCAAATGAAAAGGCGTGTATATCTCATACAGTGACTTCAATTATGTGATTTGGTACAGTTGGGAGAACATGAGGCGCCGACTCAACAGCTACAAGGACATCTTTTTTCTTTTCGTTGAATTGATCAACTATGGGAAGCATATCAGAACAAGTTAGAGCGCCGTGAAGCTTAACATTGCCGGACACTTTCTGATCTTCTAGTTGTGAGATTTGTTGCTCCTCCATTTCATTGATTTTCACTTCAGACTTGGATAGTGTTTCACAGCTAACTGGCTTCTTGTAGTTCTTGTATACCACGTATAGTGTCATTTGAATTATACCGAAGGTGAATCCAAGCACATTTGGAATCTAAAAAGTGCATTATACAACATATGGTCATAAAAAAGTAGATAATTTTTTAAATAAAAGATGGATGCAATAGTTTTTTTAGTACCACAATATTGAAATCCCCAAGAAGTATGCCATAGAAGAACCATGTAACTGCGTTGAGGGTTAGCGCTACTGAAAGCAAAATTGGCATGTACTCTACACTTTTTGTCTTGATTACTTGTCTCTGAAAAAAAAAGGAAGAACATTATTCTCTATAACAAGTATGATGATGCATGAAATTTAATACTGTAATTCTATTTTACTTTATTTCTAGTTAAATGTTTGTTTTCTTTGTTATATACTTACCACAACGCCCAAAGGTGCGAAAAAAACGCACAAAGAAAACACAAGGCAAATCCATCCAACTATCATAACTCTGTAAACTCCACTTGCAAAAAGTTGTGTTAGGACAACAACCAAACCGAAGCCAATAACTATTAGCAAGACAATCAGCTTTAGGCTCTCCATCTATAGCCAAGGACAGTGATTAGCCCTCATCCGTAGTAGCTAGAAAAACAATATTATCCAAAGAATTGAAACTGAAAATATATAAAAGGTCAAAATCGTATGTCACAAATTAGTACGTACTCTGGTCTTCTTTGGCGCGTAAAAGAGGAAGAAACAAATGTAAAAGGTTTGAATGAAGCAACCAACACAATTGATGGTGAGTAGAAGCATGGTGTTTGTCTTGAGAAATGCGTAATATATCCAAAGCATGGCACTCAATAAGCCCACCACATAAGGTGTGGATTGAAACCCTTCACTTGATTTCTTCTTGTAAACTTTATAGAATGTTGGTCTGCGTTTTTATTTGGGAAAAAAAAAGTTAACTTAAGAGAAAATCAACTAATTAAGGTACAAAAAGGATTCCAACACCAAAGGATAGTTAACTTACAAAGGTGCAAGAAATACCATAAATGAAACAACATTGCCTGCCAATTTAAAGAGCATAATTGTAAGTACCATATTCAAACTAGAAGTTACATGCATCAAGAGGTATATGTTTTGTAACTTAGAAATCATGACAATGTGTAATGCAAAGCATTAGATTTTACTATTTTAATAATATTGTTATCACAGAAGGACTAACCACCCCCCCCCCCCCCCCCCCCTTTAGTTATAGTGTGAGCTAGTATATTAAAGTGAAGTATAAATCGTTCTAAAATGATTATAATCTACCAAGATCACGGAAAAAAATTAATAGATTTTATTAGCAGGAATAGAATGTAAATATACCTAGAAGACCAAATGCGAGAGTAAGATGAGCAAAGTTCGCGGTCATCTTCCTTAATTCAAAGAGGCAAAATGATTGAATTTGGGCGTATATTTTAGGGAACACTACCTTAGTCTCTTCAAGTTGATCTCTTAGTAGTTTTTGCGAATGGTGTTTAAGCAATGGGTACTGATTTCCTTTATATAAGAAGGGTTTGAGGGTGGTGGGGCGCCTTTGGACATTGCCAAATTATTTTATTTCTTTTAAATTCTCGTGGACAAAAAGAGAGGCTTGGAGAATATAAAGGCGACTATACATTCTTATTATTGTTGCACGTGTTTCAAAAGTTACCATCTTCTTCCTTTATACAACTTTTATTGAATCATTTTCTTGAATGCTTTCTGCTTATTAAACTTATTATATGGGCTAAAAAAAAAGTTAGCAAACTAATACTTGGACCAATAATATAATAATACATAGGGAAACATAACAATAACACAAACATAAAACAAGCATAACTTGGACGAGTGTAGTTACGGGTCCTTAGAGGATCTGAATTCCATCGTTTGGGGTCTTGATTCGTCACTATAAATTTTTACCCATTTCAAAATTTCCAATCACTCCATATTTTCTATTTTTAAGTTGTCAAGTTTAAAGATTTGGAACACACATCAAATTTAAAATTCCTTACAAAAAAGGATCATTCAATATGCTATTGCTTTGTGTACGATCAATCCCCAGCCGTCAGATCAGATACCATTCAACGGCCAGATCTTGGTCCGGTCCTTTATTTCACTACACAGATTGGAGCAATAGCAATAGCGGCGACAACCTGGCTATTGCCACTAAAGGAGTCGCCGCTATTGCTCGGAATTCTTGTAGTGTAGATTTGAAGTTACATAGGTCCCAATATAATGCATGAACGATAAAGTGGAGAAGCTTCCCAAATGGAATGATTGGTTCATGAAAGAAACAATTTTGGACTTGCTTAGCTAGTTAGGCCTACATTACTAATAATACCATCCAGAACCATATAGACTCTCCGATGCATGTCCATCTATTGCAGTTCTAGAAATTGAGATCGACTCGATCCAGAAGCTTCAGACTGTTTTGTAGCTTTGGCCATGGCCCCTTTCTTTTTTGTTTTTATCTCGCTCGTTATATCTTCCTAACATTATTTCTTCTAAAAATCATCCAAATAGATATCGTTAAAAGATCATATGATATATACTCTTCCAAGTGTATGAATGTCAAGTATACAAAAAGTGATTAATATATATGACGATGGCATTCAATTATATTTGATCGGTGACAAATTTTCATCCATGAAGGACCAAAACCTATGGCTCAATCGACAGGTGTTCATAAGTTGTTCGGATGTAAAAACAATGTTTATAATAATTGTATAAATGGGAAATAATGAAATGAATAGATGATTAAGATTAGTTGGTCAAATATAAATGTTTTTAATTAATTTATTTAATTACATAAATGTATATTATTGAATTATGACAACTTTATATACCTTATGCAAAGGATCTTATTGTTACAAATATTATTTGAAATTTTCCAACTACGGAAACAAACAACAACAATGAATAATGAAAACTACACACTACACAGTGCACTAGTGCAGTAGAAAAATTCGTAACACTGATATTAAACAAAGTATATCATCAGGGTGTTTGAAGAGAACATTAGAGTAGTTAGATACTTCGTATCCACGCTTTTATGGCAACGATCTCCTTTACTTATTTTTAGTATGGGTATCATTGACTACGTCAACATGAACGGTTGAAAGCTTTTATGGATCCCTCTAATTAGTTTGATATTTCAATTCTAAATAATGATAAAGTATTTTCAGTGACAAATTTGAAGGTTTAATCTTGTATCGGTTTGTTAAAAAGGAGCAAACTTGGAGGGTGTTTTGAGAAAGTTTTCCATCCTAATAAAAGTCTAACAAGTTTCGTGTTTAGATAATTATCAAAGGTTTAGATATATAATTATAATGTATGCCTTTCAAAAAAAAATATAATTATAATGTATCCTAGATTAATAAGGATAGGTAGATTATATATAGAAGGAATTATATGCAATCTATTCATTGAGTTTAATAACAGAACAAGTTTTAGACTTAAACATTCAGTCTTTGATATCAATTTTCCTTTTAATTGGTATCAGAGCTCCAGGTTTTCATCGGAAATCAAGGCAGATTAGATAAATCCGGGAGCCTCAAGACATAAAGAGATATTGTCTTGAGGAAGCGACGGGTTGGAAGAAGTCTGCTCAATCCGATTAAAGGAGGGTCACTGAAGTCTGATTCTGATCAGTAAAAGGAACGCGAACAAGTCAGCAATGGGTGATAACACAAATCGGCAGATTGTCCCTGTGAAAGATCACAACACCACAACCCTACAAGTACCGCTTTTAACAGCCACAAACTATACCGTTTGGGCAATGAAGATGAAGGTTATTCTCAACGTTAATAGCGTGTGGGAAACAATCGAACCTGGAAGCGCCGCTGATGCAAAGAAAAACAACATAGCTATAGCGCTTTTGTTTTAGGCTATTCCCGAAGAGCTCGTTCTACAAATCGGAAATCTTGACACAGTGAAGGACATGTGGGAGGCTGTAAAAGTACGTCACCAAGGAGCCGAAAGAGTGAAAGAAGCTCGGCTACAAACGCTGATGTGTCTAAGTTCGAAGGACTGAAGATGAAGGAAAACAGCACGGTGGACGACTACTCGAGTAAAATAGCCAGCATAGCATCAAAATCGGCCTCTCTCGGATAGAAGATCGAAGAACCAAAACTCGTCAAAAGATTCCTTAATGGCTTACCGAAAAAATTCATACATATGGTCGCATCCTTAGAGAAAGTTATTGATCTAAAGACTGTGACTTTTGATGATATTGTAGGGCGCCTAAAAGCTTATGAATAAAGGATTGGCAATGAGGAGAACTCGGTCAAGCAAGAACAACTCCTGTTAACTTACGAAGAATGGGAAGCTAGGAAAAAGAAAAGGAGGTTTTGGTCGAGGTCGGCACGGTTAATCAGAGAAATAAAATTCAAAGGAGAAGATAAAGGCCGAGGAAAAGGTTCCTATCGAGGGAAAGGAAAGGAGTCTTCGAAGAGGCAACCTAAGGATTGATCAAAATTATAGTGCTTCCGGTGTGACGTGTTGGGACATTTCTCAAGTGACTGTCCTACTCGAAAGAAAACGGATGAAAACAACTTGATCATAGACGACGAACCGGTCTTGTATATGACCACCTCTGATGTCGTGTTTCTCAATGAGAGAAAGGTTGATCCGTCAAGTTATGATAAGTGTCCACGACAAACCAATACTTGGTTTTGTGACAATGGGGCGAGTAATCATATGACCGGGAACGAAGGATGGTTCTTAAGCTTAGACAAACGAATCAAGGGGAGAGTTCATTTTGGAGATGGATCATGTGTCGAAATAAAAGGGCAAGGCTCAATAATCCTCGAAGGAAAGTCGGGTAAAAGGCGAGTTTTAAATGATGTCTATTTCATCCCTTCGCTCACTAATAATATTATTAGTGTGGGGCAAATGGATGAAACTGGACACAAAGTGGTGATCGAGAACGGAGTGTTAAGGATGTATGAACCGAATGGCTCGATACTCATGACGGTGCCAAGATCGAGTAACCGGGTTTACAAAATAAACTTAAATGTCGTTATACCTATTTGTTTGCACGTCAACCTTCAGGATGAGAGCTGGTTATGGCACGCTGTAACACCCCAACCGATAGTGGAAAAATCGAGGTGTCACGTAGTGATGATTGTTCAATAGTTCATGGTACTAAATGAAAGTTGAATAATATTAAACAATTTACAATTTACAAGTAAATATTACAAAGGTTGATTGTAAAAGGGCAAGGCTCAATCAATGCGTCTTTTGTACAATCAAACCTTGTGTCGACTGAGACCTAACTCGCAAGTTAGTAAAAGTGTAACTGTTATCGATCATCCCTGAATTTATGCGGGGGGGATGGGTTTGTCAGACCTATAGCGCTATAATCTAAACAGACGGCTTGATCAATGTTAATGATTGTACTGTGTCTTTTTGTTACAGTCAAATGATAGAATGAGTAAATGATAGTGTAATTGAATCACAAGTTTCAACAATGTAAGAAAGAGTAAATGATAGTGTATAAAATGTTTAAACATGTTTCACCCCAAAACGTAAAACAGAAAAAGGGGCTATGTAAACTCACCTTAGTGTTAGAATGAAGACCCTTGTTATATAAGTAAATGTGGCTCGTGTGTATCCAAATATCACCCTATTTCAAGGTAATAAATAAGTGTTGGGGAAAACTTAATAAGTCTAAGTTTTCTAGTCTAAAATGTGCTAGGGTTCCTAATTTGGGGATTAATAATTGATTATTTGAATAATTTAAATAAAGAGTAAACTGCCATTTTCGTCCCTGAGGTTTGGCACTTTTTGCCAGTTTCATCCAAAAGTTTATTTTTTCTCAACTGGATCCAAAGTTTTTTAAATAGTTGCTTGTTTCATCCAACTCGTTAACACCGTTAGTTGAACTCAGTTAAATAAGGGCAATTTTGTCATTTCGTCTTTTAAGTGAAGGGCATTTATGTCAATTCGTATCTTTTTAATTCCAACCCTATTAAAAACACCCTAATTAAACAATCAACCCCAAATCATCTTCTTCATTCCAAAACCCTAATAAATCAAAACCCAAAATTAAACCACAAAAATGAAAATAACTATTCGCTGCAAACATCTACACTGTCCATGGCACCTACAAAACCTTCAAGGGGTTCGCATAGCGATAAGCACATGATTCCCTCTAACCGTCCACCCCTTTAACCCTTTAAAGGCATCTGCCCACCACAGGTTGCAGTTTACTGGTCCAAGGTATCTCAAACAATCCTTCAAACCACAACAAGTTTACTAATTAATTAATTACTTATTACTCCATAAAAAAAATCTCAAGAACAAAAAAACTAAAAAGTACTAAATAAAAAAAAATCAGCATCCAACATTGCACATGATGAAATCAAAAACTAGTCTTTAAATAAAACTGATGAATAATAAACAGAACAAATACAAAAACTGAAAACCGTTATATTATCATCAATTGTAGGAAAAGAAAAATAACCAAAATAAAAGATTACCTCAAAGAAATCACAACCCAAAGAAAATAATGGGTTCAACGGTGGTGGTTGTTACGCAAAGGGGTGATGGATAGACGAACGTTGGGACCAAATGTGTGTTTGTTGCTTCTTCTTTATAACGTATATTTGTATTTATTTATTTATATTTATATTTAATAAAAATATTGAATATTGAATATCATATGTGTGATAGGCAGAGGGATAATCTAAATGCTGCAACAAACTGGAGTTATTATAGTTTCAGATCCACAAAAACACAACACCATTGTTCAATTTTGGGTTTTGATTTATTAGGGTTTTGGAATGAAAAAGATGATTTAGGGTTGATTGTCTGATTGTGTGTTTTAAATAGGGTTGAGACTAAAACATACAAATTGACATAAATGCCCTTCACTTAATAGACGAAATGACAAAATTGCCCTTATTTAACTGACTTCAACTAACGGTGTTAACGAGTTGGATGAAACGAGCAACTATTTGAAAACCTTTGGATCCAGTTGACAAAAAATAAACTTTTGGATGAAACTGGCAAAAAGTGCCAAACCTCAAGGACGAAAATGGCAGTTCACTCTTAAATAAATAAAGAAATAATTAATGAAAATGTTTTCTGACCAACATTATCTAAAAGTAATTGAATTATATTGTAATAAATGTAAAAAAAAATTTTATAAAATAATTTTTTTTAATTAATGAATATTTATATATTAATAATTATTTGACAAAATATAGACTTAATATTTAAAAAATAAAAAAGTTATAAATTTCGAATCAAAAATTTATATTTCTGATCTAAATGATTAATAATAATTTATGTGAAATTTTGATGCAAAAATAATGAATAATGAATTTATTATGATTTATTTATGATTAAAATAACAAAAATCAATTAAAAATATTAAATAAATGATTTTTCAGAAATAAAAATCATTTCTGCAATGTTTATTGTTTTATAAGTTTAGGATAATTTTTGTGAAATTTTATAAAATAGTTTTGATATTTTTATAGAATTTTATAATTATAATAGAATAAACTTGTAATATTTATTATGTATAATAAAGAAAAGATTTTTGAAAAACTAAAAATTGTATGATAAACTTTTCTATTAGAACATCATAAAATAATTTTTGTAGAATTTATAAAGCAATTTTAGTATTTTAAAACCATTTTTAAAAATAATAGTGAATATATATATATATATATATATAAGTATAAAGGGTTAAAAAAATGTTTGCATATGCTAGGGATCGAACCCGGGCCTCTGGCCGGTTCGATGTTTTATATCACAAGCTTAGACCATCTGGTCTAGACCCTGAGAACGAATTATCTTGGTTTGAAATAATTATATAGTCTTACTGAGCATTTTCAAAATTTGGTTTTAAAAAGAAGTAGTGTGAGGGACTCGAACCCGGGCCTTAGGCCGGTTCGTGTCTTAACGAAAAGAAGCCACACCAACTGATCTACTGATCAGTTGGTGATGAATGTTGTTCTGTATTAATTAAATAACGAGGTCTGCAGCTCGTTTATCCCCAAACTCAAACGCAAGAACCCTAGGTTTTTTAATCGACTCATACACGCTGCGATCACAGATCTAGTTATGGGGCTTTTGATCAAGGTATCAAACTATAACAGAAACACAAAAGAAATCGGACTTACAGGTTTAAGAATGATTCGATTAAGCCGATTCAAAACAAAACGTCACTAGCTTCAATTCGCACGACACAGGGTATAATGGAACAATTAAGTGTGGGGGAAATGTTTTTCGGCACATAGGGATTGCTAATCGAGGTTCAATTTATACTATAATGCTTCAAATCATTGAATTGGAATGATTGACCAATACATAATTACAAACGCGTTTTAGCTCTCTTTTTTTTGGAATGTCTAGGTGTAATTTGGCCGTGTATAATACGAAATTGGTCAATCAATCAATAAGGTTTACCATACCAGGATTATAAAACGCGGATTGGTGTTAATTTTGGATGATTATCAATGCAGTTGACTTTCCAAGTAAACTGTTACTATTTAAGCAAACCATATAACTAATACGCGTGGGAAAATAATCAAATAAGAGGTGTAGCCCAGTTGGTTGGGCTGTGTGTGAGTGAACCGGTTTGGGACGCGGGTTCGAACCCCGGCCCAAACAATTATTTTTTTTACAATAATTCCACTACTATATTAATAATATATATTTATAGTATGGTTCTAGGAGTCCAAACTCGTCACGAAATATTTTTAAAAGGTACGATAACGATAAAATTGCGACGTTTTATTAATAAATGATTCAAACGTACATGAGATTTAATACGAAATGTTACACACGCTCGGTTGGGACACTTAAATTTCGAGGCACTGAGGCTGCTGTTAAAGGAAGCGATCGGCCTCCCACTTGTAAAACATATGTCCGAAATTTGTGATGCCTGTGTGGTTGGTAAACAGACAAGAGGATCCTTTCAAAAGGAGGTGAGATACCAAGCAACAAAGTCTCTTGAGCTATTATATGCAGATTTATGTGGTCCCATAACTCCATCAACTCAAGGAGGAAACAAGTATATTTTACTGGTGGTGGATGACTTTAGTAGATTCATGTGGGCCATTCTAGTTAAAACAAAAGACCAAGTTCCTAGTGTACTTAGAGAGTTCATTACAAGAATTGAAAATAAACTTGAAGCTAAAGTAAAGTCATTAAGGACAGATAATGGAGGCGAATCCACTTCGAATGTGTTGGGAAATTTCTTCAAGGAACGAGGAATATCTCGACAATTCATGGCACCTTACACCCCTCAACAAAACGGGGTTGTAGAGCGTCGAAATCGTACAGTGATAGGGACCACCAGAAGCATGTTAAAGGCATTGTATGTACCTCAAATCTTTTGGGGTGAGGCTGTTATGCACTTGGTATTTTTGCTAAATCGATCACCTACGAAAGCTTTAAAGGGAGCGACACCGTACGGCAGACTCAAAGGAAGGAAACTGGATCTGTCCAAGATTAGAGTATTCGGTTGTGTTGGTTTCGTAAAACATCTTGCACCCGGACAAAAGAAACTGGATGATAGAGGAACATTGATGGTGTACTTCGGATCTCAATTTGAAACTGGAGATAACACGCATCGAATGTATGATCTGGTTGGAGGTCGGATACACGTAGCAAGAGACGGTAATATAAAATTTAAAGAAATAGAAGGATACGCCTGGGAAGAATACCGATCCAGCCATGAGTTGACAAATAAGATATGGACCGAGTTCGTCATCGAGTCTGATGGTCAAGAGGCATCGAATCTTACTGAAAATGGTAGAATGGAGACGGGTTCATCAGGCCCGAATCCAATACCAGAAGGTGTGAATGCTGCGGTCCAAGAATCTGGGCCCAATAGGCCCAGTAACGTAAATTTGATGAATAATGTAGATTCAAGCGATCAAGGAACAAGTCTAAATGGTGAAACAAGACAAGAAGCATCAGCAAGCCTAAGGAGATCAACTAGAAGTTCAACTATTCCAAAACGCTTTGACAATTTTGAAGTTGATAAATTGCCAAAACTTACGCATATGTTGAACCAAGATGACCAGTTGTTATTATCTTCGGTAGACGATGAACCAATTATCTTCAAGGAGGCCATCAAAGAAGAACGATGGAAGAAAGCAATGGAAGATGAAATCAAGTCGATCGAAAAAAACAACACATGGAAGCTTGTTGAACTACCACCGAAGTCGAAACCGATTGGATTAAAGTAGGTTTTCAAAATAAAGAAAGACGCACAAGGACATGTGTTTAAGTTTAAAGCTCGACTCGTCGCAAAAGGCTATGTACAGAAGTATGGGATCGACTATGAGGAGGTATTTGCTCCGGTGGCGAGGATTGAAACAATTAGGTTGATAATTGCATTGGCCGCAAGTCACGGATGGGAAGTTCACCATTTAGACGTAAAATCCGCGTTCTTACATGGCGAATTAAAAGAAGATGTCTTCGTCATGCAACCGGAAGGATTCATCAAAAGGGGACAAGAGCAGCTCGTTTATAAGCTTCATAAGGCGTTATACGGTTTACGCCAAGCGCCAAGAGCTTGGAACACCAAACTTGACATGGCACTAAAAGACTTCGGCTTCAATAGATGTAAAAGAGAGCAGGTGATTTATCGAAGGAATGTAAATCAAAAACTAATAATTATCGGCACTTATGTTGATGATTTAATAGCAACGGGACCATCAATTGAAGACATCCGAGTCTTTAAAGAGCAAATGGAGGCAAGGTTCGAGATGAGCGATCTTGGTAAGTTAAGTTATTACCTCGGGATAGAAGTCTCACAGGAGGCCGAAGGAATAAAAATAACACAAACGGGTTATGCTACAAAGATTTTGAAGCAATTCAGAATGTAGGAGTGTAACTCAACTCAAATTCCTTTAGATCCCGTATTGAAGCTTTCTAAAGCAGATGAAGGTGAAGAGATAGATCCAACCGAATATAGAAGGATAGTTGGTAGTCTTCGGTACTTAACTCATACCCGACCTGACTTGAACTTCGCGGTCGGACTAATAAGTAGATTCATGCAAAGACCAACTAAAACACATGAGAGGGCAGTGAAACAAGTACTAAGGTATGTGAAAGGAAGCCTAGATTTTGGGATATTCTATCCTAAAGGTGGAAGCCGTTTGTTACTTGGATATAGTGATAGTAGCTTCGCAATGGACATGGACAACGGAAAGAGCACAACGGGACTAGTGTTCTATTTTAATAATGCGCCGGTTACATGGGTATCTCAAAAGCAAGGTACGGTGGCATTATCGTCTTGTGAGGCAGAGTTTATGGCGGCAACCGAAGGAGCTTGTCAGGCACTATGGCTTAGAGGTCTGATATCGGAGATAACAGGTGACAAGGAAAGAAAGGTAACTATCAAAGTTGATCATTCATCTGCAATCGAGTTGATGAAGAATCCGGTGTTTTTTGGTAAAAGCAAGCATATCCATACACGATATCATTTTATAAGAGAATGCATTGATCGTGATCAAATTCATGTTGAGCATGCGAGTGGGAATTTACAAAAGGCGGATATTCTCACAAAGGCGTTACCAAGAATAAAGTTTGTCGAGATGAGGGATCTTATCGGCATTTGTAACACCCCAACCGATGGCGGAATCATCGAGGTGCCACGTAGTGACGATTGTTCAAAAGCTCATGGTACTAAAATGTAAATATTATTGAATAATCCAAAATTGTCTTACATGGAAATGGAAATTACATTGTCTAAATGAAATGTAAATATTGAAATAACTGAATTGAAATAAAACACTAAATGTCTCTTGCTAAAGCACTAGATCAAACTGCACCTGAAACATGTACAAAAATAGGTTTGGTCAACATATGAAATGTTGGTGAGCATTCCTAGATTTGATATATATAGTAGGTTAAAAAGTTATACAATTCAAGTGCAAGCTACAGTGCAAATATGTAAACCATGTATCAAACAAATGAGCGAAATCAACCCTGTGACTGTATAATGTACTGTATGAACTGTAGTGTACTCAACCAATAAATGGATGATAACTTAACACTGGCCACGGATTCTCCGATGAAAAAGGGGGAGAATCAATCTAGGCGGGTTGTCAATCCAAATAGCGCTATCCAATGTTAAGGTCGGCTTGTACCATGTTAATGATTTCACTAAGTACAAATGTAATCCACATGTATTGTCTAAGCATAAAGCACGTTGTAAGCAATGCACATAGTACTAGAATTGTATTGTAAAAATGTAAATTTGAATTTGAATTTGTAATAATGTACATGTAACACCCCAAAAATGTATAAAAGCAAAAAGGGGTAGGAATACTCACAGTTCACGTAATAACTTGAATTTGAACTTGGACAACGAAATATGAATTGAGATTACTCCCAAATGATTAACCTAAAGTAATTGATAATGTGTAAGTGAAATAACTCTAGGATACATGTATTTCTAGGGCTTCGAATTGGGGATAAACGTTTATTTGATTAATAAACAATTTGTTTATTAAATATAAGAAATTTAATGAATAAATAAATAAAAGTCTCTTTGTACAATTTTAAGATGAATATAGTCACAACATAAGGTTTTAAGTATGAAAATAATTTTTATAAAATTATTTTCTTGAAAATAGAGTATTTAATCTAATTATTTCAATTTGTCAAAATACGACTTTAATATCTAAAAATATTAAAATCAAAGAATTTGTGAATAAAAAAAATTGTATTTCAGTTCTAAATAGTTAGAAATAATTTATATAAAATTTTGGTGCAAAAATATTGAAAAATGAATTTATTATGAATTATTTATGATTAAAACTAACAAAAATTAATTAAAAACATAAAATAAACGGTTTTTCTGAAATAAAAATATTTTCTGGAATGTTTAAGAATATACAAGTTTAGGATAATTTTTGTGAGATTTAATAAAATCGTTTAGATATTTTTATAGAATTTAATAAATATAAATGAATAAACTTGTATTATTAATAATATATGTTAAATAAATTATTTTTGAAAAACTAAAATTTGGGTGATGAACTTTATCATTTGAAGATCATATGATAATTTTTGTAGAATTTATAAAACACTTTTAGTATTTAAAAACGATTTTAAAAGATTAAAGGTTAATATATATATATATGAAAAGAAGAAGAAAAAAAAAGAAAAGAAAAAAAAGTTTCACACATGTGGGATTCGAACCCGTGTAGTCAGGTTCACAATACACCAGACACAACCACTTGGTCCAGACCAGTGGTTGTGTTTGAGTTCAGTTTATTTAAAATAAATAATATAAGTAAAATCGTGTTCTTCCCCAAATTCAAACATATGAGCCCTAGATTTGCAATTGGTTGATTCACACAACATTAACCCAATTAATCTTAGGGTTAATGTTGTGCATAGGCCGATCATTAAAACCCATCAAAAAATTTAGACTTACAATCTCGTTTAGATACAGAATCGACCGGTCAAGGAAAAAGTCAAACTCGAACCAAAATTCAAGAGCAGAGGTTTGTTGTGAAAAAAATTGGGGATTGAGAAAGATGAAATGGCGAGTTGGGATGGCTCGCAGATGGTGAATTTATAGTGTGGTGGCTCGCACGTTCGAAATGGAAGTCTTTGACCCGGGTTTAATGTTTACGCGTGATGTAGAAATTTTGGCATCAATTAGTTGTTAATCAACGCGTATTCTAGTCGTAATGGACCGGCAATCAAGGGTTCTTATCATAATTGCAAGGTTGATTGCTAAATCAAAGGATAAGAGAAAGAAAGAAAAAAAAATATATAAATAAAAAAAAAAACTTGCTGCTGTCTCGCATCCACAGGAAGAAGGAGAAGAACAAGGAATCAGCGATAAGTAGGGAATAAATATAACTAAGGTTGGGATTACTTCAATAAAGAGCTTGTAGCTCAGTGGTGTAAGCGTGGGTTTGGTTGTGGCCCTGCTCCGGTTCGAATCCGGGCAGAGGCAACATTTTTTTTGTTTTTTTGTTTAAAGCAGCCAAGGGAAGGAAGGGAGTTGGGCCAGATGCTATTGCTGGGCCTGATCTGGGCCGGTTCAGGCTTGGGCTGGAGGCACAAAGGGATTTTTGGTTTGGGCTATGGTTTGGTTATGGGTTATGGATTAGGAGTGGTAAAACATGATGACTAACTTTATTATTATTATTATTATTATTATTATTATTATTATTATTATTATTAAATATATATATATATATATATATATATATAATAAAAAGTGACGGATGTCACAGCATTACAAGATTACGGGGGTGATTGAAGGTTTAATCTTGTATCGGTTTGTTAAAAAGGAGCAAACTTGGAGGGTGTTTTGAGAAAGTTTTCCATCCTAATAAAAGTCTAATAGGTTTCTTGTTTAGATAATTATCAAAGGTTTAGATAATTATAATGTATCCTAGATTAATAAGGAGAGGTAGATTATATATAGAAGGAATTATATGTAATCTATTCATTGAGTTTAATAACAAAACAAGTTTTAGACTTAAACATTCAGTCTTTGATATCAATTTTCTTTACACTTTTTATCTTTTATGTGTGTTTTATGTGTGACCAAAATGATAAAACATGCTCTTTAAAAAAAATTCATCTTATGTCCATTTTCTCTGTTTTTTCTAACATGTCATGCCCTTTAATACAAACCTAGTTAGTGAAGTCAGTCATCTTCAATCAAGGCAATGGGCAAAATTGTTCATTCACAACCACAAATCTCTTTTTACTAATTCTATCTCGATCTCATACTTAAATACCTGTCGCATTCAGATTTTTGATTTTTTTCATGGGTGATTGTCATCCTATCCTCATTGTAAATCCGGTTAATGTTGTTCCCAATACACTTGTTGAAATATGTAGAGAAACATATGAACTAGTAATCTGGGTTTATAATTCATCAGATTTGTATAATTGCTAATTTAAGGTCTATCACGTGCAAATGTCAAACACGAATTCAAAGCTACCATAAATTCTCATCCTACATAAATTCATTGTCAATATAACTATTTCTATTAAAATAACATGCAACAGATAAAGTTTCAAGTAGTAAAGACCACTCCAATTACTAATGAAAAGATGTATGACAAACGGTAGTTGTTGCTGGGAAGGTAATAGAGTTGCGGCGAGCTAAACAGGAGAAATTGATAGGGCGTTGGTAATTAAGGATGATGGATTGGTTAAGAGAAAGGAATCTTGTTGAAGCTCCGGCCATTTGATTAGAGGATTGAGGTTTCGTCGGTGGAAAATGTCGTCGGAGTAGAGGGTTCTGGTGGTTAATGTAATACAGGGGTCGCACATTTGGAAAGATAAGAAGTGAGAACCAAATCGTTAAAAACCCTCTAATATTTCTAATGTTTAGGCTTTTGTGAGTGAGCAGAGAGAAAGATAGTGTTTCAGTGATGGTGGTTGCGTAGATGGTGGTGGTTTCAGGTGAAGGTAGTTGCAAAGATGGTGATGGTTGGGCAGATGGTGGTGATTTCAGGCGATAGTGGTTGCAAAGATGACATTGGTACACACGGTTGCCGGAAGTTAGGGTGGTGGTAGAGAAAAGCTAGAGAGATGAAGTTGATTTATAAAAGGATTTTTATGTTAAAGGGTGATTGGAAAATTTTGCCCATGCTTAGATTGAAGATAACTCTAACTTTACCAAGGGGGTTTATGTTAGAAAAATAAAGAATTTGAACATAAGATGAAAATTTTATTTTTAAAGGATATGTTAAAAAAACCAACAAGAAACGTTATCCATATACATCAATTCAACCCCTTAAAATTATAGAAGCGTAGTGGAGAAAATGGTAAGCAAACATCCACAACCAAATGATTGTTATAAACTATACTCGAACAATCTAGTAATGAAATAATGAATGAAATATCTAAATAGATGAGTGACTGGGCTTATATAATATATTATGTATAGGTCATCCACTTAATTGGCACTCAATTCATGTATGTGTATCCTACTTGTATATGCTGTCCCTCAGGTTCCCTTTTGTTCACTAAATAATAAGATCTTTATATCCGGATGCACCATTTCTTAAACACCTTTTATTCCTGATTTATAGATTCCCCCACTTGTTCTATATATATTTAATTGTTACTAAATAAGTGCTCGGTCCGTTGGCCTCACTGTGATATTGTACAAGTATTTTAAACAAAGCATGCTTGCTAATTAATAATTGTGTTCAATTTTGCTTGTTCAAACTTGAAGATGAAAGATGTCTTTACTAATTTTTTCCTTAATTTAGTAAACCTATTTTACTTTTTTGCTCTTCAATAATGACTATGGTTTAAATTTAGAAACTCTCACTTTATTATAAAAAGACCCTTTCACGGTAATAATGGAACACGTAACTTTACACAAGTATGATGACTGATTTTCATTTACTAGTAGTTTATTAATTGTAGCCAGTGAAAGGGTGCAATGGAATGATTTATCAACTTTAATCTTCAAAAGTAAGATAAACTCTTTAATACACAAAATATAAAATCATGATCGTCTTAGTTAACAATTTTTTAATGCAAAAACTCATTCATTTCATAACTGGCAAATTGCAATAATATAACAGACAGAAGGGCAACAAGCTGCGTCGCTATTCCTTTCTGGATCACGAAGCCTAGTCTACTAAAAACAAACCTCTGCCCCTTTGGGGTCGAAATATTGTTGTGGATAACCTGTTGGACTATGGTAAGGAAACAGACAGCTTTCTGCGCCAAGGAGCCAAATGTATCATAGGCCAAGGGGACAAATGCATATTGATTATCTTCGCATACTTTAACATGCTTTTTCAATCTTCTTCAACTCTGCCCTTCTCATTGCTTGCCCAACCACAAACCACTATCCAGAAAACCAACTAGAGGGGACACATCTGTGAGGTCAATACATGCATGTTCCCACCATCCCAGTAAAAAAAGAGCACATCCGCTCGACATAGGGTAGATCTGATCCCCTCCGTCGGGTCCGTCAAAAAATTCATGGGGGCCTCCTTCTTGGCTGAAATCTCAGCTCACTTTAAAATATCCCATAAAGCGTCACATACCAAATTATGGCGGTATTTGAATCCCGGCAGCTCTTTGCAATAAACTGCATGCTCCCTATATTTATCCAGACAGGCTTTGCGACAGATCGGACATGTTTCATCCTCCCAAACATGTTTCATTATATCATATTTACTGTATTATCAGATGAGTATATACGAATAAAATAAATAAGGCCATGCGTGTAAAAATATTAATCATTAAGAATCCTTATAAAACCTTTTTATAACATGCTATCGTTTTTTTCAGCTATTTAGAAAGTTGTATAACAAAGTGTTCAAGAAAAAAATAGTGTAAAGGGGATAAAATAATTACAAAAAAGGTGAGGAGTTATAGTATCAACATGGCAGATTTTGTAGTGGATTTTTTTTTTTTTTTTGAACGGTCAACAAATTAGAATCACTCACGGAACACTGGAGTATCATCGTGCCACCAATGTTGTTACGCGATCATATTCCACCACCAAGTCACCAATTCAGGAGGAAACTCATAATTATGAGAAAACCCCCTCTGTGAGATTCGAACCCAAGACCTTATGGTCCCTAAGTCTTATCTCACCACCAAAATGCCGCTGGGCTATAATGCCTTTGGCATTTTTTTTAAGATTTTAAGTACTTGTA
The DNA here is from genome assembly GCA_028751855.1 of Ambrosia trifida. Classification (NCBI taxonomy): domain Eukaryota; kingdom Viridiplantae; phylum Streptophyta; class Magnoliopsida; order Asterales; family Asteraceae; genus Ambrosia; species Ambrosia trifida. The sequence goes on along the minus strand of CM054123.1, from coordinate 108,404,780 downwards.
TTATTGTATTAAGGACTCAAACTAAAATATGGGTGTACTTTAAGTTAAGTTAAGATGGAGTTATGTGTCCCATAACTAGCTAGCAGAATGAAAGGTCTTGACAAGTCGAATCACGTGATATAAAAGAAAGAGCGATTCGACCTAATTGTAAGACCTGGGTTCGTTGATTTAAAGGCCCGATTTTGTCAATCAAACTTTTTCCCTAATTCCGTCAACTTTCAGTATTTTGTTTTTGAGCAAAAGAAAATGTGTAAATCATTGATTTGTATAATTCACACTTCTATTTCTTTTTATTCCAAAAGCTCTTAGAGAGGGTTTAGTGGTCTCATGGAAAGGCGTGGAAAGGGGCAAAAACGCCCCACAATGCGGAGGTACCCCGCCTCCTTGGGCGTGGATGGCCTTGAATCAGTTTTTGCGTGAGAAAATTCCACAGCGTGGATGGGCGTTTTGGGGCATTACCACTACGTGTGGTCTTTAGTTTAGAATTACGAAAATTCTACAAACTGGTAAAATTTAGAACATCCCCTATGAAAAGGGAACCCATTAAGTTTTTATTTACATATTATTAAGAATCTCTGTCTACGTTTAACTTCTGCTCTGTGTAATTAACAAAAATGTAATAGCGAGAAAAAAATAGAATAAAAGTTTATCTTGAATGCTAGTACACTGTATGGGAATATTTTATAGAATGATAATCAAGTTAGTGTTGTAATTAGATCACTTATAAAACCATTTGTTCTAATTAATAAGCCATTAAAGTTTATTTTATGTTCTAATCCTATATAGTTTACCTGAATAACAGGTATAATATCTATGATTGGAACATTAAAGTAAACTTCAGTGACCTGATTAGAACATCAAAGTAAAGTTGACTTATCTAACTAGGAAAAAAATGTTTTATAAAAATTGTGAATATTTAAAAAATTGCGAAAATGTTAAATATGTTTATATTTTTTTAATTATAGAAATTGCAAAGATTAATATTTTTTTGCCATTTAAAAAAAAAAAATCTCGCTTTTTTTTTTTTTTACTTTTTTATAATTATTTTGAATTTTTCTTTGGTATTTTTTTGTAATTTTCATTTTTCCTAAATTTTTCGCAATTTTAAAAATATATTTTCCAATTGTTTAATCCATATTGTTATTGATAATCCAAGTCAACATTTAAAAAAATAACCAAATAAAGGTCATATGGATTGATGACTAGGGATGAGCTCGGAACGGTATCGGTACCAACCGATACCGATCCCGAAAATTCTCAAATCTCAATACCGATACCATACCGATCCCGTACAGATACCGATAATACCGAAACCGAAAACCTCTAAATGTGGGTACCGATAGCGAACACCCTCAGTTCGGTATCGGTTTGGTACGGGATCAGGATTGGGACGAGACGGGATCGGTATTTGGTGCTATGTGTTCATCCCTATTGATGACCTTCTAAATGGGTAAATTGTCTATTATTAGAACATTAAAAAAACTTTAGTTACCTAATTGGAACAAATTATTTTATGAGTGACTTGATTAAAACACTGGTGAAACTAGGTTAGTCTATAGCAAAGTTACCCCTACATGTATCTATGCATAGTTATTGTTCTTGTTTTTATAAAGTAAAAGGCTACCAAATGTACAAAAATCTCAAAAGCAAAGATAGTGTAGAGAATGCAAAGTTTTTCATTAAAAACCATCAAAACACCACGTAAGCAACATCTTACAAAAGATCAAGAACTCTATACACGTCCAACTAGTTTCGTTTTACAGAGAATCAAATGTTACTTGAATAGCTTTATGCGCCAACTTCAATGGTGTGATTTGGTATCCTGTGGAGATCTTGAGGTTCAGGGGCTGCATGATCAAACTTATGAGCGTTTTTCGCAACCACCGGAAGCGTCTCAGCTTGCATTAAAGCATTCAACTTTACAACATCGATGACTTTCTGATCTTTGAATTCTGGAATCTTTTGCTCTCCCTTTTCTGTGATTATTTCTACAATAGTGACATTCTTTTCATTTGTAACTGGCTTATTGTTTTTGTATAGATAGTATAGTATCATTTGAATGATACCAAATGTGAATCCAAGTACATTCGGAACCTGTAAAATAAGTAACAAAGAAACTCATTAGATATTTTAACCTTCTCAAGGTGAAGAGACTTGAAAATGTTTCATATGTTTAATTCATACCGCGATATTGAAGTCACCAAGAAGTAGACCGTAAAAGAACCACATAACTGCGCTAAGGGTGAGTGCTACCGATAGTAGAATTGGCATGTACTCTACACTTTTTGTTTTAATCACTTGTCGCTGCAAAATAATTCAGATATATTAGGAAATTAATCACACTTACCACAAGTCAAAATTTGCTTGTTATCATATGCACACTTACCAGAACTCCCAAAGGTGCTACAAAAACACATAAAGAGAACACAAGGCAAATCCATCCAACTATCACACCACGGGTAACTCCACTTGCAAGGAATTGAGTCAATACAACAATCAATCCGAAGCCAACAACAATTAGCAGTACAATGAGCTTCAAACTCTCCATCTATATAACCAAAGTGTATTTATGTTAGTTTAAACTTCTTCATAGATAGCTATATATAAAAACACTAAATTTCATAGTAAAATATTTGATAAAAACATACCCTAGCCTTCTTTGGTGCATAGAAGAGGAAGAATACAATGTACACAGTTTCAATCACGCAACCAAACGAGTTAATGGTGATGAGAAGCAGAACATTGCTCTTAAGCATTGCGTAGTATATCCAAAGCATGGCACTGAATAAGCCCACCACATAAGGGGCTGACTGAAACCCTTCGGTTGATTTCTTCTTGTAGACTTTATAAAATGTTGGTCTGTAATTGCATCATATCGCCCGAAAAGTTAGATAAGCTATACAATATCATGAAAGGATGATAAAACAAAACCAAATAATATATATTCTTACATTGGTGCAAGAAATACCATAAATGAGACAATATTGCCTGAAATATACCATCAAGCAAAATGTTTAGTGAAGGATAATAAATAGTGGAAGAGAGGAAAACATAACTGAAGAGAGTAGTGATTAAGGTTTATACCAAGAAGGCCAAATGCAAGAGTGAGGTGAGCCAAAGTCCCAGTCATGTTTCCTTGATTGCTTACTTAATTATACAACTATATATTTTTTTCCCTGTGTGTGTATCTTTGTTTCTCTCTGGTAATACTGCTGGTGAGTGTTGCATAAGATATGGTAGAGTGATCCCTTTATATAGGAAGCAATAAAGGTTCATTAGGATGATGGGTCCACCAATACAGGAGCTTGTTCTTTTGCCTAAAGTAATAATATGATAATAATTTTAAATATTGTTGATATAGTGAGAAACAATAGAAGCAAAATCACTAATAATTTTAGCCACAAGCCATATCTTAATAAGCTGGTTTTATTTGTCATGAAATAACTACTTCCGGTACTCTATTTTACTAAAGTCACTTGATCTTTTTTCAAGTCACTCAAGTATTGCTCAACTACCAGGTTACTATTATTTATTTTTATTTTTATTAATTTTATTTTTATTTTTAAATTTTAAAAAACCCCGCTTACGGCTGTGCACATATAATGTTTATATGTGTGGCCATCGGGTGGCAAAAATAAAGTTGCACTAATTTTAACGTTATTTTACTAATTTCGTGAAAATAACGTTAAAAATGACGGACGATTAATCATGCATCAGGTGGTGACGTTGATAGCCAAAAGACAAGGGGGTACATGCACCAATCGGGTTTGTCCCGGTTGCTAAGTGTTATGTGCCTTATGTCCAAGGCAGGGCCGGACCTACTGTGTTAACAACCTAGGCTAAGGCCTAGGGCCTCCAAAAACTAAGGGCCTCGAATGTTTTTTTCGTATTGCCGATTGTCATTGATAGTTTTTTTGGTTATCAGGATTCAAGTCTTACAAGAGGGATTGGACGATACAAAGTTAATCTACTTTCTCAACCAAAGTAGATGCTGAGAAAACCATTAAATCAGGCCCAAAAAAAATACTTAGTAAATTGTAGATCCACAAAATGAGTTCAAAATTTAAAAGGGAAAATGTCTTTAATTTGCAATATACCTAATGCGAGTAAGTAGATAAAATGAATACGGAATATTTTAATTGATTAATAGTTACCAGAAAGGAGATTGTAATGTCCATCTAGTGTAAGGTGTTTTTTTTTTCCTTGTGAACTATACAAATTTAAAGGGCCCCCGACTTGTATTTTGCTTAGGGCCTCCAAAAACGTTGGATCGGCTCTGGTCCAAGGCTTGATACAAAACCACTATCAAGCCGGGGGTCTCATTGGAAGCAGCCTCTCTATTCCCACGGGGTAGAGGTAAGGCTGTCTACATCTTACCCTTTTCAGACCCTACCTTAGCTTTTGCTATTGGTGAGATTAACTGAGTATGATGATGATTTTTAAATTTTAGCGCTCATGTGAATTCTTGATTAAAAAAATATTTGAAATAACTGAATTAACGAACTGAATTGTACCGCAAATCCTCGTCCCCCAAATCGAACTCTTCCCCATCTTGTTATCGAGAAGTTCAAAAGTGGGTTCATAATCCCAAACACTGTTAATCGATGGTTTAGTGAACCTTTGACAAACTGGGAGATCGACCTTTATAATCCCAAAAGCTATGCATCAGTTGTTTTAACAAAAATAAATAAACAAACAAATAAATAACTGAGTCTTAGCCTCCCATAAATTGAGTTAGCAAATTGATATAATTGTTGCAAATTCCTTAGCAAAATATTAAGTAACAAGGCTAATTATTCTTAATTTTTTTTTGGAGTTAAAAACCTATTTTATGTACAAGTTCTCATTAACGTAACTGCAACGCTATTAGACTAGGGGATGTGGAGTAACACCCTTAGCCACCTCAGCTAGGTGGTACCCCAACACCCCCGTCCCCTAGCCAAAAAGGGGTGGTAAAGACCTCTTCCGCCAATCCATTAACGACATTAAAGCCTTATTTGCTTGGGTCCACTATTCTTCAACCAAACATTTTTTTTTTCCTTTAAAGGAGACGCTAAACCACCTCATTGTTGCTAAAGGGGCGATATTGTTATCCCAAAACCTACATGGCACAATAAAGCCTCTAAGGACTTCATTCCACACCGCATAGCCTTGCTAATGGAATATTTATTTTTTTCCATTTCCTATTAATTTTCTTCTACAACAAATATAATCTTATATATGGCTTAGAAACTAACTTGAATTTAAGAACCAAAAGTTTGATCTTATTATTTACCGTCCATTTGGGGGGTCCGTACGTATTGCTTGACAGATTAGATCTCCTGGTGGCGGCACATATGTCATCCACCAATCCAATTATCAAACATGGCGATCGTCATGATCTGCTGCTTTATTGGTAAGCTTATCCTACTTTGAATCTTTGATTGATGGGTGTGCTACGTATATACTAATTATCGATGATTATTAATTGCTCAATCTTTGTGGCTCTCTTTTGCCACAGTGCGTCCATTATTGAAGATAACTTCACCACAATTTTTGGAGATAAAAAGCAGTTGCCAGAATTAATAAAGTCACATTTTAAATGTATTAGAAAATCAGTGTTTTTGGATATTGGTTGAGTATATTGTTCGTATCTGAAAATTGCGCCGATTATTATATAGAACAGAAAAAAAAAAAAAAAAAAGACAATGCTCTTTTAAATAAAAGATTCTCTTGATTGGTTATTCATGTTGTTAATGCATAGGGATTTTTTTTTTTTTAACAGACAAGCAGGCAATTTCATTAACACGTTAAACCACTTCCTAGCAAGATACTAGCGATACACCAAAGTCTCCAATACAAGATCAAAACAAATTTACATCATATTTCAACCATCTATCTATAGTTAAGTGTTTCCATCTTGCCCGCATGCACCTTAAAAAATAAGTAGGTCGAATCCTTAATTTCATCTATCAGTTCAGTAACAGATCTGGCTTTAGCGCAACTTGTTGTCCGCCTGCCTGCTATCTTGATTTAACTGTTTTATTAATGAGATTTTCTTGGTCTAGTGGTATGGTGTCCCCCTTTACAAATGTAAGGTTGTGGGTTCAAATCCTTGCAAATGCAAGGTAAGGTGGAATAAAGGTGGAATAAAAATTTGCCGTTCAAAAAAAAAACAACAAAAAAAGAAAAGAAAAAATGAATTAAAGGTATGATAAGTCAAGATGGGTTGAAATGTTGAATCAGCTTTGATTGTACCCACATTAGCAAATGAAGTTAGATTTATAAACAAAATGGTTTTTCATGTACATACACACATATATTAATATTTAATATATATGCTCTTTTGTAGCATACGATTGTTGATCTTGTGATAATGAGTAAGGACACATTTACTTGAAAGAGGGGAATTTTAGAATAGAGACTAATATATACTTGGGTCTATAATCTCTGCGCTCACTGTTTTTTGAATCAAGTTAATGTTTGTTGATCTCTAGGGTTTCAAGGGAGAAAAATGATAAAGAAATCGTGAGGGAAAGAGTGATAATTTTTAACATTTTTTTGCTAAATTTCGGTTGTTTTCAACTTTCAAGCTGTCTTGATGTTGTAATTTTGAGGCTGTGTTTTTTAAGGATAATATAAGTTTGTATTTTTAGTTTATGAAGTTTTCTTTATGCAGATTGGGATGGCGTAGGTTGTTGATCAAGAGCTCTTGAAGAAACAAAACAAGATCAAATAGTGTGTTTCTTTAATCTTTATTGTAACCATTTCAAATTGTAGAAAATATATGCTTTTGTGTGGATTGATTTATGCTACAATATGTGGCATATTAGATAATGAATTTGGATGTATTTTCAGTTTCAAAATACCTTATTAACCTGAAACCCTATGTAATAATTAAATAGGCAAACTTCAAATATATTTATTTTTGTGTCTTATTTGTGAGAAATTTAACCCGACCCGACCTAAAAATTTAACGTTGGGTTGGAAGAAATTTGCGCAATAAAAAAAAAGTTGAATCCATTGAAAATCATGAATCCGCCACTAGGTGTGTCATGATTAAGAATTAGGATTGTTTTTTCTTTGTTGTGAACTCACACAAACATTTATCTCAAAGGTTATGAATCGAGCTGATTTATAAATTTACCAAATCGGGGAATAAATTAAGGTTTGATGAAAGGCACAATAGATACCATTAATCTTCATTTTGTCCGTTACAAGTGAGATTATACTAGGTACGTATTTTGTTGTTTGTATCGTTATAATACCAATATTGTTCTAACAATATTGTTTGGTCACGTATTGTCTATTTCTTGAACAATCAACAAATGCTTAGGAAACAATCATTTTCTCACTTTTCTTATAAAGGTGAAAACGTTTGTGATGAAATATCATGTATTGTCAAATGATTGTGTCCTCTATTAATGTGTTACGTTGTGAAGAAAGCTAGCTTGCCGATATTTATAGAAAATTATACGATCGCAATCCATTTCATGAATTATTTATGCACAAGATTGACCCATAGCTACGTTAAGTAAGCCATGCAATAAAAGGGCAAAACTCTTTATATTGTTTGATCACTTCCAATAATTACAAAGTGGAAAGGGACAAGATAGGGTTTCTTAAAAGTTTTCTCCATTATGAATGAAAAGAACTCAAGATGAGATAGAGCCCAAATATGAGTTGGAATTTGCTAGGGTACTATTCATCATCCTATACACATCAAACTATTTCACCCACATGATTTGATTCTAATTAAGCAAGTGGTTTTATAGCTTTAAGTACATGAGCTAGTGGACGTAAAACATTGTTTGTACGTGTGAGAAAGTAATTCTGTAATGAGTGGTAATCACAACGTTGAACGTTCGTCTTAATGTACCTTTCATATAATCTTAACAACACTTAGTTATGAAAAAGCCTCTATCATATAAATACACAAGCCCTTTCTACTTTTGTGTGTCATACCGACTCCTTTGCCTTGTCTAGACTTGATTTCTGTATAATATCCCTTTAAGCATAAGTAAATTGTGATACAAAGTTTATTCAAGAGTTAGCAAACGCCTACTTAGACCTGATATATAGAGGAAAACATGGTATGAAAAAAAGGGCTAAAGATAAAAGTAGCATAACTTAAGCAATTAGCAGACTTGCAGGTAGGGGTACAAACGAGCCGAGCTGCTCACGAGCTACTCGAGATCGGCTCGGTAAAAAGCTCAAACGAGCCGAGTCTTATCGAGCTCAAGCCCGAGCTCGAGCCTGAAATAAAGCTCATTTGGTTATCGAGCTCGAGCTCGAGCCTCGAATGTAAAGCTCGGTTGGGCTCGTCGAGCCTTATCGAGCTTTCCTTATTTATTTCAATTAATATTATATAACCCAATTGTATTGCAACCTATGCATTACCTAAATTACTTTGGGCCTTGAGCTTCTTAATTGTTCAAAATGAGTTCATTAATGGTCCAAAACAAGTCCTTAATAGTCAAAACGAGCTCCTTAATGTTCCAAAACGAGCTCGAGCCGAGCTTAGGCTCGTTTAAACTCTTGCCACAAATATTTTGATCGAGCTTTCGAGCTGAGCTCGAGTTTTTAACTATACTATCGAGCCGAGCTCGAGCCCAAAATACAAGGCTCGAATCGAGCTCGAGCTTCTGAAAATTGTCACGAGCCTAGCTCGATTATGCAAGGCTCAAGCTCGGCTCGTTTGCACCCCTACTTGCAGGCTCCTAAACAATAGACGGGGAAGGTATAGGTGAGTAGGATCATGTGTTCGGTTGTCGGACCTGAATCCTAATTAGAGAACTAATTTTGGTATTTAGTTAATCAAGAAAAGGGAGGCTTATTTGAAGTTATGGATGTTTACGTGAATAATTAATGGAGTCTTCAAGCAATTTTTTTAACGACTAATTGTTATTCTTACTATACTCCTATATTTATAAATAATACACCTCTTGCTTAGAATTGAATCTAAGACCTCTTACTAAGAAACAAAAGTGAGCTAGCTCCACATGGAATTATTCAAGCAATTGATAGACAAAACTAGTGCACTAAGAATTAAAGTAGTGTTTTAATATAATTCAATTCCAAATCTTATTCAAATTAATATAATTCCTTTTTATCCATAAATATGAATAATCAAAGGGTCTATGACTAATAAGCTCAATCTAAATAGTTATAAAGATGACTCTCCACTCCCTGTATATTAATCAATATTAATCATAAATGTGGAAGAAAAAAAATCAATAAAGTACATCCATTATGCAAGGGGAAAACATATATACATAAATCATCTCTTAAAAAGTAGATGAACAAAAAGAAAAGAAAAAGGAACACAACCACTAGTACTAGACGATTAGTTGATCTAATCTTCTGGATCCTACATTATCCATGCAAAGTATCTAATCTTCTGGATCCTACATTATCCATGCAATCTAAGTTTCAACAAATATATGTATTTGTACTTATGCAATCCATAATACAAAAAATTCGTGCTACATAAGCTTGCATAGAAGAGGACGTAATGCATTGGATAACATTTTGTCCACAACAATTGTTGGGGATTTTGAATCAATGAACGTTTGGATAATCTAAGAATCATGTTAGACACTTCCATATTGAAATTATTTGATGTTTCATTCGAATGATTTTAAATACAATTACTTTCATCATATATAAATGTCATTACTTTCTATGGATAAACTTATATAATGGATTTATTCATAAAGTTTTATTGGATGGATCTCATTTTTATAAAAATATTTAGTTACTAGCATAAATATATATATATATATATATATATAGAGAGAGAGAGAGAGAGAGAGAGAGAGTAACGATCAAATACAAATTGGTTTAACATACTAAACATGAGAAGTGAAGGAGATTTTTTTTTTTCCATTTACTTAAACATGCTTTTTAAATGAACAATATAAAAAAAATGATGTAGTTACGCCATTAGAGTAATTACAGTAGTTTACACTAAAGTAATTACTCTACACTAATTTTTTTTATAGAATTCAATACTAAAATACATGTTTAACAATATGGAAAAAAAAAAAAAAAAAAAAAAAAACCTCTTTTACTTCTCATGTTAATGGCTACTTGTACGATAAAAACCATTTATACAAGAACATTCTTATATATATTAAGTGCCAAAATGTGCATTCAAATGATTCACTTTTTTTTTTTTTTTTAATAAATTTTAGACTTCATTGATAAAAAAAAAAGGGTAAATTACATAAGGATGGTAGGTAGGCGGGCAACAAGCTGCGCCGCCACCCCTTTTTGAATAGAAAATCCTAATCTGCTAAAAACAAAACCCCGTCCTTGGGGGGTGGAAAAGTTGTTGTGCACTACTCGTTGAACCCGAGCCAAAAATCGCACCGCCTCCGGTGCCAAGGACCCGAATGTGTCGAAGGCCAAGGGAACGAAAACATGCTGATTATCCTCACATGCTTTAGCATGCTTTTCCACTTTTTTGGATTCAGCTCTCATGACCGCTTGTCCGGCCACAAACCCACTATCCCGAAGCCCAACAAGGGTGGACACCCCGGTAAGATCAACACACGCATGTTTCCCACCTTCCCAACCAAAAACTAAGACGTCTGCTGGGCGCAAGGTGGACCTTCCCTCCGCGGGGTCTATGAGAAAATTAACTGACGCCTCTTTTCTTGCGGAGATCCCCGCTCTTCTAAGGATGTCTGCCAAAGCATCCCGGACAAAATCGTGCCGATATTTAAACCCTGACAATTCCTTACAATGTAACGCATGTTCCCCATACTTATCAAGGCATGCTTTGCGGCAGACCGGGCAATTTTCATCATTGGGGAAAATGAGTATCATCAGCCGGTATTTAAGGATTGTCCTGTACTCTACTGCCGACATTCGTTGCCCCAAGCCTTTGATAGGTAACACAGTAAGGAAGTCCTGGGCGTGAGGCTTTTGTAGGCATTCACTGTAAAAAAAAAAAACCGCAACTGAAACACCTATCTACTTAACTTTTTTTTTTTAAACAGAAACTATCATACCTATCTAATATATACTACCAATTGTATCGAGATTTAAGCCATCGACCTATAAGAGATGGAGCACTGGTTATTGATTAACCCACCACGATACATTCGGCTAAATATCGTTTCCTTATTCATTTGTTGGTAATGAAAAGTTTATATTTAGGGGGGAAGGGGCACCCCTAGGTTAGTACTTTAGTCACATCCAATTCTGCAGTGTTATGTTGAATCCACTCTCAAGTAGCCTAGAATGGCAGCACATACACTCATGTATCCTATTTTTTCTAATTAAAATAAATGAAACACAAGTCAACACATTGGGAAGAGAGCAATTCACTCGGCAATATGCAACTGCGGAAATGAAGCCCGGAGCTACCCTAAAGGGGTGGTGACGGTGTTGCCTAGCGGCAATCAAACCACAACGCCAAGGGCGGATCTTCATATGGACCTGACTGGACCCCGGCCCACCCAACTTTTTCGCTTCGTAGTGTAAATTTTACCGAAAAATTTTGAAAAATTTTATAGGTATTAAGTCCGGCCATACCCGGTTTTACGTTCAAGATCCGCCGTTGCGCAAGGCCGACCTTTTCCTAAGGGTGCCCGTCCCCCTTATGATATTCCATTCATAAATATTTTCTTGGTGGGTGGATAGTGAGTCCTAAGACACCAGGTTATTCTTTTTATACCGAGTTGCTAAATAGGAGATCAAGATATTTTCTTGACATGATTTTTTGGCTTTCAATCCTGAAAATCAATTAAAGATCATTACATGCATCATCATTTATCGTCACCTAATCCTGGTCATGAGAATTGCAGAGAATATTATTACGTGGATTCATGGAGCTGGCAAGTAGCAAATTAAAATAAAAGCATAACTTTAAACTTTCTAACGCACTACGATGATAAAATAAACGAAGAAATTATTATTAGAAATTGAGGGATGGTCGTAGAGGCCATTTGCATTGAAAGGTTTTCACAGATGGCATTGTTTCATAAACTCAACTTTTTATTTTTTTTTTTTGGCAGGCTTTTGAGCCAATATTTATAAAAGATGAAACTTCTATTAATCGACAGTTGAAGTTGTCTGCTTTGCAGATCTTATTGCCCATTAGTATGTGACTTTTGTATATGAGAAATGTCGTTTATAGTTGACAAAATATATATAACATGATATTAAAGAAATTATAAATGAAATTAACTTAATGTAAATATAATTGCATGATATCTATTGTCTTTAAAAAAGAAAATTTGCAGATGCAATACTCATTTCTTTATATGTTCACAAAAGGACACAATATACGGCCGTATATGATGTCTTTCTTATATGCTCGTATGAACAAAGGTTATCACATAAACGAAGACGAATCTAGTTTAGCTAAAGCTGGGAATTTCCTTAGTTTGTATATTGACGTTTTCCCCCCATGGCAACTGAAGCAGGGTCGGCTCAACATTTTCGGAGGCCCAAAGCAAACTAAAACGTTGAGCCCTTTTCAAAAGGAGAATTTTTTTTTATGTAAACCCTTCATCTTTCTCAAAATTGAGACCGCCAATAATAAACTAAAAACATTATAGTTGACGAAGTTAAAAAAAATTAAATATGATAAAAAAAAAATCAAAAAGTTATATCTCTTGTGTGTATAAATATGTAGACTGTAGAGATCAAATTTTGTTTTTCTTGGTTAATTTGATAGATAAATTATTTTTTAAGAAAAAAGTTATATACTATATATATTGTATTTTCACAAATGGGGGCCCTAGGAGTAGCAATACTCCAGAGATTACCAAAATTAGCTGAAATTTCATGACGCGTAATTGAATTTTGGTTTTGAGAAAGAACACAGCTCGCAATTTTGTGTTTGGCGATGTCCATGTGTTGTGTGTGTTGAACCGAAGTAGAGAATTTGGTTTGATAGCCCAAACAAGTGGAAAGATGATCAATCCTTAAAGCTGCATCAAAAAGATTTAATATGAATTAAACACTATATCAAATTCAATCGTTTTAATATATGTAACTAAATACAAATAACATTGAAAAAGGTATCATGTTCACATATTGGTGGAGCCATCACCCTCAATACTTGCTACCTATATAAAGGGGTCATTCTAACATCTCTTATGCACTACTCATCAGTAATAACAAAAGAGATAGAAAACTAGCATTTCTTTAAGAAGATTTAAGTTTGTAAAAGAGGAAGGAAAGATATACTAGTGTTACTATGACAGGGAATTTGGCTCATCTCACTCTTGCATTTGGCCTTCTTGGTATATACTTCACGAATATTGCTTGTGATTTTTTCGTCGATTTATGTATATTTTCATGCATGAAATGTGTTGCTAACATTTGTATTTCTAACATTTTTAGGAAACATTGTCTCCTTTATGGTATTTCTTGCACCAATGTAAGAATCTTTATGTTTCTTTTTATTATATTTCATCCTTTTTCCATGACATGTTACCTAACCTTCCAATAAACTTTAATTTTTAATATAGACCAACGTTTTACAAAGTCTATAAGAAGAAATCAACCGAAGGGTTTCAGTCAGCCCCTTATGTGGTGGGCTTATTCAGTGCCATGCTTTGGATATACTACGCAATGCTTAAGAGCAATGTTCTGCTTCTCATCACCATTAACTCGTTTGGTTGCGTGATTGAAACTGTGTACATTGTATTCTTCCTCTTCTATGCACCAAAGAAGGCTAGGGTATGTCTAAAACAATACTTTACAGTGAAATTTAAAGATCATATATAGCTATTAATTATGAAGATTCAACTAACAAAAAACCACTATTATTATACAGATAGAGAGCTTGAAGCTCATAATATTGCTTATATTTGTTGGTTTTGGATTGATTGTTGTCTTGACTCAATTCCTTGCAAGTGGAGTCACTCGCGGAGTGATAGTTGGATGGATTTGCCTTGTGTTCTCTTTATGCGTTTTTGTAGCACCTTTGGGTGTTCTGGTAAGTGTGCATGATTTGTGACTCATAATATTGTGTTTTTTCCCTTTAATATGACCTGGTTATATTTTCTAATGTATCATGCATGCTTACTTAATATATACAACTTATTTTGCAGCGACAAGTGATTAAAACAAAAAGTGTAGAGTACATGCCCATTCTACTATCGGTAGCACTCACCCTCAGCGCAGTTATGTGGTTCTTTTACGGCTTACTTCTTCACGACTTCAATATTGCGGTATGAACTATAGCATACAACACAATTCTCTCATCATTTTCCTTATTATTCGACATATATATGTTATATATTTTATAATCTATTAATTTTTCTTTATAACTTGTTTTGTAGATTCCCAATGTTCTTGGATTCACTTTTGGTATCATTCAAATGATACTATACTACATGTACAAAAACAACAAGCCAATTATCGATGAAAAGATTTCCAAATTTGAAGTGAAAATCACCGAAATGGAGGAGCAGAAAGTTCAAGGAGTTAAAGATCAGAAAAGTATTGATGTTGTTAAGCTAGAAGCTTTGTTGCACACTGAAATTCTTCCGGCCGTCGCCAAAAACCCTCATAACTTTAATCATGTGTAGCTTTAGATTTAGTTTTCCACATCTTCTAAGTAATATTGCTGAATTGTATGGATTTAGTCTTTTGTATTTAAAGCTTACATTCTCTACAAATATGTATACATCTCATTTGGTTTGTCTCACAAACTTACTCTTCAATTTTCTTTTTTTTTTTTTTTTTTTCTATCGGTTCTTACATCCATGGTCTCCGATCACTTAATAACACATTCCCAATGTAACACACCTCTTTTCATAAACAACCTCTTATCTTAGAGACTTCCAAAACCAGCATTTTGCATATAAAAAATAGAGTACTCCACTTCGTGATTTTTTTTTTTTTTTTTAATCAAATTTTAGCTTCGGGATTGGAACTCGTTATTTATCAATTAAACAACAACAATTAAACTAAGACAAAACAAGGTACATTTAAATGGTGGGTAAGCGGGAAACAAGCTACACCACTATCCCCTTTTGAATCGCAAAGCTTATCCTGCTAAATACAAACCCTTGGTTCTTAGGCCTCTGCGAGTCACTGTGGACCAGCTTCTACACTCGTTTCAGGAACTGTACTGCCTCAAGGGCCAGAGATCCAAATGTGTCAAAAGCAAACGGCAAGAACACATGTTGATTCTCTAAACAGGCTGCTCCGTGCTTAGCGACCTTCTTAGCTTATGCCCTCAAAACTGCCTGCCCCGGTACAAAGCCGCTATCGCGCAAACCTGCCAAGGGGGAAACCCGTGTCAGGTCAACACAAGCGTGTTTGCCCCCAACCCATCCAAACACAAGAACATCCGCAGGGCGCAAGATAGATCTCCGTTCCCGCGAATCAGTCAGAAAATTGACTGGTGCTTCTTTCTTGGCAGAGACCCCCGCACTTCGAAGCACATCCCACAGAACATCCCTGACCCAATCATGGCGGTACTTGAACCCCCGGCAATTCCTTGCAGTGGAGCGAATGCTCGCCAAATTTATCCAGACATGCTCTTTTGCAAATGGGGCATGGTTCATCCGGGGGGAACAGAGGTATCATGAGCCGGTATTTGAGAATAGCTCTGTATTCGATCGTCGACATCTGTTGCCCAAGCCCTTCAATGGGCACGACAGTTAGAAAATCTTGAGCATGAGTGTAACACCCCAACCGATGGCGGAAACATCGGGATGTCACGTATTGATGATTGTTCAGTAGCTCATGGTAAATAATAAATTTCATTATATGATTTAAATAAATTACATACAATTGTTCTACAAGAATTCGCACATCAAATCGAATAAAACTATGCACACGTCTTCAAGCATTAATTCAAATCTTCAAGCAAGTAGAACCTGAAACATGTTAAGTTGAAAATATTTTGGGTCAACAAAAGTTAGTGAGAATTACATAGGTTTTGATAATCGAGTCAAATTGTTGTGCAATTCATGTGTCATGGCAATCTAGTCCATATGTGAAAACATACTAGAAGTAAATCGAGTGCATAATCAACCATTGTGACTGTTGTATTGTGGTACATCTCATACGCTCATGGTTCACTCGTTTATATTGCAGTAACAAACACCCACGCTACCTTTGTAGGAGGCACATATCCGGGTGGGATTGTCAGTCCAATAGATCTATCAATGTATACCGTCGGCTGATAAATGTTTATGCTAGAATTGTGCTTACCCTAGTCATGTTCAAGACATAATGCAACATAGAAAAACACATAGACACATTGATTTTGAATTGCATAAATGATGTTGTAACATGTTTCACCCCAAAAATGGTGATAAATAGAAAAGAGGCTATGTAAGACTCACCTTAGCAAAATGTTATATCTGTTGAAAAATTAAATAGTGGTGTTGCCCAAATGTGTCAAGTATCACCCTATAACAAGGTAATAAATATGTCTAAGTCTATCTAGTCTACAAATGTATATGTTCTAGGGCTTCGAATTGGGGATAAATGCTCGTTTGATTAATATTAAAAATGTTTGATAATTGAGAGAAATTTAGTAAATAAATAGACAAAAATCTTTTTATGAAATTTAAATTTAAGATGGACACAATAATGTGTTTAAAGTATAAAAATAATTTTTACAAAATTATTTTCTTTAAAATAGAATATTAAATCTATTTATAACAAATTATCAAGATTTAACTTTAATATTTAAAAATACTAAAATTAAAGAATTATTAGTTTAAAATTTATATTTCTGTTCTAAATATTCAGAAATAATTTGTATAAAATTTTGGTGCAAAAATATTAAAAATTGAATTTATTATGATTTAATTATGACTAAAACTAACAAAAATTGATTAAAAATATTAAATAAATGATTTTTCTGAAATAAAAATCATTTCAGAAAATTTTATCATTATATAAACTCAGGATAATTTTTGTGGATATTTTTAAAATTGTTTTGATAATTTAATGGAATTTTATAAATATAATAGAATAAACTTGATTTAATTATTATATATATTAAATAAATAAATTTTTGAAAACTAAAAATTGTGGGTGAAACTTTTTCATCAGATTAGCTTAAAATAATTTTTTTAGGATTTATAAAAGAGTTTTGATAATTAAAAATGAATTTATAAAATTATATGTATTATATATAATTATATTGATTTGTTTGTTTAAAAACGAAATAAGGGAAAAATAATGCCACTGCCGGGACTCGAACCCGCGTGGCTCGGTCAGAGTGCACCAGACACAACCACTTGGTCCAGACCAGTGGTTGTGTTTGGTCTCAGTTTATTAAAAATAAATAATATGTGCAAATCGTGTTCTTCCCCAATTTCAAACATACAAGCCCTAGAATTTGCAATCGACACAATCACACAATGTTAACCTAATTAACCATAGGGTAAACATTGTGTACATGCCGATAAATGAAATCCATATCAGAAATCAAACTTACAGATAAGATTAAGATACGAATTAGTCGGTCAAGCCCAAGGTCAAAACGCGATAACAATTCAAGAACAGAAGATTTTTAAGTAAAATTGGGGATTGGAATAGGATGTTCGGCGATGTGAGGATGTCCTCTGGTGTCCAATTTATAGTATAAATGTCTAGATCATTGATTTGGAAATGGTTGACTTGGCTTTAAACGTTGACGCGTCGATCGATTGATATGGTAACAATTGAAAGCTAATTACCGTGTGAATGAGTCATAATAGGCCGATAATCATGATTTCATTCCATTCTTGGATCAATTACGAGTTTATGATTGATAATTACGGGTATAGGCTGTCACAGTTGACTTTCCATGTCAACTGTGAACAGACCATTGTCGGATTAAAAGGAAAAAAAGCAGGGTTTGAAACAAACCTGATAGCTAGACCAGTTGGTTGTGTGTGTTGTATGTTGAACCGGTTAGGGACCCGGGTTCGATCCCCGTCCCTAACATATCTTTTTTTTTTATAAAGCTGAAAAGGGGTAGTGGGCTTGCTGTCTGGATCAGGCTTGGGCTCAGATGTTTGGGCCGAAAATAAAGAAAGGGGTGGGTTTGGCTTGGTTTGTTTTGGTTAACTAGATAAACTCTTATACACATATATATATATATATATATATACATATATATTTTTTTTATAAAATACAAACCTGAAAATTATTATTATTATTATTATAAACCTTTATTATGAATAATTATCATAGTATTAGGGTTTAAAACGCTACAAAATAATTAAATGTAAACAATAATAATAGAACTTGTCGTTTTATCCCGATTTTACGTAACGTACAATTTTTAAACGCGAAATGTTACAATGAGCCTCTTGAAGACATGCAAACACTGCCTTTTGTCGTGGAGTCATATCAAACTGTCCCTCCATAATCTGCACGTGTTTACCATAAAGAGCACTCGCCAAGGTTTGTTGAGGTTTCTTGTGGGCGGTCTCCTTATCGGTATAACCACCAACAATATAACCCCGCTTAGATTTTAAATTAACAAGATAACATGCATATTTTGTAATTTGATAATAACTCTTATTGTAACTTTTAATAACTTCTACATTTTGATTTTTAAAACACAAGACTGAAAGATATATTTTACAGCAGGATGCCATGCAAACGGGCAACAAGTTGTGTCGCGACGTTCCCTGTTTCAAAAAGCAAAACCTATCCTACCAAAAATAAAACTTTGGTTTCTCAGTGTCGAGAAATCGATGTGAATGACCCTCTGCACTCTGTCTACGAACCCAATAGCTTAGGGAGCAGGAGAACCAAATATATCAAAAGCAAAAGGAACGAAAGCATGTTGGCTCTTAGTACAAGCTTTTTCATGCTTTGCTAGTTTCTTTGATTCTGCCTTCAAAATCGCTTGTCTAGCCACAAACCCGTTTCCCCTAAGGCCAACAAGGGGGGACACTGCAGTAAAGTCCACGCAAGCGTGTTCATCCTAGCCAAACACAAGAACATCCGTCGGTCGGAGAGGGGACTTCCCTTCAAGGGGGTCTGTTAGAAAGTTCATGGGGGCCCTCATTTTTGGCGTAGATTCTTGCCCGCTTGAGCACGTCCCATAAAACATCCCTGACCAAGCCATGTCGATATTTGAAACTCGACAACTCCTTGCAATAAACTGTATGCTCACCAAACATATCCAAACAACCCTTATGGTAACCTGGGCAAGGCTAATCGAATGGAAACAAATGGATCATTAAACGGTATTTGAGGATGGCCCCTTATTCCACCGCTGCCATGTGTTGGCCTAGCCCGTCAATGTGGACAACAGTAATGAAATATTGGACATGAGGTCACTGACCAAAGTATTTTGGGCCTTTAGGGCGTGTCCTTGTTAGTGAAACCACCAAGATCAAGATCGTGAAGAAAGCTATGCAGGATGCGCAGCGCACACTAATAATCTAAAGTCAACCCTACAACATTACTTTATTTTTGCTAGATTTGCCTTTTTTCTTTTTTTTTTTTTGTTTGCTTTCATAGTTTCATGGTTTTTACTGTGGTTTCTAGCTACTTTGTAGAGATCCTCTTAGCCTCTTTGGTGATTTTTGGATATGTTATACTAGTTTTTATCCCGAGAGCGTCCCGGGTTAAAATATCTAATATAACATAATAAAATATATTATTATTATTATTATTATTATTATTTTAAACAAATCTCTGCCATAAGTTATCATATTCAAATATTAAGAAAACGAATCTCTGCTCCGGGGTATAAATCTAGTGCCATTACAAATGAATTCGGAAGTTTGTAATCGATCATTTTAAAAAGAACTAACATGAAATAAGAAAAAAAAAGTTAATTATTGAAATATCGAACGCATTAGTCTAAGGGTTATATTATGTGTTAAAAAATTCATGGGTATATGATCGGGTATATAGTTCGGGTATTTGGGTATGTTGTTTCGGGTAATCAGGTCGGGTATCACCTAATCCCAGACACGACCCAAACCCACAATTTTTTTTAAACTAATCCCAAACCCGACACAATACCTGTCGGGTTACAAAAAAATAGTCATTTTTTTCTCCGTTTTTATATAGCACTATGGTACTCGTTGGAAAGATAATAAAACGCTCGTTAATTTGGTGTAATTTTTTTCTTTAAAAAATCTCGTATATAAAATATATTAACGTTTAAAAGTTATGGGAGGAAACATGAGAGAAAAAATAATAAAATTTTAATATTTAGATTTAGTAGATTAGGTATTTAATAGATTAAGTTAAAAATTATAATAGATTAGGTTAAATCATATTTATTTATTTTTTTTAATTGGTTTACACTTGTCACATCACATCTTATGTGGCATCTCTCAAAGGAGAGATTGCATAAGAGTATGACATGTAGGATTAATTCCTTTGCAATATATATATATATATATATATATATATATATATATATATATATATATATATATATATATATATATATATATATATATAGATAGATAGATTGTTGGTTAAAAAAAGGATAAAAACATGGCTTCTCTGCCGAACAAAAAGCCCAAGCCGGTTTCTCGTGAAGTATGCTAGGCCCAATCGCAGAAATTGTGGGCTCCACAAACTCTCTTTTCTCTTGTTTCTTTTCATTTTATTTCCCTTTCTTCTAAAGGCTCTTTTTTGTAATGGGTTGTATTAAATTCCAGCCCAACTTCTTTGACATTTTATTTTTCATGTAGTCATGTACGAGTTACGGCACTCTAGGGATGAGAAAATCAGGGCCGGTTATGAGGGGGTGCGGGGAGGACTTCCGGCCTGGGCCCAATTTCTAAAAGGGCACTTTAAGTATGGTGAGACTCTGTTCACTAAAAATACTTCTGATTTGTGTGACTGTTAAGAAACTGCAAGTGATGTTAAAGAGGTGTGAAGAAGATGTGTGAAAATATGAAGGGTAGTTAAGTAAAATCCAATAAAAAAAGTCTAAAACTCAAGCTATTAGGTTATTAACACACTTAGGTAACTTAACTGTTAGTCCATTAGCCAATACTCATGAAACCTTAGCCAATAAAAAAGACTTTGCGAATTAATGATTATAGCTATCGAAAACGTATTGTTGGAAAAATAAATTGTGAAGAATTGATTCATCAATTTGATATTACCTTAATTGTCGTTTTAAAAAAAGTTTACGTTATTTACTTCGCTAAGACCTAAGGTTAAGGGGCACATAATTTGCGGCTCGGCCTGAGCACCTGAATTCTCAGTAACGGCCCTGAGAAAATGATACCGATACCAATACTGAAGCATTTTTGTACCACTTTTTCTTTTTTTACTGGTACAGCAGGTACCGGTAAATACCGATTTTTACATGCGAATACCAGTACCATACCGTGTCGGTTGTTTTTGGTACCGGTACCAATTTTTAGGAATTTTCGTTACTGGTATTTTCAGTACCAGTCTAGTACGATACCGATAAATGTTCATCCTAAACAAAACCCAAGGTGTCAAAATAAACTAACACCCTTTAATTTAATTTACATCAAGATACGAAAAAAAAATGATACGAAACTAAACTATAAATGCTACTATATTTTATTTTTTGTCTTTGAACTTGTATTAAGTTCATTTCCATCTTCTACCTACTTAATAATAAACCACATCAACTTTTTTTTATTTTTTTTTGAAGGTGTGTTTCAGTGGAGAATCTAAACGATGCATAACCCCTCAATCCCAGTTCGAATCCAGGCCAAACACGGGTGTTGAATTTCTCACCCCTTAGTGCGAGTGGGGGACTCGAACCTAACACCAAGCCTGAGGGCAACCTCCCTAAGGAGTAAGCCCTCTCACCTCCAACCAGCTGGGCTGGACATCATTTGCAAACCACATCAACTTAATATATTTAAGAATAACAATGATATAATATAAGATAATTAAGGTAAAATAGAATGCATATAAAAGACATTGATTAACACCGTAGTAATAGTGTCCTTCACGGGTAGCTCGGTTGGTGAATGGACAAGCGATCTCTCTTGGAGGTCTCAGGTTCGATTCTCAAGAAGGACATAATAAGAAATAATGGATGACTCATGGCCTATGATCATGAGTTCGAGTCCTGATCTCGCTAGGTTTTACCGGTTCACTACTGTTATGCCTTCGGGCGGGTATGTGGGTCGGGTTTTCCCTGGAAGCGGGCTTTCGGGCAGGCTAGGGGCTTCGTGCGTCTAGAGTGGGTCGGGCTGTGCCCCTGTCTTTGCTACTGGGAGGTCGCGTACGAAGTATCCGGCGTTGTTTAGTCGGCCGTTCAAAAAAAAAACACCTTAGTAATACTCTCTCTTTAGTCTTTACTATTGTAGTGTGTACGCCTTAGACTCACTTGAGTTGACCAAATTTAAAGTAAGTTATTTAAATAATTCTATTTACCAAGATGTTTGTGCAGTTGTGTGTTGTAATGTCTGCTTTAAAGGTTATACTGGTTGTATCCCACAAACCTGTGTGCTGGTTTTGTTGATGTGTCCTGGTTTGTCTACGAGTAAACACGTGCTCTGGTCATTCTTCTTCCCCGTCTCTCTCTATTTCTCTCTACCTAACCCACCAGTCACCGTCACACCACCACGCAACCACCATCCCCTCCGTTACACCACTACGTCATCATCTCTGTCACAATCCTATCGTACAACGTTGACGGTTAGGGTTCCAACCAGATCTGGCGAGGTTCCGGCAAGAATCCACTAATTTGTATTACACCTGCATGTCTCATTTTTTATTAGATCGGTCACAACTCATGATCCCTGCTTTAACATGAACCAGCTTTTGTCATATTGTTAAACATCAGCAATGGTTCGATTGTATGGCGGCAGCGAACTACAGATGTGTGGTGCCCTCTTTTCTTCACGACCTGGTCACCGTAGGCGTTAGCGGAGCGATTTCCCTTGCTTCATACGTGACCATCATCGGCGTCTGGGTTTTGTTTAGTAGTGTGTAACCGTTTTCTTTAATTTACCTTATCCTTTAATCTTTGCTATTTACTTTTATTCTTAATCATCTTTTTTTGTTTTTATTAGGTTTTGTCTGTGGTTGAGTTCAAAAGGTTGGAGAGACTGGACCTCACGTAAAACAATTTATCATATTTGGAGGTAGTTTATAACCGTTTCTATTGTTATCAACATTTTAACTAGACTTGGATATTAGTTTATTTTTGTTTTCGTTTTGATATGGGTTTGGTTATTTGTTGAAGGTGGAAGTTGGGTGTTTTTTTTATTGTGGATGGTTGATGTTTAGTGTGGCTCTGTTTAGTTTCTGTTGGTGTTGTTAAAAGGTGTTTTGATTGAAATCGACTAATTTGAAATCTTCATTAAGTTTGATTGGGTGTAGTAGGGTTGTTGAGCTTGCATGTTCACAGGTGTACATGCACAACTATGATGACTAAAACTTATGCATATGAGTTGTTCGATGAAACGCCTAAAACAATTTTTTTTGTGTTACTTAAAACTAAGCTATGTCAATGAGGAGCCTAAATCATGAGTTGAGCCGGTGTATAATTCATGTTCTGCTTCACACGGATATAAATTGCTTTGGCAAATGGCAAATGAATACGGATTTTAGCTACTGAGTTGGATGGTATAAAAATAAATTGATTTGGGTAATTTGGTGTGTTAATTCGTAGGAACCATTAATGAATTGATCGGTGTTATTTGATTTCTACATCAAATGAGTTTGGTATATGCAAATAAAGTCATGATGACTTCTACTTAGGTAATCAAATTTATAGTTGTTTGATGTCATATGCATCATGTTGTAGTGCAAGTATTGTGGTGTTTACTTGGTTTTCCATCGTGTGGTATATCAGGAATGACCTTTTCATTTATGGATTGTGATGTTTTTAGTTCTCAATATGTTAGTCTTTGTGGTTTTTATGTTTCCTACCATGTGCAGTTGGAACAATCAGCCAAGCCAACTCTAAACTAATTGAATTATGATATGCAAAACTAATTGAATTATGATATGCAATAATTATAGAGATGTCGAATGGATTGTCAGAGAGTTACTTAATCATGGCAGTTTGGATAGGTATGTTTTAGATAATAAGATCAAGTAAGTTAATGATTATATATTAAAATTTTGGTTCCGATTTTAGAAGATAAAACATTGTTGGTCGAATGGTATTGTTTGTGGTTGTTTGCTGATCTTATCTGGGTTCAACTCTATTTGGTGCATCTTCTTTTTGTTTTTCCCCTCTTTATTTTCCCTACTACGCGTGTCGTGTTTTTTATACGCGCGTCTCCCTATTTTGCATGCATCAGGTCTTAGTTTCTTCCAAACGGTTCGCTTAGTCTTATTCAGCCGTTGCATTACCTGCATTTCCGTATGTTCAAGGTGAGTTTTACGTTCTTTAATTTATGTTTGTAATGCTTATTTTTGCTCTTGCTTCTCATTTAATTTATTGTTTGTCTACGCTTTTGAAATTCTCGCATCTCTTTTAAGAATTTGGTCCGCAAACATTGTTATTTGATTTTCTATCTGATTGATTTGTGTTTCCATTTGTGTTCGTGTTGCACCCATATTAGAAAAGTGATTGAGAAATAGGCAGATTAGTTAGCGATGAAATCCTTGCATCTCTTTTTAGAAGTTGGTTTGCAGACGTTGTTTTCTTTAAGCTATTTAGGTAAAATCAAAATGCTTATCAATTGCTATTTGATTTTGATTTCATGTCTGTTGACATTTAGAGTTTTAAAAGGAAAGGAAAGTGGTTTGCTAATGTTCAAGTAAAAGTGATGTTATTGTCAACCGCCAATTAGCCGGGTTAAATTAGAAGCCAAACATGCGTACATTTCAGTTACATATGTTTTAGTGAATTTGTTTTAAAACGGATCTTGATTTACTATTTTATGCCGTGATATGCATTGTCTTCAATGAATTAAAGATGAAAAAACTCACTTAGAAGTTGCGATTTATGACAACATAGAAACGATTGCTATAAGAACAATAAAGGTGGAAGAGGAAAGCATAAATAGGTAACGCAATAGGATTTTATATAGTAGTATATAATTGTCTTTTTCCATTTGTGGATCTTTCGGACGCTGAATAGGTGGTTGTGTCTTTTTATATTCGAATGAGTATGTTTAGTGTTGTGGGTGGTCTTGGGCTGTTTAGAGACTGTATGTGTATATCTAAAAGACTAAAATTGTTAAACCATAGGGTTGGAGTATATGCAACTATTAGAGGTACCATTTATGTTTAACATTGTGTGGGATCCAAGTTTAGTCTTTATTGGCGCTTTTTCCGAAAATATATTGCAAGAACAAGACAGAAGAGCGAGTTACAACCTTTAATATAGACTTTCCTCCAAGCAATGCACAATTCTTCCATATTTTGAGCTTCATTAGATTCGGTTTCCTGCAAGTTTTTAACTACAAAAGGTAACCTACTTGGTCTTGCATTATACTTTTTCATCTTTTCAAGTATTCTAAACAATAAAGATGATTGTTTAATGTATATGGTTAATATTTTCAGGTTCATGGACAGTTAAATGCATTATGAAATGGGTGTCTTTCTGGATATAGAAGTGAATGTTGTTATATTTTTATAACAGTTTGTTCCTACTATCTTAGCCTCTTAGGTAGTCCCACATTTACAATTTGGGTTTTTTGACCGAGTATGTTGCACGTTATGCGCCAACTATGTTCTTCTGAAAAAAATCTTCAATAAAAATATTGCTTTGCATTTGTTATGGTAACATTAAAATGTTAAAGAAGAAGCTAATGTTAATTCGCATATGCAGATATGGCCTGAGTCTGTGAAATTTTTTTTTTTTATGAAAATCGTTATCATTTTATTCCAAATTTAATTACGAGAGACATTGTATCGCCACTACAACGTGCTTCAGGACAAATTATAAACAAAGAAACATATACCATGTCGTCCCCCGCCGCAACGCGCGGGGACGCCATCTAGTTCTAGTTTAATTTCTAATTTTGATTGAAGTTTAACTTTGACTTTGACTTTGACTTCTCTAAATGAGATGTGGAATTAGGGTTGTGCAAAGGGTCAGGAACCGACCCGGCCTGACCCAGACCTACTAGAATCGTATACCTTTTTATTGTTGAAATCAGGAACCACGAACCGAACCTTAAAAGACTATGTGGTTCCGGGTTTTAAAGGTTCTCATGAGTCGGGTAAAGGGTTTGACCCTCCAGAACCTTTTAATGTAATAGGCTTTTAGAGGGTTACATATTCCTATTCTTTTATCATGCTCGTAAAAGAGTTCCTCCATATGGTTCTAACAATAGCTCACGAGTTGCCTTTTTTAATTATTTTTCGTTTTTGACGTATGTTTTGGTAACAGTTTTGTCATTCTCATCACTCGAAACATTATGTGAATCTGTTATGTATACATCACATATACACACACATCAAAGCGACATATATAAATATTTACTTCAACTTTGGATATAATATATCGCATCTATGCATATACATCAAGCCGAAAAATATTTCAAGAAAAATACTTGTTATTTTTATAAATAATAATTTTTAATATTGTATTAACATTACGTGAAATTGATTACAATAACACGTAAAAAAGAATAATGAAAAGACTAAAAACGAGTATTGTTTTTTTTTTGTTAACAATACATATTTATTGGATCATTTTTATAAATTATAGTTTATTCATACATTATCAATCTATTAATAATTCATATTCTAATTAAAATACAAACGGTTCTTGTGGTTCTTATATTAGAACCTTGGGTTTGGAACCGACCCGACCCGAAACCGATAATTCGTATAAATCTAGAACCGCGAACCGACCCATATATTTAAAAAGTTTCAGGCCCAAGGTTCTCGTGGGTCGGGTCTAAGGTTCTCGTGGGTCCAAACCACAAAATGTTCACCCCTAGGTGGAATAGAATGGATTATTGCTATGGAATGAAAAAAAATGGGGGGAATAGATTTTAATACTCTCAACTATCGCTTTTTGGTGGATAATACTCCCAACTATCACTTTGGCCATTAGCACTCCAAACTTTCAACTTGTTGGATTTTATCACTCCTAAACTAACTGAGGTTTAAACTGGTTAGTGTTTGTGGCCAAAATGTAAAAACCTAAACTTTGGGACATTTTTGAAACTTTTTATTATTATTATTATTATTATTATTATTATTATTATTATTATTATTATTATTATTATTATTATCTATATATTATTAAAACACAACTCATCAATAGAGAGAGAGAGTTCACAGAGAGAGAGAGATGCGGAGCACCGCCCTGCACCACCATCGTATGCACCACCCCCACCCCCCTCCCCTCTTCCCCTTCTGTTGACAGAAGGCACCCCCCACAGCTTCCACCACAACCAGGGCCGGCTATTAGTGTGGGCGAGGAGGGCGACGGCCCCAGGCCTGGTCTCCCCGAGGGCCCGAATACTTTTTAATGTGTGTATATAAATAAATATATATAATATATATATAATACTTATAAGTAAAGGCTTAAACACAAATGAAAATGTGGCTTGATGGTAGCTATCTACGCGCCCAACCTGTAAGATTCAGGTTCGAGTCTTCCGGATGTTTTTCTTAAGTTTATATTTTTGGTTCTTTTTCAAGGCAGACATCTACTGTTTGGAGTTGGCCTCTCCATTTGATTGGGCCCATAACATGCTTTAACTATTTTATTTTTAATTTTATTATTTCATTACTTAAACACATCTAATATAGCAGCGTTTGAGACTTTATTTTTTGCTATAGTTATTTTTTCCCACAATAAATAACATTAAAGATAACAAAAAAAAAATCATATAAACCCAAATAAAAAAGTAAGGCAAAAATGATAGCAATAGCAAGTATTGTATGCTAGATTCATTTGCCAGATAGCCGTGACCCATTTTTTTAGTTGCCCCAGGCCCGTAAGTTTTTGAAGATTCTTGGAGACGGCCCTGACCACAACCACCACACACCGGCATCCTCTCCGGTAGAGTTCCAAACCAGAAGCCACCGGTCCGGTGACCCCTCCTCCCCGATAACCCCTCCTCTTCCTCCTCTATTCTGACAACCGGTACCTTTCTCTCCTCTATAACCTTCTAATCGAACCCTTAATTGCTTAATTGCTGAATTGAAGTCCTTAATTGCAGAAGCAGAAGAGAGAGAGAGTCGGTAGAGAGAGAGAGAGAGCAGAAGTAGATGAAAACTCCTTCCAATTGCAGAAACCCTTAATTGCAGATCTGAAAAAGGAGAGAGGCGGTGGTGTCGTTGAAGACGGCGACGGCGGTATAGGGTCGGATCAGGGTTTTGGGTTTTGTTCTGATTTGGTGGTGACGGAGGGTGGCCGGGTTTCGGTTTATGGCTCACCGGAGATGGAAATGACCGGAACTTGAAAGCTCCTTCCAACTCTCTCCCTCGTAACTCTCTCTTTCTCTTTCTTATTTTTCATTTTTCTGTTTGTTTGGGTGGTGGTGGTTTCCGGTGAGGGTGGTGGTGGTTTCCGGTGCGGGTGGTGGTGATTTCTGGTGAACAGTGATGGTTTAGAGAGAGAGGGAAAGGGGGATCTGTTACAGAAGGGGGGGGGGGTATTTAAAATAAAAAGTTTTAAAAAATGCCCCTTAAGTTTTGTTTTTTATATTTTAGCCACACGAAAGTTTTGATTTTTACATTTTGGCCACGAAAACTAACCAGGTTAGACCTCAGTTAGTTTGGGAGTGATAAAATCCAACAAGTTGAAAGTTTGGGGTGCTAATGGCCAAAGTGATAGTTGGGAGTATTATCCGCCAACATGCGATAGTTGGGAGTATTAAAATCCATTTTCCAAAAAAAGGGTGTTTGATTGTAATTTCTCTGAAACCTAGTTTAGACTTTGTTAAACGTGTGATATGAATTTTAGATTTATAATTATTATCAAGAGTTTATTTATTGTGACTTGTAAGACAAATGTGGGAGACCTAATTTATTGTGACATGATGTGTCATATCTATTTGTTGTGACTTAAGCTTTTACTTCATTTTGAGGGGATTTAATACTCTTCATTGAAGCATTGATGGAACGGAACCCTTTGTGACATGTGATCATGCCATGACTTCTCTAAATAGTAATTCATGGCCAAATGAGATTAGATAAAGACATGTGGTGTTCAAGTGGCCAAGTTAGTTGAGGGCCTAAAGTTTTCTATAGGAGGCTTAGGTTTAATTTTCACTAGCTACATTTAGAGGACATTGGTGGATGGAAAATGAGGGATGACCCGGCCATTGGCTTGGGTTCGAGTCCTGATCCCGACCGGTTTTACCGATTATTTCACCGTCGTGCCTTGGAGCGGTTGAGTGGTCGGGTTTTCCCGGGAATTGGTGGCAATTGGTGGCCCTGGTACTCTCGAGTACCTAATTCGCCAAAAGGGTGCCCGAGAGTGCTCGAAAATTGATTCGTTGGCCGTTAAAAAAAAAAAAGATAAAGACATATGGTCCTTTCTTTTGATAAATTGTAGTAGGGGTGTTCATCAGTTTGGTTTACGGTTTATTTGGTTTATTCGATTCGTTTATTCGGTTTTCAAAATTTTGTACCTCAAACCAAAAACCAAACCAAACCAAACCAGATTAGAAATATGAAAACCAAACCAAATTCAACCAAATTGAATTCGGTCGGTTTCGGTTTAAAACCAAACAAACCAAATTGAAACGAAGTTTTTTTTCTCTAACTTATATACCTATATGTTCCAAAATCCGAAAAGAAAGTTTGCAATAAATATAAACCAAAAAATCAAACCACGCAAACAGAAACATTATAAAAATTAGAAATAGTAAAATGAACCCTAGTTTATACTCACGTTATTACCTCTAAATTGGTGGGCTTTATTTATTTTGGGTTGGGTTTAATATTTTGGGCTTATATATTATATATGAGTTATTAAATATTATTATTTTTGTTTAATAATTAATTATTTTACCGGTTTATTCGGTTATCCAAATAAACCAAATAAAAAAAAAATGCAGAACCAAAAACCAAACCAAACACCGAATAAGCAATTCGGTTTCGGTTAAAACCAAACCAAACACCAAATTCGTTGTTTGGATTGGTTTTTTCAGTTACGGTTACGGTTCAGTTTTTGGTTTTTATTTGGTTTGCGGTTTTTCTAAACACCCCTAAATTGTAGTGTATTGTGTTGTATTTTATTACATTGATGGTTGGTGGTGTGTGCCGACATCCCACCTCACACTTTGGTACATTTGGCTCAACAAAACTATAATCATTTACATATTGTTTATGTACGTGTTCAATGGTTATTATTCCGCGTCACATGACTAATTTAGTTCTATGTGTCTTATACTCTTAGGGGTTGTTTGGTTGATTAAGTGCTGAATCATTAAGATGATCTGAATAGTTAAGAGGCTCTGAATGGTTAAGAGCTGAATCATTCAACATCCCTTATTACCTTAATGGTTTAGCACTTAATCATTCCATTCACATGCTGAAACAAAAAGTCTGAATGCTGAATGATTCAAACCTGAATGGTTAAGAGGCTGATTAAGAGGCTACCAAACAACCCCTTATTCATTGTTATCATTGTTATCATTAACGACTTTGTTTTTTCACTTGACAGTCGACTAACTCATTCTTTTCCTTATGTTCACAAGAAAATTCTAAATGAAATAATGTTGACATGATTCGGGTCATTGATCACAATAGCCTTGTGCACAAAGGTGCTCGTGACTTTGTCTTTCGTTGAATTACTAGAGACTTCTCATGAGGTCAGCCATTATAGAATTACTTCTATACAAGTATGCTTGATTATTAAGTTTTCCTTTCATCCACAATCAATTAGCTAAGAGCGTATTGTAATATATGAGATTGGCCATTTCTTATCAACCAACATCTCACATGTCCATAACTCTTATGTAATAGGGTGTTAGAAAATTGGTCGTTGGCAAAGAAACAATAACTAATGGGAAAACACAATTATTTCTGTTACCAAAAAATATTGTCGAATAACCATTATGTGTGCGCACCCTTTGACCCTTAAGAGACCTAAATCAGATAAGCTTTCATGAGTACACATTTTACACCTCCTAACTTATATTAGAGCTTATTAGTACATACATTACCTAATCACTTGTGTTGACTCCTTACTTTGATGACAACAAAATGTAAACATGTGGTGCAAATGCAAAATTAATGTATCCAAAAATCTTGATATTTGTCATTTAGAAAGAGAAGAGGAAATTTGTGCTCATGGTGGACATGTTACCGTCATCGAAGGGTCATGTCCTCTAAGAAGTAGGTGCTCAACCCGTCCTTTTTTTTTTTTTTTTTTTTTTTTTTGAGGGGGGGAAGGGGGGTATTGGGGTATTGTGCCCCTAGTCGTATTGGCATAATGTACACCTTGTGTTTGCTCATGCAAAGGTGTCTACACACTACAAGAAATCTGACTTTTAGCCATAAAATAAAAAAGACTTTTCGCGACGAAATTTTGTCGCTATAGGGTATGGCGACGAAATTTTGCTGCGATAGGTTCGCCCTATTGTTCCGTCGTAATAGGTCATTGATTTCGTCGCTATAGTCGTCGTCGCAATAGGATGACCTATAGAGACGAAAGGTCGTCTCTATAGGGGTGTCGCTAAAAAGATTAGTACATTTTAAAAAAACTTTTAATTCGAAAAAATATTACCTAATGCCACCAAGTTTCCTCGCTATAGCATTTACTTTATAGAGACAAAACTTCGTCGCTATAGTCTTAATTTGTAGAGACAACATATCGTTGCTATAAAGTCATGGTGGGTTTTTATGCTGCAACTTATAGAGACAAAATTTTGTCGCTATAGCTGTGAAAATCTGTTTTTTTTTTTTTTTATACATTTTCCACATTTCCACATAACATATTACCTGTAAATTCAAACCAAACTACATATTTTAAAGCAAACCAAGTTTAATCCTAATACATAGAAATATAATAAGTCTAACATTTAAAACTTGCATTACATCATTAAAGTAAATTGTTTCAAAAGAAATATAAATTCATAATCTTCATGATCATATAAAATCATCATCATCATCTTCTTCATCATCTTCTTGACGAGCATTTTCTTCACCAAGTTGAGTCGATAAGTCGGGAAGTAACTTGATAAATTGATTTATTTGTGCCCTCAAAGATGCATTATCTTGTCGCAACTGCTCCATAGCACGTTCTTGTCTTTGCCAACGTTCTTCCTCTTCATCCTTATCCCTATTTTCATTAGGGAACAGGTTAGGGGTGACACTTTTTAGGACTCTACCAACGCCCCGTATGTGAGAACGTCGAGAACCCAAAGCTTTTTTAAGACACTCAATTTGATCGACAACCATATCATCGCCACCCGAGCATGACAAGGCATTCGTTGGCTACTATAGTCAATGTTTATAAACTAAAACTCAAAAGTCTAACATTCATATGATAAATATTTTTGTTGTCAAATGTCTACTTGAAGAATTTACCCTTATATATAGGTGATATTCTCAACTGTTAAAAAGGACTTGTAAACTCGCTATAAAAATCTAACAATTGACAAGTCGTTGGATGAGCGGCAAGTCGGCAACCGACAAAGCATGTGATGTGCCAATAACTTCGGAAACCATGCCAAAATTCTTATATAATCCAACACTTATTCTTCCATGTGGCTTTGCACTTTGCAACCGTCTTAATTATTAGCAACTTATTTTTGTATTACTAAAATATAATACCATATATTGACAAATACCAAAGAGAGACAAATAGTAACAAAAAAAAAATTATAAACGAGGTGACCTTACTATTATTTTTTTAATATTTATTAAAAAAATTTGACACCGGAATCATCTCGGAACGACCTCTTTCATCTCCACCGCTACCAGTTCAGATCTGGTCTCGGAAACCTGACTATAACGGTTTTTTGGATTTCAAATTCGACACCGGAATCATCTCCATTCGACCTCTTTCATCTCCATTCGACCCTTTCCTTCGACCTATCCCCTCCATTCGACCCTTTCCTTTCTTCGACATGTCTCCTTCATTCGACCCTGTTGAGTTCTGTCTCCTTCGACCTTAAGTTTTGTCTCCTTCGACCCTATCGATCGTTTTGTCTTCTGGTTATTATTTACTACCTCAGCTCAATATATTTATCGTAATAATAATTATCACTTTATTATTTTATTATTATTATCTAATAAACCAATATTACAATTCCTTTTTTAGATAATAACAATGGTTTTATTATCTAATTATCTACCTATTATTATTATTTATATATTAACAAAATGATAATGATAATGATAATAGTATTACCTATGATAATAATAATAATACATTTAACTCCTCCAAATCCGGCTCACCCAAGTTTCTTGACTCACTCGCCATTGCTGCGCAGTTTATAAACGTGCGCAACCAAACAAAAAAAATGCATTCTTCTCGAAGGCGTCGTCAGCATTCTAGTATTGTGTCAGGTCCTGCCATTGCTGATGCAACACAGTCGTGCCCCCTTAAATTTTTTCACTCGTGTAAATTTGGTATTTCAAGCAGCGCCCGGCTGCTTGCTCACCTAAAACGCGACCATTTAGGGTGGGATGATGGAAGGGATGTTATGCGGAGCGCAATTTCTGATGATCCAGATCTTTTGGGGGAGTTAGGGGGAGCCTTAAGGGGTATTAATCAGTGGTTATGCGCGCGGTGCATGTCCCTGCATGCTCTCGGCAGGGGCTGTCATCACGAAGACGGTGTCGTGAAGTTCTCCCAGGCTACCAACAGTGTCGATGACTTCATTGTGGGGATCCCTAGACCCTGCCCACCGGTATCCCAAAATGTTCCTAATCATGAGCACGGTGGAAGGGTTGCTGTAGATATTAGGCTTCTGGAACAACTTTTCGCTATGCCAATAACGACTGTCAAAAGCATTCCTGTCACACCACGCCTATGGCGGAAACACGTGGCGCGACGGTTCAAGAGGATTAAGCCAAGATTAATGCAAATCACAAGTAATTAAAGAAACGGGTCATTTATTCAAGCGTCGAAAATCATGTTAAATATTCATACATAATTAAAAATTGTTTTTAAGACAAATAAGGAGGCTCCTCAACTATATCCCGGTTTCCTTGGGATAGAGTGACGAGACCTCTTCAAAACATCCAACGCCCAGTTTAGAGATTCCCCCGACCCTGCTTGCCATGTCGTCCTCCATCTATCAATTACCTAAAAGATATGTTTAAAAATTTGTCAATATATAAATATTGGTGAGTTCACAAGTTTTAGTTTAACAAAACTTTATCTCATGGGAATTTCCTTGTTATGACAATTTATAGGAGTTGCAAGTTCCTACAATTCTACTTGAGCCTATAACCAAACCAAGACAAATAATAATGCCCCGCTCCAAGTCGTTACTCGGTATTCCTACGACTTGATTTCAGAATACGTGCACCCCAGGCATACGCCGATGCAAAATCGACGCTATCGATTAGGGGTGGGCCTTGTCAGGCACCAATAGTACTATCCAAATATTCCTTCGGTTTCACTTTCCTGAATTAATGATTATAGTAGAGAGGTCTCAACCCCGAGTGGCGATCACAACTCAAGTATCCAACCCGTCAAACAATTCCCAACATATCTTTCCCCCGTAAAAACGTTAAATAGTTTAGAAATGGGGCCGTGAGACTCACCTGTAACTGTGCTCGGCTCAAAGAAGAAAATGGCAAATTTTGCGGTCTCGCACCTACAAATGTCCTAGACGTATAAGTCACTTACACCTATAGTGCATGTGCCTTGGCAAGTTGTACACCCAACTTTCCGACCACGTTTTATCCCAATTCCCGTTTAATAGTCTCGTATCCTAGGTTCATTGGCGATGGATTACCCTTTTCTTACAAGTCATGTATTATTCTTGTTAATATTCTTTGTGACTTGTATACTATTATTCTCGACACGACTCTACCCAACGTATAATTATTTTCCCATTTAAATAATTATACCTAGGATCGTTTCGCTCGATATAATATGATTTCTTATTACCCGACCCGACTCACTTTGCCACATATTTATTTTCCCATTCAAATAAGTATGCTAAGGTCTTGTCGTTCGGTAATATATTCTTAACGCCCGACTCGACTCACCATGCCGTACATTTATTTTCCCATTTAAATAAATGTACTAGGATCTTGCCGGTATTCACATGTTCGTAGATATACTTCACCCACTCGTCTCGGTTTTCCTTCTCGCATATCTACTTTCCCATTCAAATAGATATCCTAGAATTTCGTCGAGACAAGCATGTGTACATATACCAGTGTGTGAACTCTACTTGTTAAGTCCATGTGTCGTTTAGCGTTTTTAGTTCATTACGTTATGTTTTCTCCCACGAATATTCTTTCTACACTTAGGAAAGTGTTACGCGAGTTTCACCCTTGTTATATATATTTTATTACTTAAAATATATATATATATATATATATATATATATATATATATATATATATATATATATATATATTCATCTTGCCGTAATGGCATTTTTCTCATATGTCCGTTTATCCGTTTTTCGTTAGTTCATGTAACTAAGTCCGTTAGTTAGCTTTTTCCACATTTTCTTCCAATATGCGTTCTATGGAAATATTATTCGTACTTCCAATTCCGAACGTATATTTCTTGGAAAAAATATACTTTTGTATTTTTAGCCCAACTCGTTTAACTTGTATTCCAAAAATGTTTCCGATACTTTTATATTCCCATTTATATAAAAGTATCCATTTTGTACAAGTTTTCCCAAGTCTTTACTAATATTTTATAAAACCTTTATTTTTATAAAATCCTTATGTTAACTTATTCTCTTATTTTTATAAAACTTCTATTTTTATAAAAATACCTCTTTTAATTTATACATAAGTAGGTTTCTCATGTTTATCAAAACTACACTTGGAAAAACTATTATTTACGTTTTTGGCACTGAACTTTCCGTTAATGCATTTTTGGACCAAAGTTTCTAAAATACATATTTTAGTCCCTCAACTTTCTAAGTTACAATATTAGTCCCTTAACTTATACTTGTTGCATTTTTCATCTCATCTTTCAAGGTTAGCATTTTTCCTTCCAAATTAGTGGACTTTGAAGAATCATTTTCTTAATGCTTGATTATTTTTACTTCATTCCACTTCTAATAATCTTATAATCCATCCTAGATGCTATTAACATGTGTGTTTCATGTTTTTATTCAAAATATCAAATTTTCACTCATCCAAGTGAGTAGACTTTGAACATGGAACTTTTTCATCCATGATCATCTAACACATTATAATATATTTTTGACATTAACTAGTCATCTTATGATGACAAAAATCATCTTTTATCATATTCAAGTCCTTTTCAAAAATCATGTTCTAATCATCATCCAACTCAAGTGTATGTTCATATTCTTACATTTTCTTGAAATATCATATTATTAATATCATTTCCATGTTTTATCCCTATTATTATTCCTTCATTTTTGTTCTAGTAAGATACATTATCTTTATGTTTCAAAACCATATTTTACCCATCAATGTACAACTTGCTTATAAAAACACCTAATATGAACATTAACAATCAAAACAAGGTTAAACTTACTACTAGCTCAAGGCTAGGGAAGACAAGAACCTTGGATTGGATGGGGTTTAGTGTGTTCTTCCAAAGGGTTAAGCTCCAAGCTCTTGAAACACACAATGGGGTTTTGAAGGATAATGATCTAGAGGTGATTTGGTAGTGTAAAAATTGTAAGAAGAATGTATGTGGAGGGGTGTAAGGCTACGGCCACAAGGAAGGAGAAGAAGAGATTTTGGATTTTGATTCAAGTGTTCTTACTAGTGTGTATATAATATCTCTTCAAATCTTGTAAAGATTACCCAATATCTTATCTAGATTATGGAAGATTTAAGGGATATTGTAAGATCACAAAATAAAATCTTTGGAAGATTAAGAGGGTGCTTGGGCCGTGAGTTTTGAGAGAGAGAGTGGAGAGGATTTGGTGAATTCCATTGCCCAATACTTGATCATGCAACCTCATGATTAATATTAATCCTAATGGTTTAATAAGATTAACAAGGATATTAATCATTTGGAGGGCCATAGGACGGCCCAAGGGGGTTTTGGTGGGGTCCACTTTGCTAAATAATCCCCATTATTAGTTAAGTTAATCTTGTTCGGGTACCGTCCGGGTATTTTTCGAGTTTTTATCGCGCGTCCTCCGGATATTAAAAATACCTTAATATTTCTTAAACATAGTCCAGTTTAATCACTGATAAATTATTTTGGCTCTTGCCGGGTGAAATTATGAGTTAGGCGCGTATCGGGTGCGGTACGCGCACTTTATTCGTTACCGGGAGATTTGTATGACAAGTTTTCACGTATGGCTTTGGGGTTCCAAAACTCATTATATTTTGTGAAATTATCTTTTATTTTATATTCCGGGTGTCCGGGGTTCGTTTCGCTTATTTAATTTTTACCGGGAAATCGCCTGTGTCCATACCGGATAGATTTGCTTGCACATGATCCTATCATGTTTTGTCATTAAACTTATGCATTCCTATGCATTATTTGGGAATTGCTATCTTTCTAAGGCCTCAGTTAAATAATCAACACATTATTACGTGTAATTACGTTAATCGCGTATAATTAATTAGTACGGAATTACCTTAATTTTGCCGGTTGTTACAATTCCGTCTTCCTGTCGGATGGCGTTTGCCCAGGCGTTAACGGTGACCCTGCGTAGAATTGTGGCTGCCCCTGGATCTATGGAGGCATGGGTTAAGTTGTTGTTGTTGCCTCGTTGCACCCTACGTGTTATACGACCGTCCTCTAGGCAAGAGCGGCGGTCTGGGAACCGCAAGTCCTTACAATGCACCAGTATCATGCGGGCTTTAGCTATTTGGAAAGACGGGGCTGGGATAGAGGAACTCGTCCTCCAACTTCTTAACCAATTCGATGAAGGGTTAGTTAGGACGTCCAGCGCCCAGCTTAACTCAGATAACAGGGCCAATATAAAGCAGTGTCTGCGGAAAGTTGCCGATGGCCATTTCACGGCCGCAGTTAAGGTTTTATGTTCCTCCGGGGTTGCCCCAGTTGGGGATTCCACCTTGAAGGCCCTGATCGATAAACACCCCATCACCGAACCCCTTAAATTGCCTAATGCCTTACCAACTGAGGATGCCCTTCAGGTTGATCCTGATTGTGTGTTAGGGAGTATTAAATCCTTCCCTAAAGGGACTTCGTGTGGGAGGGACGGCCTCAGAGCCCAACATATCTTAGATGCCCTTTGTGGACAAGGGGCCTCACCACCCTCTGATTTACTTTTGGCGAACACTGAAATGGTTAACATTTTGTTAGGGGGCTTTGCCCAAAAGTTCTTGCGGAGTTTATCGCATATGCCCCCTTAACTCCATTGCTCAAGCCCGATAACGGAATTAGACCTATTGCTGTTGGGGCCATTTGGAGAAGGTTAGTCTCTAAAGTCGCAATGCGTAAGGTTGGGAAAGAGATGGCGGCATACTTAGGTGATTATCAATTTGGGGTGGGGGTCCCCAACGGGGCAGAGGCTATTCTCCACAGCGCGTGATGTATTGTAAAATACATCTATTTCCAGTGTAAAATTTGTATAGTTTTCGAGTCGTTTAAATAATATTTTTATTAGTTTTAGGCTTGTACCGTTCTATTTTATTTAGTATAGGTTTTTATACATTTTTATTAGTTTTGAGTCAGTTTTAGCGCTTACTTATTTATTTTATATTTTGGTAGGTGTTCGAATGGACGTTGGAGCATAAACGAGTAACTTTTGTCAAGTCAAGAACACCCGAGTCAAGAGCACGGAGTTATAATACTATCTAATAATAATAATAGTAATAATAATAATATTAAAAAGAAAAAAAAACGTTGTGACTTTTGTCACTTGGTCCAACGAGCTCAAAGCCCAACTACATTTATTTGAGAGGGCTCCAACATATTGCAAAAAAGCGGCGCATGATTTTGACCAGAGGGAATTATTATATTTTTTGGAAAGTGCCGCACAAGGGGAGGAGGTCAATATTCTTGGAGGGGCGCACGATTGGGTTTGAAGAAAGGAGATATCGAAGCACAGTAGCAGCGATAGAGGGAGAAACATCAAATATTATTAAAGAGGCAAGCCAGGGATCAAAGGTTCTAAGCCAGAGAGCGATTATTCGGGTGTCAATCATTCGGTTTTTTCGTTCCTTTATTATCTTTGTTCTATAGAATGATTGCTGAATTTTTATTTGACTTTGTTTTTCTTTTCAAGATGATTTGTGGCTAAAACTTTTATAGTTATCTAGACCAAGACAAATAACTATGTTTTGATTTGCGTTTTCTATGGTTTTTGGAACGTGTTTTGGATTTATGATTCAGTAAAGATTTTGATTTCTCTAGATCTGGTGTATATGCGTATTTATTATTTTCTGATTGTCACTTATTCACTCCACTTGCACTTTTGTGAATGTCTTTCATGTATGAGTGCTAGTTAGGTTGCAGACTTTGTGTAGCAACTAATTTATGGTCAATAGTCGCGAGTTTACCATAGGAGTGGTATTTGGTGGTTAGAAGATTTTAGGTATTCTTCCAAGTTCAATAGCTGTGAGGTGAGGGCTTGTTGGTATGTCTAGGTTGTTAGATTGCTAGGTTAGAGGCTTTGTGAGAAGATCTGCCTAGTTTCCCTTTCAACCCCTGCATATCAGGTTAGATCTAGGCTTCAATAATTACCCCTTGCACCTAGTGTACTGAGGCTTTCGCGCTGTGAGGTAGATTGTCTAGCGAGTACTCGATCATAAGAGTTAGATAACCTGTAAGGGTTTGTACTCCAACCGGTAGTTTAACAGCACAAAAATATTCTAGGGTTTTCCCTTGAGAAGGGTCGAGGGTGTCTAGTTTATTCTTGATGTTTAGTATTTTAAGATCCCGGTTCCAAATCAGTTCCATAACCATAGAAGCTCATCAGGCATAGTTAGGAGTCTGGTCTAGGTAGTGTCTCGTCATCATCTGAATTTAGCTCAACTAAGTTCGTGTCTCTAGTTCAGTTTAGTAATTTTAGTTAACCTTTATTTTATTGCAATTTATTTTTCAGTAAAACCCCCTTTAAAATAATAAATTAATTTAATCAGTATTTAGGATAAGTAATCGAGTCTAGTTTTCGTTTTCCATTAGAGTCTCGTGGGTTCGATATCCGGACTTACTTTAGCTATACTAGAGTCGATAGGTTCACTTGCCT
This sequence comes from Ambrosia trifida, assembly GCA_028751855.1. Classification (NCBI taxonomy): domain Eukaryota; kingdom Viridiplantae; phylum Streptophyta; class Magnoliopsida; order Asterales; family Asteraceae; genus Ambrosia; species Ambrosia trifida. Next base: position 108,364,674 of record CM054123.1, on the reverse strand, counting down.
GTCAGTAGTTTAGTTTTAGAGAGTCTAGAGTATTACTAGGTGTCTAGTTTTAGGTTTAATTTAGTTATTTTTATTAAACTACTTTTAGCACATCAGCGCGAATAGGTTTTTGAATGCATTCCATGATGACGGATCCCTAGCCATGCTCACGGTCGACTTTTTGAACGCCTTCAACTTGGTTGACAGGACAATTCTCTTGCGTGAAGTGAGTGTCCGATGCCCATCCATCTACCCTTGGGTTCAGTTCATATATGCCCAACCTGCTAGGCTTTATGTGGGGGATTCTTGTATTGGGGCCTCCACTTGGGTCCAACAGGGAGACCCATTGGGGCCGCTTCTCTTCGCTCTTGTTCTACACCCGTTGGTCCGTCGGCTAGAAGAGTGTTGCTCCCTCCCGTTTCATGCCTGGTACCTCGATGATGGCACTATTATAGGTGAGGCCAGGGAAGTGGCTAAGGCTTTTGATATTATCCGAGCTGAAGGGCCGAATCTAGGGCTTACGCTTAATATTAAGAAATGTGAATTTTTTTTGGCCATCATGCAATGGGGAAAAAGTGAAGCCTGGTTTATTTCCTAAAGATATCGGGAGACCAGAAGGAGGTGTGAAGCTCCTGGGTGGTGCAGTTAGTCGGGACGGGGGATATATTAGATCCTTGGGTGCTAAAAGGGCCCGCCGGGCAGTGGATCTGATGGTTTCCAGTAGAAATTGGGGGACCCCCAAAGTGAACTTCTGCTGCTCCGTTCTTGTATGGGTGTTGCTAAACTGTTGTTCGGCCTTCGGACATGTCAACCAGACTTTGCTGATGAGGTCGTATCCATTTTCGACAAAGGGCTTCGTGAAGCGGTCGAAGATATTGTAGTTTGTGGGGGGCGTTCTTTGGGGATCTTCAATGGCGGTTAGCGTCTCTACCGATAAGGTCGGGAGGTCTTGGCCTGTGTTCGGCAGAGGACGTGTCTGCATATGCTTTTGTGGCCTCTAGAGTGCAGTCCTGGGGTCTGCAAGACCACATCTTACGAAACAGTAGGATTGTGGGGATGGACCTGGATTATGAGCTTGCCTTGGACATCGTTCGCAGCTCTCTTCCTGATTTAGATTTGGGTGGTTTTATGGATAAGGACACCGCCCACAACAAACCTCAAAAGTTCTTGGCGAGTGCGTTTAACTGTAAAACCCTTCAGACTATGGGAGAGAAGTTTGCCATGACTTCACGTCAGAAAGCGGTGTTTGAATGCCTCAAAGTAGCACATGCTCAAGATTTCTTGGTCGTCCTTCCTATTGGGGGGCTCGGGCAACACATGTCAGCTGTTGAATACCGGGTTATCCTTAAATACAGGCTCATGATTCCCATGTTTCCAGTTGATGAGCTGTGTCCGATTTGCAAAAAAAACATGTTTAGATAAATTTGGGGAACATGCCCTTCATTGTAAGGAGCTCCCCGGATTTAAATACAGACATGATCTGGTCAGGGATGTTTTATGGGACATCTTGCGAAGGGCGGGAATTTCGGCTAGGAAAGAAGCCCCGGTTAACTTTTTGACGGACCCTCTAGAAGGGTGGTCTACCCTAAGCCAGCAGATGTCCTCGTGTTCGGGTGGGCACAAGGCAAACATGCGTGCGTTGATCTCACAGGGGTGTCTCCGTTGGTGGGACTTTGAGATTCGGGGTTTGTGGCAGGGCAAGCAGCCTTGAGAGCAGAATCCCAGAAAGTTGTCAAACATGAAGCTGCATGCCTAGAGAACCAACACGTTTTTGTGCCATTTGCTTTTGACACATTTGGAGGTTTAGCCCCCGAGGCAATCCGGTTCTTAAAAAGAGTTCAAAAGGTGGTGCAGAGTAACTCTCCAGCGACGAAGGACCTAAGTTTTATTTTTAATAGAGTAGGTTTTTCTATTCAAAATGGGGTAGCGGCGCAACTTGTTGCCCGTTTACCCGCCTCCCACTTGTAAGAGTTATTGGTTAGGAAATATATATACTATTTTGCATTAAAAAAAAATTATTACTACTACAATTATTTTTTTTACTTTCTTATTATGAACTAATACTATTATGTGATATTTATTTAATCAGTCAAATCATCTAATGGTCTCATCACACAAATGGCTTATTTTGATGCCACTGTAATCTATACATCTAATAAAACAAACTCAATTGTGACACATGGCACTCCCATGTTGCACCTCCATTCCTCTCTCTTCCCATATTGTGCCATGTGTCTCAACCTTATAATTTATAAAGTTTTCTTTTTTTTAAAAATTGAAAATTCATTTAATACATAAATATGGTCAAATATTGGTCACTTATTACTTTCCTAATCTCATTTACCAATTCAATGAATTAACCTAAATCACAAAAAAAAAAACCGATCATTGTTTTCTTCTCTTCATTCGCAGATCAAGATCAAATATTCTGCCAAAATTCATATCACCGATCATCTCCTTCAAGGTAACACACACAGTTATCAATTTTAATATAAATCATGTTTCTTAGTGAGAAGCATGAACCCTAAATCTCTGGTATTGTCTTCTCCTTCAAGATAACAAATCTCTTAAATACTATTCTGTTCATTTTTTATCCCGTCTGATTAATCTTTATCTGCTTCTCTTTTTACTGATTTTAATGATATTTGTTTCTAGTATACAGGTTTCGGCGATTAGGTGTTGTGTGTTGTTGTTTAGGTTAATTTGGCGATTAGGGTTCATGTTCTGTTATGTATTGTTTTTTTATTCTAATAATTTTTCAGACTTTGGCGATTAGGGTTTATGTTTCTCACTTACTTTGATACTGATTTTATTACTTTAATTTCAATGTTTAGATTTTGTGTGTTGTTTTTTATGGTTATTGGGCGATTAGTCTTCATGTCCCGTTATGTATTGTTCTTTGATAGTTTTCACTAATTATGTTTTCTGGATTCATTGATTATTTTTTTACATGAAATTTCTGAATTTTTGATTCTTTGCTGATGTTTCAGTGTTTTCTGGATTCATTGATCCCTGATTGAATGTTTATGTTTCAATATTTATGTATTGATCCATTCATCCCTGTCTGAATGTTTATGTTTCAATATATTCATCCCTGTACTTTTCAATTTTGATTAATTGTGTATCATTTTGTTTGATTCTGTCATTAACTTATTCAGTTGGTCATCAAATCGTATTAATATTAATCATATTCTATTTTTGTTTTTTTTTTCTAATACAGGTGTTTCAAAGGTCGTGTCATAATGGTGTATGGCTTTTGGGTCAAGTCAGAAAGTAATCATCGTGTTTGTTTGGTAATCAATCTAACATTCTTAATTATCCAATTGCTTTAGATGTTAGATGTTAGATGTTAGATTTAAGTCTCTGGTCATATATCAGTCCACTGTTCTTATTTATGTAGATGTCAAACAAATATAAATTCTTTTGGCACAAAGAATTTCAATTACATTTTATAATTTACTAATTTTTTTTTGGATTGTTTAATTTTTTTTTAACAATGTAAATTAAATATTTAAAACAAAACCGTTTTTAGTTGACCATATGCATTTAAACTCATAATAAATGGTAGGATCTCTGATTTATTAGTTTCTATTTATATCGTATGAATTGATTAAATCATAGATTCAGTTTTTTTTGTATATCTTAGTATACAAGTCTTTGACTTTTTTATTTCAACTTATGTAGGTTGTATTTTATGAATATGATTATGTATTTTTTAAATTTATGATCTAACGTTTACACAAGGTCAACAATATGATTTAGTACAATTCTAACAACTTTAGTTTTTCATAAATCATTATTAGCATATCGAATTTTACGTTTACCATCATAAAATAATAATCGTCCTACTTGAAAATATCAAACTACTTTTTTGTATATTGTAAACTTTTACATTTTTTTTATTGTAGAATGCCTTTTTTTTTAAAACATACTAAATGATGGTAAACATGGTACATTTTCGGTTATTTCAAAAATTCAACACATTTAATAAAAAAATATTAAAGGTTAAAAATTTTGGCTTGTGGCCTTGCAATTTTTTAAATAACATACTAAATTTAATTTTGATTTATATAATTTCAAAATTTTAACATTTATATTGATTGGAAATATAATATGGAAACATCTATCTATAAAACATAAATATGGTCAAAGTGTTTAATAACTTTGACTATTCTATTTTTAAAATTCAAAAAAGAGTCATTAATGTTTTTATAAAAAAAATTATTTTTTAAAAATCGAAAATCATTCATTAATGTTTCGGTCAAAGTGTTTGATAACTTTCCTAAACACTATAATCCAGATTTTTAATTTTTTTAAAATAAAAAACATTTAATGACTATTCTATTTTAATCAAAGACTTCTTTTGTACGCTTCTCTTTCATTATTCTGTATCTATATTCTTTCTCATTCTCATTTACTGCCTCAAACATTTGTTCCACCACAACATAAACATCGCCACCAAACAATCTTTCACCTCTTGATTCAATTACGTGTAGGTTTTATGTTCTTATTCCTTTTTTTATTTTTTGTTTTTAACCTCTGTGAATAGTTGTGGTCCATTTTTTGTATGAATATATAGTATTGGTTTTCAGGTTATATTCTTTATCAATTGCGGTTTCAACGATAAATTGAAGTTGATTACGTACAACAGCATCTGGTGTCGACTTTCATGTAATATTCTTCATCAGTTAGGATTTTTTATTAGTTCATAAAATTGTTTTTTTTAGTGCAAATGAATTAGGTTTGGACTATCGGAAGAAAAATAAAGGTATTAGCCTAAATTCTTTGTCTTTTTTTAAGTTCGTTAAATTACAGTATTATAAAGAATAGTATTAAAGTATATCTTTTAAAATTATAAAGTATTCATCTTTACACAAAGAGTATGTTTTAATAATTCATATTCTAGAGCTATTGGTGATTAAAGAATGAAAAAGTTGTTTTTGTTGTGCCTTTTAGATAAGAATTCATATGTTGTTAGGCTTATCAATTTCTAACAGTGAGTATGAATTTTAATTCAGGTTTTGTTACCACCGCCGCTGTTGCCTTCAAATATCCTTTTCTAAAGGTATTGTGTCTGACTAACCCTATATCTTTTTCTTCTCAATTGTAAAGTAATTAGAATTTTTCAGATCTATATCTATATTTGTGTTTGATTCATCCATTAAATGTTTCAGATCTGAATCCTTTTGAACACAGTCCAATAATCTGGTATGACAATCGTTCTCTGTTTATTCCGATGTTATCTCCGATGTATATATATTCGCATATTTGTTTCGGTTGTATGCTATCAATTATAATCACATATTTGTTATAGTTGTTTGGTTATATTTATGTATTTTCCATTTATCCGCTATATCTTTATGTTCTCCATTGTTATATAATTTTCCCTAAATTTTTTTGGAACATTCGTATTTTCAGGTATATTCACACCCAATGATGACCTTGAAAATAGATGGTGTCTGCCTCACAAGTCATCTGAGGAAAACTTTGGTGGCTACCTGTCATACACACCATCAATCTCACTAAAGATGGTCATGTTGAAAAGCAGTTCATACACAAAGTCAATGGTGAGTGGTTAAATTACTTAAACTAATGTTATTGCACAGTTTGCTAAAAATGTGAGATTGTGTTTGACTGTTTATGTCAAAATAGAATTACAATGTATGACTTTTTATGTCAAAGTTTATATATCAAAGTTTTTAATTACTTTATTTTTAAACATTCAAAATCAAAATTTTTAAAAAAATCGGTTTTTAAAATTAAAGACATTTAAACACAAAATAAATGCTTAATTCTTTGATTTGTCACATTACTATTTTTAGCGTATAATTAGCATATATCATGATTTACACAATATTGGAAACATCTAATGTTAATAATTATGATTACCATTTGATTAATAACCTTTAAACACAAAATTATTAATCATATATAAATATAAATACATTTATAAACAAAGTTAAATTTGAATTTTTTTCATCACAATTAATACGCCTATTTTCATTTGAATTACTTTATTTTCAAACATTCAAAATCAAAATTTAATAAAAATCCTGTTTTTAAAATTAAAGACATTTAAACACAAAATAAATGCTTAATTCTTTTATTTGTCACATTACTATTTTTAGCGTATAATTAGCATTTATCATGATTTACACAATATTGGAAACATCTAATATTAATAATTATGATTAGCATTTCATTAATAACCTTTAAGCACAAAATTATTAAAGTTAAATTTGAATTTTTTTCATCACAATTCGCATATTTTCATTTGAATTACTTTATTTTCAAACATTCAAAATCAAAATTTAAAAAAAAATCGGTTTTTAAAATTAAAGACATTTAAACACAAAATAAATGCTTAATTCTTTGATTTGTCACATTACTATTTTTAGCGTATAATTAGCATTGATTTACACAATATTGGAAACATCTAATATTAATAATTATGATTACCATTTCATTAATAACCTTTAAACACAAAATTATTAATCATATATAAATACATTTATAAACAAAGTTAAAATTGAATTTTTTTCATCACAATTAATACGCCTGTTTTACCTTTTATATTATCAATTATGTAAACTTATTTTCGGTAATAAAGTTTGTTTACCTATCCATGTTTTCATTTATTTTTTTACACAACTTATTGTTACATCATCTCTGACTTAATTTCATTGGTCACTTTAAATTATTAAACAAGGCTCCCATAATTTATAAGGCCTTAAAAGTCAAACGAGACTGTTTTCATTTTAACTTCTCATTTTTTTTTTAAAAAAAAAATTCAGCTATTATTTTGAAAATTTGTGCATTTGATCTTGAAGTCTAATTATAACCTTCTTGTGTGTATCATTCATTCCTCTTAGTGGATGGTTACAGAAGCTTTATATCACAATTTTTTTAAGTTGACTCGACTGATCAAGATGAATGATTTAAACTTTTTTAAGTTGGCTCGCTTGATTATACATTCATTTAATGGCAATGTAAGTTGGAATACACATAACTAGGGTAAATTCAATAAGTTCTAATTACACTTTGCTAAGTTGTTTATATATACACTACTAGATCTCTATATAGTCTTATGTGTTATTTTTTTTGGGGGGGTTTTGTTTTCATAACCATCAATGTGAGAAGGAGTAGTAAAGAGAAGTAAGAATTAGATTGAGCAAATGCACTCTGTTTGACCAAATGGTTGAAGAAACTAAATGGTAAGTTGTCTATTATTGCATTGTTTTATGTTTGAATGATGAGATTGTTTATCATTGTTACATAATGTAGTCAAAGTAAGCATTGCCTCAAACTATTATCCAATTACATTATTTTATCTATTTAGATATTTTATTTCAATTTTTTGAGTTGACTATTATTTTGTTTCCTCTTTTTTTAATTATAAAGGCCAGGTCGTAAAATATAAAGAGTGTTATAAGCAATGTGGTGCATATATAGGTGGTCATGACATAAATACACTACAAATATACAAGTACAATGTTATGTTAAATATGTTGTTGCTTTATTCATTTTTATACATTAGTAGCCATGTATACACTACAAATATCATAGACGCATCAGGTCTAATATGGTAATCATACATTTTCAAGCATATTGTACTCCCTTCAAACATACATTAAAGAATTTTCCTTTTATTTCGTTTTCTTGGTAGTTAGAACTTTTTTTTTTAAATTAGCCTCATATGATTCATGTTCCTGTTCTTTCTACAGTGCTTGGCTATGTGAGTCTACAAGTTTTTTTTTTGTTATATTTTTAAGTCTTACACACGAGGCATTAGCGGTGTCATGTTTACTGTGTTGTTGAGAAACATAGATCAACAAAATGGCTTGTGCAACGGCACGAGATTAAAAATCACGAAACTTGCAAATCGTGTTATTGAATCCAAAATCATATAAGGTGGAAACATTGGTACCAAAACTCTTATTCCTAGAATAATTATGATACCATCTGATAACAAGATTCCAGTGAAGTTCCAAAGGCGCCAATTCCCAATATCCGTATGTTTTGTAATGACCACCAATAAAAGCCAACGACAGTCTTTATCGAAGGTTGGATTGTATTTAAGAGACCCCGTATTCTCACATGGCCAAATTTAATTATATCGCATTGTCAAGAGTTAAAATGAGGGCATGGGTGAAATTACTTATACTAGATAGTTATGAGAATGTCAAAACTAAAACAAAAAATGTGGTGTATAAGGAAATATTTAGTGATATTTGAATAAAATTTGTATTCATTGGTTTTAAATTTTAATAAAATATTTCTACTGTATTTTTCTTATACGTTATACTACTCCAAATAATTGTACGTTGGTGAACTGCGTGTCCACGCGGGCAAATATCTAGTAATTAATAAACACGTTATGCATAGAGAAAAGATAACCTAAAATACATTAATACCCTTCTCTCTATTATTTCCATCATTCAGCGACATCCAGTGGCAAAGCTTGAAGATTAAATCGGCAGAAACCGGACTCAATTTTTTCGTATCGGTATATGCCGAAATATCAAATTGGTGGGAGCCGGACTTATGTTTTATACATGTTCTAAAGAGATAATCACACTTCTATTCATAACTAAAATACTAATCTATACTATCTTATAAAGCATTTGACAAGGACTTCTTAAATTTTAAGAGGTACAAGTTTAGTTACTTATGATTCAACACCCAATGCATATAATAACTACTTTTTAGGGTCAATTTTGTCTTTTAAACACCATATTTAATCAAAATAAAGTCAAGAGTTAATTGGTGTTTATGAGAACTCATGACATTTAATTCACACTAAATAGAAAAACATATAAACATGTTTTGTTACAAAAAAATTTATACAAATTTGGTACTTTATAAAAGTTAAAGTTTTATAAGACAAGAGGGAGCGGGGCGGGAGAGGTGAGCGGTAGGCTGAGGTGGAGGCGGGAACACCGCCCCCTTGGGGCGGGAAGAAGTGAGCGGTAAGGGAAGGTGGGGCGGGGGGGGGGGGGGGAGTGATGGTGAGGTGGCATGCATTGGTTGGTGGGTGGCTTTTGTACCGTTTGAATATTAAAAAAAAAACAAAGATTTGAAAAATATAACCGTTATCAAACGGTAATAAAGAAAAAAAATTTATAATCTTTATATATATATTAGGTTAGGAATTGTGTAAAAAGTGATGTTTTCCTAAGAAGTGTAGGAAGCCACACGTTAATGACATGTGGCACTCCTAATTTCTATAAAAAGGGTATTTTGGTAAATAACAAATTAGATTAGATTTTTCTAATACTAAAACAATATGATAATAATAACTAGATAATTATGGAAAGGATCTCAGTTTCAAATTTCCTACTTTTATGCCTCTGAATATTAACATCTTCATCATACAATCTCCACAAATATCATAACCATCTTCATCATAATTTCTCACGATTCCAACAATCTTCTTCATCTCTAGCCAAAAGCACTGTATATCACAGTGTTTTACCTGTGTTGATGTTTGCATATACGTTTATTGTGTTTTAATACACTACAACATCAACTATCAGGCATTAAAACACTCCAACATAAAGCTTATGAACATAAAACAAGATGAGAAGAAATAAACACCGGTAAAACACCTTGCAAAGAAATAATCACCGACAAAACACCATACGAAGAAACAAATCAACTAACAACATTAAAAAATGATAAGACACTAACAGTTGTGATAAACACTATGCGAAGAATAAACACTATGCGAAGAATAAACACCAGTAAAACACTCTACGAAGAAATAAACACTTGTAAAACACTCTGTGAAGAAACAAACACCGATAAAACACTTTATGAAGAAATAAACACTAGTATGTACACCTGACAAACAAAATACATGATAAAACACCATCTGACTGTTATAAATTCATACAAAAACCTTACACAGTCGAAAATATAACAACCCGATTGTCATTTTTAAGAAGACCCAACAATGGTAAAAACACATCTTCAATCGTTAAAAAAAACAACTTGGTTGTTATTTTTAACCCTCCACAATCGAAAATAAAACAACCCGATTGTCATTTAAAAGAAGACCCAACAATGGTGTTTTATCACGTCTTATCGAGAAGAGGAAGTAGAAAGAAAGAAATCTTGATGTCGTAATCGGTGTCGGCGGTGGCGAGGAAGAAGAAAGAAAGAAACAAACAAACTTTTGATGTTGTGCCAATTGATCTAGAACAGTTTATGTTCTTTTTATTTTAACATAAATGTAATTACGATTATACCCCTACAAGTTATAATAAAAAATAATTATAAAACACTAATTACAATTATGCCACTCCTTTAATCTAAACCATTAAAAATCTAATCCAATGGCTTAAAACACTTCCTAGACTTCTTAGGAAAACACCACTTTCTACACGAACCCTACCCATATATATTAAACTATATACTCTTCTACTCACACCCACACTCTCCTATTTTTATAAAATCCTCTCCAAACTCTCATTTTTTTTAAAATACTTGCAAGATGTCGGACCATAGTTCAAGTTCGTCTGATGCGTTTGATGAATTCGCTTTGGCCTCCTCATCCGACGACGACGCGGAATTGATAATGGCTACCGTTCAGACACTCATTAAAGCTGTAGTGGATGATGATGAAGCGATCTCGGAACCCAAGCGTAGAAAGTATATAGTTCGTGAACGACAAGCCGCAAATGATTTATTGGTACGTGATTACTTCTCTCCCGAACCAAGATACGATGAAAAAACTTTTAGGCGGCGTTTTCGTATGAGTCGTAATTTATTTATAAGAATTTCAAACGATTTAGAAAATAATTACGAATATTTCTAACAAAGGCCCGATGCGCGTGGTGAGATGGGATTTACCACGTTTCAAAAGGTCACCGCCGCGCTTAGACACTTGGGTTACGGACAAAGTTCCGACATAATGGACGACTATCTAAAGATGTCGGCCTGAACGGCTAGGGAAAGTCTCCACTATTTTTGTTCGTACGTCATTGAACTATATTTAAAAAAATATTTGACAAAACCTACGTTTAGTGACGTACAACAACTTTTGGAATTCCACAAAGAAAAACATGGTTTTCCTGGGATGCTCGGGAGTTTAGATTGTATGAAATGGGAGTGGGAACTTTGTCCAACTGCATGGCATGGTCAACACTCAAGTGGATATCATAAAAAGCCTTGTATGATGCTTGAAGCGGTTGCATCACAAGATCTTTGGATTTGGCATGCGTTTTTTGGTGTGCCCGGTTCGTTGAACGATAGAACTATTCTTAATCAATCCCCAATTTTCAACGATCTTATAAATGATGTTGCACCAAAAGGAACTTTTATCGTAAACGAGGTAGAATATAAGTACGGGTATCTTCTAGCAGATGGAATTTACCCTGATTGGGCCGTGTTCGTAAAATCGTTTACACGGAGGACTACATTAGACCCCAAGAGAAAAAAGTTTAACAAAGCTCAAATGGCTGCGCGGAAAGACATTGAGCGAGCTTTTGGTGTTTTGCAAAAAAGATGGCGTATTTTGTCTATGCCATGTCGAATGATGGAAAAACCTCAAATAAGAAATGTGATATACACATGCCTTATTTTACATAACATGATTTTAGAAGACGAAGGGCGTGCAATATGCGAGTATTTTGGTGACGAACCACCATCAAGTCAAGGAAACATTACTGATGCAGAAATAGAATTAAACAACTTGGAAATCAAAAATACTCAAACACATTACAACCTTCGAGCGGATTTGGTTGATCATATTTGGAGTGTACCAAGAGAATACTCATCCGACAATGATGATTAAAAAAACATGTTTGATGTATTTTTTTATTTTATGTATTTTTTTTAGTTGATGTATTTTTTATTACATATTTTTTTATTTTTTAGTTTGTAGTTTATTATAAATTATTAATGTTTTTTAATTATGTTTTTATTAAAATTGTGTTTTTTTAATTAGTTTAATGAAGAAAATGAAAAAGAACATAATTTCCACATGTCACTTTCCCGCCCCCCCCCCCCCCCCTCACTCTTTCCCCCCTTCCACTCCCCACAATTCCCCCCCCCCCCCCCCCCCTCACATGGGTCCCACAAGTGCCACATGACGCTCCCCCCTTCCACTCCCTATAGTCTAAACTTGATAATATTATAAGAAAACTATCTATACTATCTTATAAAACATTTGATAAGGATTTCTTAAATTTTAAGAGGTACAAGTTTAGTTGCTTATGATTCAACACCCAATGCTTATAATAACTACTTTTTAGGGTCAATTTTGTCTTTTAAATACCATATTTAATCAAATCAATAATGAAAACTGTGTTTTTAATCGTGAGGTAAAGATTTGCTTTTTAAATTATTACGTTATATTGATACACCTAAACATGCCTAACCTTATCTAAACTATATGTAGTTGGATTCGTTTTTAATTAATTTCAAATAAACGTTTTACGTAATTATGGTCAATTGATCATGATTAAATTATATAGAAGTGAATTTTCTACTACAAAAGGTATATGACATATTGTAATATACAAAAACTCAATATCGAATTTTATGATGATTTTAATATATTGTAAATTTGTTATTTGATTGTTAATAAAAAACTTTGGAGTTTGCTATATAAGTGTTATTTCATTATTTGTGTTCTAAAAATTATTATAATAAAATTGTGTGTTTCTAATACTCTAGGGATAGAGGATTGAAATTGGAAATTTATGTTATGGAGAAAATTTGTCTCATATCCTTATTTTTTTTTTCTATAAGAAATAGGTCAAAGTAATTGTTTTTTATAACATTATCTTGTGTTTAGAAGAAAGACAACGGAGAAGTAACTATATTGGTTTTTATTTCTATATACGTTTGAATATAAGTTTCGTTTAAAACATAATTGTGTGCGATAATATACAATTCATCTAAGCAAAGGCGAACGAGTCATGAAGGTTTTTTTAGATTTTTTTTTTTTTTTATGTGGTTATGATACGGTTTTGACTTAGTTTTTTCTAACATAATTCTGAACTTTTTTTTTAATATGACGACTTGACTCGCCACCACGCGTGTGTTTGACTAAGTGTTTTTTCATTTATTTTTTGTTCGGTTTAGCGGTCCCGACACAACGCGCGAGTTTCCCACTAGTACATATTAACTATTAAAACTTAGAAATATAAATAGATATGATAACAAAAGATTACATAATACATACAAGTATGCGTTGTCCGCATGCTGTCATACTCTGGTAATCAAACCTATTATTATTATTTAATTAATCCTCATTTACTTATATTTAAATGAATAATTGTCCCCCACGTTTAGAAGCTTCACTTCAGTTATGTTTTTCATTTTCATTTTCATTTACTAAATAATAATATTATATTATTATTAATATATAATTTAAATTTTGGTCATCAGTTTCTTCTTCTTTACCTGCAAATAGAAACTTATCAAAGGTCAAACCCCAACTCTTCCTCTACATCTCCTACTCTTTGACCTCTTCTTACCTATACTTTTAGAGAGAGAAAGTTATATATATACATATATATATATATATAGAAAGAGAGAGAAAGATGTATGGAGTGCATCCACCGAATAATTCCGGTGAGGCTGATGGCGGTGGAACGGCGGAGGTGATCCGTGTATACCAGACATGGAAAGGAAGCAACGTAAGTTTAATAAAATTAATTGAATCTTTATTGGATATGTGATTGATTTATTGTGATTAGTGATTACTAATATAGGATATAGGTAAAAAAAAAAAAAAATCTTTATCCAAAAGTAGTTGGGCAGCGCAGCTTGTTGTCCACTTTGTTGTATTTGTCTTTTCTTTGCAATTGTTAGTAATATATGCTTTAGGTAAAAGTATATAGGGGAATAAAATCTTTATGGAAAAGGGTTGCGGCAGCGCAGCTTGTTGGACGTCTACCTGCCAGTTTCTTGTAATCGTCTTTCTTTGCGATTGTTACTTCATTAGTAATATATGACTTAGGTAAAAGTATACAGGAGAAATAAAATATCTTTATCCAAAAGGGGTTGCGACGGCGCAGCTTGCTGTCTGTTTACCTGTAACGTTATTGTAATTGTCTTTCTTTAAAATCTTTAGTAATATGTGTTTTTGGTAAAAGTATATAGGAAAAAAAATCTTTATCCAAAAGAGGTTGTGGCGGGGCAGCTTGTTGCGCTTTACCTGCCACTTTCTTGTGATCGTCTTTCTTTGCAATTGTTAGTAATATGTGTTTTAGGTGAAAGTATACAGGGAGAAGAATCTTTATTTAAAAGAGTTTGTGGCGACGCAGCTTGTTGCGCGTTTAGCTGCCACTTTATTGTAATCGTCTTTCTTTGCAATCGTTAGTAATATATCATCATCATCATACTCAGTTAATTCCACCTATAGCAAAGCTAAGGTAGGGTCTGAGGAGGGTAAGATGTAGACAACCTTACCTCTAACCCTAAGAATAGAGAGGCTAGTTCCAGTGAGACCTCTAGCTCGATGTGGTTTGGTATCAATCCTTGGACATAAGGCACAGAACACTTAGCAATCGGGACAAACCCGATCGGAGCATGTACCCCTTTGTCTTTTGGCTATCAACGCCACCACATGACGCATGATTAACCGTCTGTCGTTTTTAACGTTATTTTCACGAAATTAGTAAAATAACGTTAAAACTAGTGCAACTTTACTTTTGCCCCCCGATGGCCACACATATATACATTATATGCGCACACTGTAAGTGGGGGGAATCGTTAGTAATATATATTTTAGGCACAGTTGTTAAAAGCGAGCGCCTAGGGCGCCTAGGCGATGAATTTCCTAGAAGCGACCCTAGGTCGCTTTTCTCTCCTAGATAAATAAAGCAATGATTTTTTTTTTTAAGTTTTATCCCTTTACCATTTTATAGCAGATTTTTTAAAACTAGTAATATCTAATCATATCTTTTATTTTTTAAACAAGTTATGCATTCTAATCTATATAAACAACCTCTAACCCTATGCCCTTTTGGATTTGAAGTTTTATTATTTTTTACATTTTGAACTATTTTTTGGTTTTCAAGCATAAACAACTTGCTATTTGGATATTTTGGTGGTTTTTAATCATGGTGCTGCTGATAGTTGTTATTTTTTAGTGATTTTGGTGATTTTTCCCCATTTTTTTTATTTGCGCTTTTATTTTCTCAGGCCCACGCTTTTTTTGCGCTTCTCGCCTAGGCCACAGGCGGTACCAAAGCGCCTTGAGTGCGCTTTACGCCTTTGACAACTATGATTTTAGGTAAAAGTATATAGGGAAAAAATTCAGAACTTTTTTAGTTTTTATGATTGTTGATTTGAATTTAGTAATTGGAGTGATCTAATTTGTTGATTGTTGTTGATGTAATGTTTAGTTTTGGAGTTTAGGATATGTTTAGTAGGTAAACGGATGCATGATTGTGTTTGCGTCTTTGTTTAGTGTTTTAGGTTATAGCGTAATTGAATTTAGGGAAAGTTCTGTAGCTGCATAGGTACATGAACTTGTTGACTGTAAATTAGCGGATGAAATACGATAGATTCAAGTTAAGATGATCATTGCAAGGAGTTTACAGTTTATTCGAATATGCGTGTAGCCAAACATGTATATACTTGAAATTGAAGACTGTAGATCAATGGATGAAATACGATAGATTCATATTGAGATGATCATTGCGAGCAGTTTACAGTTTATTCATGCAGCCAAACATGTAGACACAAGAAACTGAAGACTGTAAATGAATGGATGAAGCACGATGTATTCGAATTAATATGATTATTTCAAGCAGTTGACAGTTTATGCAGTAGCTAAACGTGTAGCAGTGATTTAGAATCATTATAATTTTCTCTACATTTTGGTTATTTTTAATGTGCAGATATTTTTCCTTGGTGGAAGATTTATGTTCGGACCAGATATACGATCAATCTTCCTATCAATATTCCTAATAGTTGCACCAGCTGCAGTTTTCTGCGTATTTGTTGCGAGGAAGTTGCTTGATAAGTTCAGTCATCATCTTGGGATATTGGTTATGGTCATAGCGATCGTGTTCACAATTTATGTAAGTTGTCTAGTTGTCTTCGCGTTGTAATATTATTATCATTATGTGCATATTGATTACCAAAGTTTAAAAGAACGGAAACGCGCCTCGAGGCGTTTTCCCTTCGCCTCACGAGGCGTAAGCCTCGAGGCGAACCGAGGCGTAAGCCCGAGGCGGAATTAAAAAATTAAATAAATAATTATATATCTTTCAAAAAATAAAATGTTAACTATTTTCATCATCAAATTCATCAAAAACATCAAAAACACACATAAAAAAGACATAAAATGTCACAAAAAGTCGAAAACATAAAAAATATACTTGAAAACCCCCTGAGGTGCATCTGAGGCGCAACTTTTCATAACGCCTCAGTCCCGTGAGGCGCATACCACTGTTCAAACACCTGAGGCGCCGCCTCAGAAGCGTTTTCAGACCAAATCGCCTTGAGGCGCGCCTCGAGGCGCACGCCTCAAGCGTTTTTTAAACCATGTTGATTACTGACATGGAAATGTTGGTCTGCAGGTTATAACCCTGCTTCTGGTAACCTCTGCAAGGGACCCCGGAATAATTCCCCGCAGCACACACCCTCCAGAACCTGAAATAATAGAACAGAGCCCAGAAGCTGGGTCAACCCAAACTCCGCAGCTACGTTTACCTCGCTTCAAAGAAGTAATGGTCAATGGGTTCACTGTCAAAGTCAAATACTGTGATACCTGCATGCTTTATAGACCACCGCGTTGTTCTCATTGTTCAATATGTGATAATTGTGTGCAACGGTTTGATCATCATTGCCCGTGGGTCGGCCAGTGTATTGGATTGGTAATACACATCCTTCTGTTTCTGAAAATATGTTGGGTTTTATAAGTATAGACTATAGTGGTATTAATTTTGTTTTTCTTTGTGCAGCGTAACTATCGCTTCTTTTTCATGTTTGTGTCTTCGGCAACCCTGCTTTGTCTTTATGTTTTCGCCTTTTGTTGGGTGTATGTGATAAAGATCAAGAATAGTGAGCAAACGTCGATCTGGGGCGCATTAATTAAAACTCCCGCCTCGATTGCGCTAATAATTTATACGTTTATATGCGTATGGTTTGTCGGTGGTCTTACGGTCTTCCATCTTTATCTCATCAGTACAAACCAGGTTAATCACTAGTCCTTTATGAACCTTAGTTTTTACAAGAAAAGCTTTAAAAAACTGTGTATTAACATTTTGTTATCTTGCAGTCTACATATGAAAACTTCAGGTACAGATATGACCAAACTGAAAATCCATACAACCAAGGAATAATCGAAAACTTTAAGGACGTATTTTGGCGAAGCATTCCTCCTTCCAAGAATAATTTCAGGGCCGTTGTGGTAAAAGAATCGGAAAGCATACCCCGGGCTTCAGGGGGTGGTTTTGTAAGTTCAAATGTGGATAAAACTTTAAGTGATATAGAAATGCGAGACAGGAAGGATAACGGGTCAGGTCGGGTTGATCAATATGATCAAACAGGCAATGGTGAAGGTCGTAGTGATCTGCGGGGAGGTCCCCCTCGACGGTCCAGCTGGGGAAGGAGAAGTGGGAACTGGGAACTACAGAGTGATATTGCTTCGGTTGCATCGGGTCTCGGTGACTCAAACAGGATTGTTGGTGGGAGTAGTGGCAGCTTGGGTGGCAGCAGGGGTGGTCAATTGACAGGTCAGAGTAGGCAATGACAGGTCAAGGTTTATGGTACTGTTTTTATAGTTGTGGTTTATTTGGCACTTTTTTTGTGGTGAAATGGGTTCATTGTTGTGTATAGAATGGAGAATATAAGCAACTCCTTCTAACTTATGATATTTATGTGTGGCATCTTGTTTTTTGAGATTATAGAAAATAGACACTAGTGTACATAGTTTTTGGCTCTTTATGTAATACTTTTGGTTTTGCTCTTCTCCTCACCCATAACTTCATAAGGTGTTCAATGGATCGAATTTTTGTGTTACTTAGGCGCGCTTTTTAGGCAAAAATTTGACCTGAGGCGTGCGCCTCATGTACACGGCTCTTATTTGTGCAGCATAATGTTGTCCAACAAGTTTTTAGGTTAGTACATGTATGATGTATGTTTTCATATGCTAAAACATGTATAAAGCTTATTAATAGCTATATCTTGGTTGAGGGATGCTAAAAACATATGAAATGAACTATATAAAAAATTATATAATCACCGGATTTAGACCTTGTTGTCTCGATGCGCTTCTCGCTTTTTAAAACCTAGGTTTATCCATGGGCATCTTAAAAAATGATAAATGATAGACAAATTGATGTTCCTCTAGACTTGTGGAAGTATGTAACACAGAGAAAAAGAATATCAGGTACAATAACAAAAAAAAAAAATTATTGTAGACTTTAATTCACACAAATTATATACAGATGTAGAGACAGATTCAATTAATAATCAGATATTCAATAACAAGTTGTCAAACATGACAACTGTATATTACGTATATACGTAGTGTTCCAACTGTGTTTTTTAATCAATGGCAAGACTTCAAAACCTCATGTCACATCGATAATAATTATTGAAGTATAAAAACCAAGTTATCTTGATTTATATTAATAAATCATGCACCAATCCATCAATATCGTGGTTATTATGAAGAACGTAAACGGGTTAGAGAATTATACACTTTCGGGCTTGAAAGAAAACCCACAAAACGAATCAGATTGCATTCAAGAAACTATAAAATATAAAACATGTGTTGAAATGTTTAGACTAATGCAAAAAAAAAAAAAAAAAAAAGAAAAGAAAAAAGATCAACTTCAAAACTAACTTAAAATACATTTATGATTTATCTACCTTCTGTTGCGAAAAACTGGTTCTTTACTTTTGAATCTTAGATCCATGTTTAGACTAATGGTGGATGGTAAAAAGGCCCGTATGAACTTACGAGAAGATGTCGCGTGTGAACGGGTCCTCTTATGCTTTCTTGTTGACAGCCCGTCAATGGTCCCAGGTTCTTTGACTGATTTGGAAGATTTCGAGTCAAAAATTGATGAGCTAAACGATGCGCCATCATCTGTACCGAAAGAAACCGGACCGCTATTGTGTGACATGTCGAGAGGATGCCCGACAGCTGCATCCCGATGGGGTGGTGGGAATTTTTCGCTCTTGCTTGTGCCGTCTGATTGTTTTACTCTCCATCTCTGCAAATGAGACCGAGAAATGAAACATTTTTTAATTAAATATTCAAGAAATTAGAAATTAAAGTAAAATTAACTTACATCTAAGTTAGATTGGATCTCTGCATTTGCCTCTGGAGCGGGGACTGCCCGGCCAACACGATCACGGGTTCTTGGTTTTTTAGTTCCGTCACCGGCTTGCGATTTTGCACTTAAACCTCTTTGCCTGTTGGGATGTTGAAATAATAATGGCATTTGCATTAACATATAGGTAAAACAAAAGGCGATAAAGACAAAAAATGAAAAATGAACTTAATAACCTTCTGGCTTCTTCATCTCTCAATTTTACATCCAGTTCTTTACTGGGTGGATATTTTGGTAATTCTGATGGCTCACAAGCATAAGGTTCAGTTGAGAAGAACTGTGCAGACAGGGAACACAAGATTTAGAAAGAAATGGGCTATTTCAGTAGCTTTTTGTCTGTCCGGGCCCAGTTAAACTAGAGTATATTCATTCTACAGGTGGCAAATCGGATGGGTTGGGCCACGGGCTCAGATCAAAACAGGTACTTTTAGTATAATGTGTCAAAAGTGGTCAGGGCAGAATGGGCCAACCCACCAACATCTTCTTAGTTGCCTGTCCATTTTTGTTAATTTCATGATAATAAAAGTATTTAATACGTCTGAAAATATTATTTTTGTTAATGTTAAGATAAATTTATTTGATGAAACCAATTTAGAACAATGCAGGCATCAAAACCACAATAAGCAGCTTTGACCCGTTTCATTTTCAGATAATAATCTATATTTGACCCAGTTGGCCCCATTTCCATATGAATGAGTTGAAATGTGTAATTGCCACCTCCTTAATCAATAAAAGAAACTATCGAGAGCTAGTATCTTCAGAAAAGCATCAGAATTCAGTTTCTAGATTCAATAATAACATAATGAACATGTATTTTTGTAATGAAATTAAGCAGAACTCACATCACTGTTAAGGGATGCAACAGCAGAGCAGCGTTCATCAGGATCGATTGCAAGAAGACTCTCTAATAATGGAAGAGAAGAAATTGGAAAATCCTTAAAAGTTTCTTTTGTACATCTCTTGTACGGCTGACGTGGCTTAAATAAAGTGGTGTTTGGCAAGCGGTACCTCTTCCAATATTCCTCTGATGGCGAACCACATAATTTAAAAATTTTGTGTAGTTGTTCAACCTATAGTATCAAAATTTCGGAATATTAATATATTATACATGATATAAGTTCATAGCACCTATTATAGAATCCAAAACGTTTCTACCTCTGTTCGACCAGGCATTATTGGTTTCCCAGCAAGAAGCTCCGCCAAAATGCAACCAGCACTCCACATATCAACACCAACACCATAATAAGTGGCCCCAAGAAGAAGCTCAGGAGGTCGGTACCAGAGAGTAACAACGCGGCTAGTCATCGGTTGCTTATTTTGTGGATCATAAAAACACGCTAATCCAAAATCTGCTATTTTAAGAATCCCATCATTGTCAATCAGCAAATTAGACCCCTTGATATCTCTATGTAACACACCATTCTTATGGCAATGATCAAGCCCAGAAAGTAACTGTTTGATAAAGCACTTGACCTACAAACAGATTCATCTCATCACACTTCACATCAACAATATACGACCAACAAGAGATATCACCAATAACAGGTTTTCAGGATCAATTACCTGAGGCTCTGTGAACTTGACACCTTGAGTAGCAGCAAGACCAGCAAGATCATGCTCCATGTATTCAAACACAAGGTAAAGACTAGAAGACATTCTAGACGTAACCAATCCTTCAAGCTTTATAACATTGGGATGATTAAGCTTTTTCAGTATCAAAATCTCTCTAGCCATGAACTTAACATTCTCGGGCTCTAAGGTATCAACCCTAACTTTCTTCAAAGCAACTATCTTCCCTGTAATTAAATCCCTAGCCTTATACACATTGCTATATGTCCCTTGCCCAATCTAATCATCATCAACAAGCAATTCACAAATTAATTCATAATCAGGCACAAAAATTAGAACATAAATCAGAGTCATATATATAGATTCAAATGTTTACAAATTAATTCACAAACCAAGCATAAAAACCAGAATATAAATCAGTCACATGTAGATTCGGAGGTTTTAATAGGAGCTGATCCAAGAGCTGGCGTAATATATTAAGTATTAACCTAGCTAAATAAGCGGAAACACAGCAGAAACGGCCCAAACTTTAAACTGACATAACTTGTGCTACAGCTGGAGTTACGCGGCCCACAAGCAGGCGACAGAAAGGTCTCAATGAACCGGACCGAGTGGCTAACAGCCTTTGGCGGTTTGGCCCAGCTGTCAAACCCAAATTCCTTGATCTAAGTCCTCGATTTCGTCAAGCAAGATTTTTCCCCAAATTTTGCGAACGTTCGCACTTTCTTTTTATAGCTTAAAGTGCGTAAATCTTGTATTAGCATAATTTACACTTTTCAGTATCGCCTTAATTTCAATAACTGTAATTCAATTTGTCCGAAATTTATCGCATTCGTTAGAAAACCAATCTAATTACTCACTTGCTACCGCTCTGCGTCATGTTTCCAAATTAATCAACAATGAGGCACAAAAACTAGGTTATAAATCAGAGTCATACATAGATTCATCACATATATACAAATCAATCACAATAAACATTAACAAGCTTTACAATTCACTAACTAGTAATTACCTTATCGATCTTCTCAAAGGTATTAGCACGACGAGGCGTCCAATCTCTAATAACATCACCTGCCACGTCAGACAGCCAATTCGGCCATGTCGGAGCGGCGTTCAAACTATACTCCTTCTTCAACCGCCGTCCTTCCGCCGCTCCAACACCTATTTGCCGGATCCTCTTATCAACTCCGTCCTGTTTATTATTATTATTATTAACCTGCTCTACGTTTTGTGTAGTAGCTTGAATATTATTATTATTATTTTGCGTGTTAGTAGATGTAGTAGATTCATCTGCAGTGTTACGACGGACCGTTGACTTTGACCGGCGATCTGTACCTGCTGCTGTTGTACCGAGCACACATCCCATAGCTTATTAACCTAACTCGCCATTAAGTTAATAATAATAATAATAATAATAATAATAATAATAACCAGGTATTACTATCTAGGGTTTGGATAACCGTTAACGTTATTAACGTTATTGATTCTTCTTCATGCATTAGGTTTTGAGAGTAGAAGAAGCTAAATATAACGGTGACGGTGACGGTGACGGTAACGGTGAAGATTCCGGTGTGAGAGAGAGAGAGAGAGAGAGAGAATAAGCTAAAAGGAAGTCAGATTTTTAAGTCTTTTACTCAGTTTAGATTTGGGTTTTGATGTTAGTTGTCTTGTCGCTGACTTTGTAGCCATGGTTTTGTGATATAATTACGGTTTTGCCACTGTAGGTTCATTAAATTAAACATTCTATGAAGTTTTTTTTTCTTTATTTTCAACAAGGAATAATTATTAGTCTATTTGAACTTTAATAAAAAGAATTTTCTTTTTTTTTCGAATTTGTTTGGGTTTGACTTGAATTAGGGATGGCAACAGGTCAGGTATGGGTCGGGCTTGACTAATACTATACCCATACCCGGTTATAAAATCTCATACTATACCCGTCCCATTACCCTTCGGGTTTTTGTCGGGTATTACCCGTCGGCTATGGAGCATACCCACGGGTATCGGGTATACACGTTGGTATTTGCATGTATGTATATATATATATATATATATATATATATATATATATATATTTATTTTCTTTTATAGTCTTATGTTTTAAGAAATGTAGAGTATATAAAATTGTAATAAGTAACATATGTATTATCATCACCATAATAA
Organism: Ambrosia trifida; assembly: GCA_028751855.1. Lineage (NCBI taxonomy): Eukaryota > Viridiplantae > Streptophyta > Magnoliopsida > Asterales > Asteraceae > Ambrosia > Ambrosia trifida. The sequence goes on along the minus strand of CM054123.1, from coordinate 108,341,656 downwards.
TCTTTGAAACATTTAATATGTAAATATATATTATAGTATGAATTTTGAAAACTATTTATATATTTCATAACATATAAATATAAATAATAATGTTATTAGAATATAAACTTTAGACGAAAATTTATTCTTCAAATAATGAATCTATTAGAATGAAACATTACTAAAAAATAGTTAAGAAAAGATATATATAAAACTAAAAAGTATTCGGGTACATATTTCGGGTAGACGGGTATTTAGTTTCGGGTAATCGGGTCGGGTATCACCTAATACCATACCCATCCCATACCCGCGAAATATTTTTTTCCAATACCAAATCCGTCCCATACCCGTCAGGTATCGGGTATACCTGTCCCAAATGCTTCGGGTTTCGGGTATACCCGTCGGGCTCGGGTTTTTTTGCCATCCCTAACTTAATTTGTTGATTCTAGAAATGGTACATGATAGTGAAATTGGTAACTTCGACGCTTTTTGGTTGTTGATTTGTTCTTTGGTCTAGACATCTGATATCATCTTTGCAAGTGGATCACTTTTATGTATGAAGAATAAAATGTGATAATTCAGCTCACCTAAAAACACGCTTGCTCACCCTATAATAAAGTTTGTTTCAGGTGAGTCTTCAATCCATGAACTTCCAATTAGAAGGCTTGGTTGTTAATTTGCTCTTAAAAAACAATCTGACAACAAAAGAAAAGAAAGGTAAATAAACATAAGTGGGTTTTCAATTTTTGGTTTTCAACTTCTCATCAATTTTACTTAGATTTTTATGATTCACTGTGGATTTAGGGGCTGTTTGGTTGATTAAGTGTTGAATTATTAAGAGGTCTGAATGGTTAAGTGCTGAATCATTAAGTTGGACCTCTTAATGGTTAGTTTTCTTGTCCCACATTGGTAGGAGAGCCTCATTAAGGTTCAGCATAATTCAGTGCTTAATGGTTCAGTGCTTAATGGTTCAGCAACATCTCAAATCTTAATGATTCAGACTTAACCATTCCATTCAGAAGCTGAAACAAACGCGCTGAATGCTGAATCATTCAGCGCTGAATGGTTAAGAGCCTCATTAAGAGGCTTACCAAACAAGCCCTTAATATATTGTAGTTGGCAAGTGTATATGATAACGATTTCCATGTATTTGTATTGATTACATGATTATATAAATCTCAAAATTTGGACAAATATCACAATCATATTTGACTATAGTTTTTAAATGAATAGGATACTTTTGAAGTTAGTTAAGTGGGCTCATCATGTTTAAGTTCCTAATTTTCATATTTTTTTTTCTATTTTAATGTTTAAAAAAACGATGTTATTGTATCATTTATAAATAGTGTATTGGATTTGAAGTAACTCAATAAGTAACAAATAATGACTACTATGAGATGAGAGATTGAGACTTAAGATAATAGATCCGACATAACATGTTACTCTTGTTAATGATCTACATATGATTGTTATAATTATGACGAAATTAATTGTTTTGATATTATATATTCATTCCTATTTTAAAAACGAAAGTAGCTAATAATTGGTATTTTGATGCATATATTTTTTAATCATTAAATATAAATAATATTAAATGCAATATATTTTTTTAAAGGAAAACTTCATTAAACACAACTCGCAAAGTCTTCAAAGTAAGGACTTACGAGAGAACAAAACGAAAATAGATCAACCTAAAGGGCAAATACACCAAGTTTTCCAATCTAAATCTTTCCATCTAGTCCTATTTCTTAACCAAAAATAAGCCGTAGACTTAATATTTTCCACAATCTGAATAGGACTCCGCTTCTTGTCGTTGAAAATCCAGTCATTGCGCTCAATCCACAAAACCCACATGAAAGTGTAGACTATACCCCTTAAGATGCGCTTATTATCTTTGGACATAGACGTCGATTCCGGCACGCGAATAAGATCCGTAACGTCAAAAATAAAAGTATGAATCAAGCGGCACCACACTTCGATTCAAAACCATACCTCGTGAGAGAAAAAACACCCTGTGAAAAGGTGCAATGTTGTCTCTAAGTCGTTGTGACACAACGAACAAGCGGTATTGGAAATATTGACCCCACATTTGAGAAGCTCTACAACGGTAGGAATCCGATTAAGCAAAGCTCTCCAAACCAGAATTTTGAACTTAAGTGGCGTCCATCCCTTCCATTTAACCATCGACCTGCAAGAACCCGGGGAATCATTGGACAACAATCTTTTTACCGAAGAAACCTTGAACAGCCCATCCTTCGTGTCCTTCCATTTCCAGTTATCAACTCCACCTTGCCACTCTAGATTATGAATATCATTTAGAAGTTGGAATAATTCTGAAACCTCCTCATGAGAAGAAGACAACGATTTCCAGTCCCAAGTCCTAGTTTTAGAGCCGTCTACATAATGCATCCGTTCCGCAACTTTAATCCATTTGTCCTTTTCAAGTCTAAAGAGATTAGGGTATATAATGTGAAGCGGAGCATCCCGCAACCAAACATCTCCCCAAAAATAAATCGAACGACCATCTCCAAGGTTTCCAACAAAAAAAGAGTTAAGGGGCATACCATTAGCGATTTTGATACCGTCCACTTTAACTATATATTTCCAACACCCACTCGACGTCGCATTACAAGGTAACATAGCCCAAGGTCTACTCGAGCCATGACACCCCATAATAACCTTCTTCCACAAGCAATTATCTTCGGTTTTGAATCTCCAAGTCCATTTTAACAGTAAGGCATCGTTCACCTCTTGTAACTTAGAAATACCGAATCCTCCTTGTTTTTTTGGTAACGTGACAATATCCCAAGCAACCCAAGATATTTTCTTCTCCACATAAGAGCCGGCCCAAAGAAATCGCCTCATACACATCTCAATAGATTCAATCAAGGCTTTAGGGGCCTTATACAAGGAGAAATAATACACGGGAAGGCTTTCAAGAACCGATTTAATAAGAATCAAACGACCCCCTATCGATAAATGTTTAGCTTTCCAAGAGGCTAAACGCCCTTTGATGACATCAACAACCGGCTCCCAATTAATAATACGCGTCATCTTAGCCCCAACTTTGATACCAAGGTAAGTGAAGGGAAAATCTCCACGCTTACAACCTAAGACTTCCATCATATTATCCGGAGACCCGAACATAAATAAAAAATGCGAAGGACCCGGGCAATGCTCTTAATATTCTCACACGTCCATTCCCCCAAAATGAGAGCATCGACCACATACAAAAGATGAGTCAAATCCGGTTCGTCTTCAGAAAAAATTAATACCTTTAAAAACTCCAATGTCCTTGGCTTTGTTAAGGAACCAAGAAAGAGCTTCCATAACTATCAAGAATAAAAATGGCGATAATGGATCGCCTTGCCGAAGACCCTTCTCACACCGGAAGTCAAAAGTAGGAGAACCATTAACCAAAACCGCAGCTCTAGAGGAGATACAAATACCTTTAATCCAGTCACACCACCTCTTGGGAAATCCCATTTGAGACATAACAAAGAGCAAAAAATTCCAGTTGACATTATCGTAGGCCTTTTCAAAATCAATTTTTAACAAGAAAGATTTCTTTTTGTTTTTCTTCAACCAAGCCAGAATCTCATTCACCACAAGGGGCCCATCAAGAATAAAGCGGTCAGACAAAAAAGCCGATTGAGCCTCAGAGATCACCTGACCCATTATCCTTTTGATACGATTAGCTAGAATTTTGAAAATAACTTTACTAATCATACCAATAAGAGTAATAGGCCTATAGTCTTTAAGCCCCAAAGGAGATTTAACCTTTGGAATCAAGGTAATAAAGGAGGACCTGCAACCAGAGTTAATAGTACCTGAATCATGAAATTCTGTCATAATTTTGAAAAAAATCCTCCTCGAACAAACTCCAAAAGCGCTTGAGAAACTGAAAGTTGAAACCGTCGGGTCCTGGCGCCTTATTAGAACCACACTCAAATACCGCGTCTTTTATCTCTTGTTTAGAAAAAGAATCAACCAAAAAATACGCCCCTGCTCATCGATAGTCTTCATACCCGAACAAAACAAAGCCGGCCGAACTAAAGTCGTCTCTTTAAACTGGCTTCTAAAAAAGCGAAAAACCTCTTTCTTAACAAGCGATGGTTTTGTAACCCACTCTCCGTTAATCATTAAACCCGGTATAGAGTTACGCGCCTTTCTACCGTTGACCACGCAATGGAAAAAGCTAGAAGTTTCATCTCCCAAGGAGGCCCATTTGACCCGCGATTTTTGTCTAAGATCACGTGCCTTATGGCCCTCTATATTTTCCAATGCGACCTTACATTCAGACCATATCCACAAATTAGTTTCATCCAAATCTTGGTTCTCCATTTGCACTTCAATCTCTTCTTTCTCTAATCTAAGTCGCGCTTCCTCGGAATGTTCCGAAGTACTATATGCATGGTACCAATCCTTCAATCTTTCACGCAAACAACCAAGCTTTCTCAACAGGTTCAAATCAGCAGGTCCATGGTTAAACCAATTTTCGCAAACTGAGTTAACCACTTCTATACAACCGGGTCGATCAAGCCACGAATCAAATAACCTGAAAGGTTTAGGGCCGAAATTTAAGTCTTCAACAGTGAAAATCATAGGAGAATGATCCGACAAATTCCTATCCAATGCCCGGACACACGCATTAGGCCACTTATTAAAGACGTTTTCGCAAACCAAAAATCTATCGATTCTACTCCATGTACAAACTCCTCTTCTATGAGACATATAAGTATACCTCATCCTTTTCTGGTTATATTCGTGCAAACCCGAATTGTCTATGAATTCGCTAAAATCCCTAGTGCAAACAGGATCAAATTTTGAATTTTTTCTATCAACCCGATCACGAACCGCGTTAAAATCACCAAAAATAATCCACCAACCTTGATTCAATCGGATAAGATTATCAATTCTAAACCATAATTGCCTTTTCTCAATATTCGTTTGGGGAGCATAAACATTCAATACATTAACATGAACCGTTCCTGCCAAAAACGTACCCGCAACATGAAGGAAATTACCGTCCTTAGAAACCTTGTCTTTAACGAACAATTTAGGATCCCATATACTCACTAGGCCCCCTGAGTTACCATTCGCATTCACAAACTCGAACTCAAAACCCGAACCTCCCCAGTAATTAGAGACCACAGCCGAATGAACGTTACTAGCCATAGACTCTTGCAAGCCAATAAAAGAAACACCAAAGTCGTTTTTAATCTTCCTAATCCAACCCGCTTTGCCACAACCCCCTATCCCTCGAATATTAATCGAGAGACAATTCATTTTTTCACCCCTTGTAACCCTTCTTGAACGATCGAATTCTGGACTAAAACAAATGACTCGGATAAATTAGCACCCAACTTCTCCCCTAGTTCGATGGTAGCTTCTACTTCACAATTAGGAGGATGGACAACATTCTCTTTTAAAACATTTAAAAACAAGTTACCTGCCAAGGGGTCCTTGCGATTTACTTATAATTATTGTAATCAAGCTGCTAATTACTGAAATCACAACATCATGCGAATATAGCAATATGTTCTACCATGTTATTCGTTAATTATAGTATTAATTAATTAAGATTGACAAGTAGAACGTAAAAATACTTAGTATTTTTAACTTTTAAGTCCACAAAAGTCGTATTCATATTAGCCTGTTAATACTCATGTCATTATGGTTTATAGTTAAACATCTTTAGCTAATTTTGTTGTGCTGAGTCCACAAATGTCGTGTTCATATTAAGTTGTTAATACTTGTGTCATTATGGTTTATAAAGCATGTCAGGTTGAGGTTCAAGTGAAAATTTTCTAACTCTTTTAATAAGTCTTCATATAATCCACATACTCATGATCCACCTCACAATTAACAACCACCACACCCTACACCATCGTACCCTCCACTCCTCATTGTTTTCCCATCTTCAACAAACACCATTCATCGCAATGAAAATGACCCTCCACTCCTCACCATAACGTTTATGTTCGCTTTTGCCTTACATCTGCTATGCTATATTTTAACCTTTTATTTTTTTTAGTGAAACATAAAAATAAATCAGATTGATTAAAAGTACTAAGTAAAATATTCATTTGTTTCTCTTTCTAAATCCAATGTTTAGATCAACTGGTAACCTTTTTTTTTTTTTTTTTTTTTTTTTTTTTTTTTGTGTCTGGATCAGTATTATTCCATTCCAATTTTATCATTATACCTCTCAAAGAGATGGTGAATCAGATCCTAAATTGACCAATTAGTATGAGCTTATCCATGTGCTTATGCACTCTTTGGATAGGAAATGATTTTTCAAAAGATCCCGGCTTTCGTGTTTTGATGGGTCTCCTACTCTCCCGGTATCCTTTTGATGACTCATGTTGTGTTGAAGGAATCGAATCATTGCATAAAGCATGTGGTAGCAATGGAACACCAAGTATACAGAAAAAAACACATATGTTTTATATCATATAAGTAATAAGTATATATTCTTAGGGATGAATTGTTAGGTGACAATTTTACATCTTGTCTCTATGGACCTAGGAAAAAAGGGGGTCAGCAGGAATAGAATAGAATTGCGTAGTGAGAGAATGATGCTAACCTTTTTCTCAAATATACAGCATGAATTATGAAAACATAATCCTTTCCAAAAAGACAAATATTTGCTTGTTAGATAAGAATGTAACAAGTTATAAATTACACCTTAGTGTGACAGGTATTTCTAAAACTTTGAATTTTATAAATAAAGCCGTGGGTGGTGGGTTTACCATTATGTTTTTATACAAATCATAAGAATAAACAAAAAGGACAACTTTTTATGTAAAAAAGGATATTTTCATTATTATTTCCACTTAAAATCAACCCAACATGATTAAATGCCTTTTCTTTTCCAAATGTCAAGGGTGCTTTATAGTTTAGTTTATACATGTTTCAAATAGAGAGAAAATTATTATTTTTAAATGGAGATATAATAAATTAAAAATCATCTTGAAAACAAGGACCTAAGGTATTGACCGAACAACGTTGTGTTTTCACATTACAAAACATGTTAAGAGATTTGTTTTCGTGCAACTATGCAAGACGTGCTTTGGAATATTTTCCTAACCCAAATCATCAATTTCGTGTTTGAACAGGATTTCATCTCCAAAGGGCAAGGATTTGTCTTCGGTAGACTAAGGTTTGCAATTCCAGAAAGGGGTGGCGGCGCAGCTTGTTGCCCGTCTACCTTCTATTGTTATTGTGATGTAAAGATCGTATTTCGTTTTAATGTTAAAGAGTATTGTTCTATAAAATGAATTTATCTCAAAAAAAAAAAAAAAAAAAACAGGATTTTGATTGTTAGATTTGATAACAACTCAAAGAAATATTAAGTCGTATCAATATACTTTTTATCCGCTAATCGGCCAAACTTTTTTATTAACAAGGGTATCTAACATTGTTGTTTTCTTGTAGTTCGATCCTTGAATTGTTGATGGAAGAGTAGTTAATTTGAATGTAAAAAATAGGGTTCTATTGTGATCTAGGGGTCCGTTCCGTATTCACTACCGAACATATTATAAGTTTAACTAACATTTTCGTCTATTTTTATAAAAATGGAGCTATCACAACTCGTTTGAACATCAAGTCGTAATACAATATAACAACATAAATATTGAAACAACTTTAAAGATGAACTTAGGGCCAGCTCTTGAGGAATGTTGGGTGGGCGACCACAAATGGCCCATTTTTAACATGGGCCCTAATTTCGTTCTCGTGTTTATGTACCGACGGGCTGCAAACGAACCGAAAGAACATGAACAAAGCCTTGTTCGTGTTCGTTTGTTAAGGAAATCATGTGTTCACGAACAGTTCATGAACATTTGCCGAACGAGATTTTTTGTTCATGTTCGTTCGTCAAGAAAACACTTGTGTTCGTGTTCGTTTGTTAATTTTGTTCATGAACGCGCACGAACACGAACGAACATTAATGAACACAAACAAGTGTTCATGAACACAAACGATCACAAAGAAATGTTCATGAACAGAAACAAACACAAACGAATACATATTAACTTTGGAATAAGATATAATTCTTAAGACATCAACTAGATCCACCCAAAATATAACTAAATTATCCAAACATATATACCTCACATATATTATTTATTTGGGTAAATAAAAGAAAATAAAAAATTATAAAAACTATAAACCTATTAAACTATTGAACATAAACGAACACGTTACCGAACGTTCACGAACATAAACGGACGAACGCAGCCTCTGTTCATCTTCGTTCGTTTCAATAAACGAACAAAATTTTGTGTTCGTGTTCGTTCATTTATTAAACGAACGAACACAAACGAACTTCCCACCAAACAGTTCATGAACTCATTGGCGAAGGTTTGTAGGGGCGGGGAGGGGCGGCCGACCCCCCCGGATTTTCGCGCAGAAGTTCCGATTATATAGTATCCGTATAGAAAATTTTGAAAATATAGGGTTTCGACCCCCCGAAACTGGTTTTCGACCACCCGAAACCAGTGACTTCCGAACCCCCGGTGACTTCCGACCCCCCGAACCTTCGGGTCAAGCTTCGCCACTGCATGAACCGTTCGCTGAAAGTTCAGTTCGTTTGCAGCCCTATGTACCGTATATTGATTTGTTCGGGGATCATGCTCTAGCATTCCTTGTAAAGTTGTAATCAAAGATAAAAAGTGGAAATAAAGTAACGAGTAGGAGACCTTGATTAGTTGTAATAGTAATTTTGTTTTTGTTTATTGTTGTAACAATCTTCATCACTTTATTAATGAATTTTGTTTTTATTATAAGGACTCATTTACTTGTAGCATGGGACCTCTTATATTTGGGGACCGGCCTTGGATGAGTTAAATGACCAGCAAGCATATTATAATTTTAGTCTTTTACAAAAGAAAAAAATAAATAATAGGTGACCTGCTTTACGTTAATATCAACAAGTATGCTCAACCGAAAATAAAGAATGAACAAGAGTCAAAGGCAAAAGTCAACCAACGAATGAACCTTTGGAGTTTGGTCACAACTAAAACGGTCTTAATCTAATTAATGACAAATGCATCCACAAACCTTTAATTTTCCATACACGCTTTTGAATCAAACAATACCACATTCATAGTTTTATATTCCTTTGTTTCAAATTTATTTTAGGTAATTTAATAAAGTTTGTCTCATCTTATGAAGTAGTAGGTGAGGCACGGTTGTTAGAGCATCTTCAATGAGCTCTTGAAGTTTAGGCCCTTAGAGGCACTTGAATACCTTTACTATTGGAGCGTATTCATCCTTACCAGCCTTTAGGTGACATGCCCTTGCACAAGGGTTTGGTTTTGCCTTGGTTCTTGTGATGAGATGGCCCCAAAGTATAAAAGAAAAAGGTTTTATTTAAATATTGTGTGCAATGGTTGGTGATGAGGTTGGAGATGAAATTGGGGTTTTAAGGATTTATAAAGATATTACGTGGTAGATGACATGGCAGCTACAAACGCCTAAGGGTGCACGCAGCGTTAGAGATAGTCTTACTATCAAAAACAAAAATAAAGGATCTCATATATGTTCGTACGTAGTGGTTCAAAAATATAGTAGCAGATAGAAATATAGGTGTTGTTTGTTTTTTCTGCAGTAAAAGGTCTGCAGTCTGCGGACCACATCTGCAGACATTTGCAGGAGAAGAGGTGGATTAAAGGTCTGCAGTCTGCAAGAAGAAGACTGTTTGTTTGTTAACGTCTGCAGGCTGCTGAAATAAACTTAAATTTAAACAAATTGAGTTTTTACAGCAGTCTGGTGGTAGATGGTGGTGGTGGTGGGTGGACAGTGGTGGTGTGGACCATGGTGGTGGGTGGTGGTGGTGGGTGGTGGTGGACGGTGGTGGGTGGTGGTAGTGGTGGGTGGACCGTGGTGGTGGTGGGTGGTGGTGGTGGTGGACCGTGCTGGTGGTGGGTGATGGTGGTGGTGGGTGGTAGTGGTGGTGGACAGTGGTGGGTGGTGGTAGTGGTGGTGGGTGGACGGTGGTAGGTGGACGGTGGTGGTGGTAGTGGTGGTGGACGGTGGTGGGTGGTGGTGATGGACCGTGGTGGGTGGTGGTGGGTGGTGGTGGTGGACCGAGGTGGTGGTGGTGGTGGACCGTGGTTGTGGTGGGTGATGGTGGTGGTGGGTGTGGGTGGTGGTAGTGGTGGTAGTGGTGGTGGTGGGTGGTGGTGGGTGGTGGTGGACGGTGGTGGTGGGTGGTGGTGGTGGTGGTGGACCGTGGTGGTGGTGGGTGGTGGGTGGTGGTGGTGGACCGTGGTGGTGGTGGGTGATGGTGGTGGTGGGTGATGGTGGTGGTAGTGGTGGTGGACAGTGGTTGGTGGTGGGTGGACGGTGGTAGGTGGACGGTGGTGGTGGTGGTAGTGGTGGTGGTAGTGGTGGTGGACCGTGGTGGTGGGTGGTGGTAGTGGGTGGTGGTAGTGGGTGGTGGTAGTGGGTGGTGGTGGTGGTGGTGGGTGGTGGTGGACCGTGGTGGTGATGGACGGTGGTGGTGAACGGTGGTGGTGGACGATGCTAGGTGGTGGTGGTGGGTGAGTGACGGTGGTGGTGGTGGTGGTAGTGGGTGGTGGTGGTGGGTGAGGAGAAGAGAAGAGGAGAAGACCTTTGAAGACCTTAGAAGACTTTGGTCCAAGTCTGCACCAAGAAGAGGTCAGGAAGAGCTTTTGGAGTGAAATGTCTTCCGAAAAACAAACAGTCTGCCCGCCCCAAACGTCTGCCCGCGCCTGCGCGACGCAGATAAAAGAGGTCAGAAGTGCTTCTGGGAGAAAAACAAACACCACCATAGTGTTATATATAACAGTTAAAACAATAAACACTAAAGAGAGTGGGACTAGTGAAAAGGCGGGTCCAGAACACTTGAACAAAACCCAACAAAACAACTAAGCGGGTCATGCAACCCTTGCATAGCGGAACACACCAAGTTAGGAATCAAACAAAGGGACGACAAGCCACGGCCGCGAACACCTAACATAAGAGAAAAAAAGGACACCTCGACACCGATGTTTGGCCAAAGATGTCCCGTAGAGCCCTGCACATCCCAGAGGCCATTAGCGGTTATCACTGAGGAGACCACAAGGACACTTTGATAACAACGTTCAGTGGATCCTTGCCCTCATAGTCACCGCTAATAGTCAGCATAAGGGAGATCACAAGGACATTTTGATAGTGACATCCAGCCGATGACGTTGTGCCAATCTACACCCTCTTCTACTGCCACTAACAATCATCGTAGAGGATACCAAAAGGATAATCTAAAAGTGACATCCCCTCCAAAAACTTCTCACCATCTCAGCTATAAATATTGGACTTCTCCATGTAAGGTAATTCATTCCATGCACCCTGCAGCCTGCACTCACCCGAAGCTATTTAAGCTAAACCCAAACCCACGAATTTCGTGTTAGGTTCATGTCGTATTTTCAGATCGTGTCGGAAATTCACACCCCTACCCTTCACACACTCACATTTATACTTCACAAGACATATACTTATTTTCACGCCAGATGATGATTACAAGAAGAACCTCGCGACGGCCTCATGACTTTTATTGTTTAGTATGAAAAAGACATTGTGTTTGGCTTGTACAAGTTTCATGTATAATGTTAGTTTGAACAGGTCATTGGTTTTATTTTTGTATAGCAACTCTTATATTTTCCTAAAACTTGTTATAACAAACTCATAAAGTACAACAACTGGATTTATAGTTAACTAGCTAGTAGGATTTCTCACGTGTTGCAGTAGGCATTCAATCGGTACTTGGTTCCTTATAGTATCAATAGGTGCATTTTATATAGCAAATAAAGCAGTTGTGCCTAAAAGGATATCAACACGTGTTTTATATCGATAAAACAATATAAAAACGAATGTCGGTAGTTGTACTGGTTCAGATTATACTAATACCAGCACCTGACAATATCGCATCTGTTCATTTTGTAGCAGTAAAGAACGAAAAAGAACAACTTATATCAAAACATAGATAAAATAAGTACGTTGCAGTGATATATTCGAGATTTTATAACACTTTATATTAGCCTATCAAAAGAACGAAAAAAGCAAATGATGTCACTTTATAAAAAAAATCTATGAAGCAACTTTGATATATGTACGCATCGTTTTCAACAAAATTTATATCAGAATACTGAAAAATAAATAATACATCGATGAGTTCGTTTATCTTTAAGTTAATGAACAAAAATTTATTAAGTAAAAACACAGAACTATAAAATTAACCTGGTTTTTTTTTTTGAACGGCAAACATTACATCTCCTATACTATTACACCAATAATTTTAAATTACAACACCTTTGCTAAGGATTGAACCTTGGACCTCCCATCTAAAAGACATATGTCTCTACCAAGTGGGCTAGCCCCATATTAGGGTTAAAATTAACCTGGTTAAAGTCATATAATTATAAATAGTTTTAGGAGTGAAAATTAAATTTAAGAAAAAAAAACACACCTATACATACACAATCCAACCTACACACATGCAAATTATGTGAGTTAGCAACTATTCACAAACTATTCAGTATTCACAAGTTGCTGTTTTTTTTAATAAAGAGTAATTATATATTGAAAGCTAGTCAAAATCGTGACGTTTATTTCCATAGTTGACCAGAGTTTTGAGCACAAGTAAAAAGTCAACAAACTTGTCTAGAAGATGAAAGTTATTAGTTATTACACCTTTAAGACTATCCGTTATGGTGCGCGATCAGATACGTGGGAACGACCTTGCAAGCCACGTGGATCGCCGGAACCACAACACCTTCACGTCAACGACCGCGCGAGCGAGCAGACGTGAGCCGGATCGCATCTGCTCGCGAGGAGAAATCAGGTTTGTTTTATTTATTTTTTTATTTTTGTTGTATTTTTTATGTTTGAAGAAGATGGAGGATGAAGATGATGATCATGGGTTTGTTGGTTGTGAAGAAGATGAAGAAAGGCTGTTGCGCAGGTTGAGGTTGAAGAAGAAGTGAATTGATGAAGAAAAACATTTTTTTCTTATTATATTAAAGTTTGTCTTTTCTGTTTAAAAAAAAACGTATTCTTTTTTATTTTTTTTACTTTTTCTCTTTATTATATTTTATTAGAGTATGATCTATTATTTTTATGAAGTTTTAATTTTATGTAATATAATGTTTTTTATATTTTTTATTAAATGTTTAAAAAAACTGGATAAACCTGTTGCTCACCTCTAGCCACAACATGATCAAATGAGCGACCAGCAGCTTTATCACCATGCCAACCAGGCGCTGACATGACGGAATATGAGAGGATAGAGTCTTGGCTCACCTCTAGTCACAACGGACAGTCTAAACCCGAAAGAAATGTCAATTGTCAAATGTCGCTTTAGTGTTATCAGTTATGGGTATTTTCCAAATATATTTAAAAAATATATATACACAACTTGTGAAGAAAATATTTAAAAAATGAAAATCGTATAAAGGAATAAACCCTTTACGTTTTACGTGGTCATTGGTGATTCGTTAAAAAAAGAAGTTTGAAAAATGCAACTATGTCATTTTCTGATTTTCATATGGAATCAAACATTTTTAAATCACACGCAAGACTTGCAAGTCAAACTAAGGCTTGCTTGACCCATTTAAATAAAAAAAAAAAAAATTTTGAGGATGCAATAACACAACCTTCACTCTCCCACATACGCTCATGCAATTACCTAATCATACAAATTCATATCATTAAATATCATCACCTACCCCCTGAGGGTGAGGGTGAGGGTGAGGGAGTCATCATTCTAAGACCATATGTAATGGCAACCGATTTGGACGTGGAAGGGGACAAAAAACGCCCCACACCTTTTGTTAGAATTTTGTATTTAACAAAAGCTATATGCACATTTATTAAATTAGTGTATAACTTCATTAAATAAAAAAATTACAATATCTTAAAAAAATAACCTTGCAAAAAAAAATAAAAATAATAATAATAATAATAATAATAATAATAATAATAATAATTACAACAACATTGCAAAAATTAAATAATAAACAACGGTTTTTTTTTTGGTTCGCCGTAACCTTTGTCCTAAATCTCTTCAACTTTGAACTTGTAAATCTTTGAGATGAACTTTCCGTAATTTGTATTATTTTTTTTGAACGGCAAAACACTTTATAGCTATATAAAGAGCCAGCTAGGGACTAGAGAGTACAAACACCAAAACAAAGGAACAAAAGACGGAGTTACAACAATTTAGCTTCATCAAAATCAACCCACTTGACCCAAGATAGACTCTTAACATTCGCACGGTGGTAGATTCATAAAAACCCGTCCTCTTTAATTAATTCAACCATAGACTGGACCGAGATAAACCTATCTTCGAACGCCTTTGCGTTTCTCGCCAACCACAATCTCCAAATCGTAGCCAAAAACACCATATACACCATCTTCCTCTTTAATTTGCATTATTTTATTTTTGAAAGAATGCACACAAGGTAAAAAAAATGTGGTAGAAGAGAGTGTGGTCGAAATGATTTAAATTTGTGTTATTTACATAAAACTTTGGAATTTATTGTGGTTGAAATGGTTTAATTTTAGTTATTTATATAAAACTCTGAAATTTATTGTGGTTGAAATAGTCTAAATTTAGTTTTAATTGTCTACTCGTCTCGAATTTCACACTCTGCTTCACTACTCGACCACACTACTCAAACCAAGGGGGCAGTGTACCCCTTGTACTTGCTTAATTTGGGGACTATTTGCCCCTCCGAGAAAATGATCTCCCTCATCCTCCTTGATAGGGGCGCAACCTCCACCTACTCTCATACACCTCATTTTTTAACTAATTTATTTATTTTGATTAAAACTAATTTTAATCCCATTAATACATAAAAAACAACTAAAACTAAATAAATAAAAAGTTCATGTAAAAACAACTAGTGTTGTAGATTCTCGTGCTTTGTTGTGGGGGCACATGTTTTGTTAAGGATTTGATAGGCGTTAGAGATAATATCAGGTTTTCGCTGTGGGGGGCACATGTAAATTCCCCATGCTACGATCACGTGACACAAATTTTTCTTGATGTTGTGTCTTCAACTCCGGCTTGGGCGGCAATGTACACAAAAATTCTAGGCTACCATCATCGAACAAATCAAACTCATCGGACGAATTAGGACGAGGATATAACTTGTAATCCGTATTGTGGTGTAAAAAGGTTTGGTTGTATATTTGGTAAAAGAATTGAAGAATTCGAGAAAAAATATGGTGTAATGGGAGAATTTAGGTTGTGAAAGAATGACAAATTATGATGTAATGTATAGGTTTTTTTTTATTTATTTAACTAATTTACCTAAACCTCTTGAAACTATTTAAATTTGGAATCATTGTCTTTAACATTTTTTTAAAATAATCTCTTCCACGTCCAAAAGCATGATCGAAACATAGACGCATCGTATCTTGGGTTATCAACAAAATAATCATCCATTAAGACCTCGAGAGCTTTTTAACATTCACGTGACACACATTTTTATGTTGCCATGTCTTAAATTCCGTCTTGGGCAACATTATCTGTGAAAAATTCTAGGCTACCATCATCTAACAGATTAAACGCATCAGGCGAATCAGGAGTAATATACAACTTGTGATCCATATTATGGTGTAAAAAAATTTAGTTAGATATTTGGGTAAAAGAATTGAAGGATTTGAGAAAGAATTACAGTGTAATAAGAGAATTTAGGTCGTGAAAAAAATTAAAAATTAAGGTGTGATGTATATGTTTTATTATTATATATTATATTTTCCTATATATTAATAAACGAATGAAAATGAATAGTAATTTTCCTATATATTAATAAACGAATGGAAATGAATAGTAACTACATCTGATTGGATGACTCAACCAATGGCAGCTTCCCACCAAATCTCCACGCATTCATTCTTTGTTTAGCCACGCGTCTTCTATTTTGACTCACACCTGCATTCGCTTTCAGCTTCATAGAACGCGTGTCTCCCTCCACTTCTCTCTCCCACTTCCCAACCTTCCCCAACTTACCTTCCTATTTAAACCCTTCTCTATTCTCTCTCCTCTCTCTTCCAAACCCACTTCCCTATTTAAAACCTTATATATATATATTCTCTCTGATTCCGGCCCATCTGTAATGTGTGGTTGTTCTCTGTAGTTGTTATGTGGTTGTCAAAGGTTGCTCTTCCTGTTACCAGTCAGTTTCCTCGACGGTTCGCCGTTACTGTCGCCATCTATTTTTTATCTGATCTTTTAGCATTTTAGGTTGAAAAGGCTTCCACCGCCGTTGGCTTCATGTTCTTTTCGATGTGCGGTTTGTGAAGGTGGTGATTCCCTCCAACCTATGTTTTTGTTTGGTATTGTTCTGCCATATTTTTAGATCCGTGGGTGTTGATACTCAAAATTTAATTTTGGGGTATCATGCCCATGTCTAATGTCTATATAAAAAACTGATTGAACAATGATTTGTTGTGTTGGTTTTCTATGATTGGGTTATTTTTGCAGTGTTGTGGTTTGATTCGGCTGCTTGGCCGGTTGTTGCATCATCAAACAGGTGTCCATTGTGGTGTTAATGCACACTAACAACCTGTCATTTTAACATTTGGAACAGTTTTCTTGGTGGCGATAATGACCCTTGAATTCATATGTATATCTGATAAAGATGGCGTGGCATAGGTGTTGGATGGTAGGAGTGCATCTTGCAAACCACCTTGCAGCCACGTTCCTCTATGAGATCTGAGCCACACAGTACGGGTTGATTTACTTGGTTTTGTTTTCCCTCTTCGCGTTTTTTTTTTACTTGAGTCTTGATATTGGTTTAGGCCTATTTGTCCACTGCTTTGTTAATTAGCATGACGAGACTTTTGGTTAGATTTTCCCACTCTACCTCCTGATACTTTTAGATTTCTTTAATAGCAATTATTCTTAGAATGGAATGAAAAACAAAAACTCATTTTCAAGTGTCTACCTCCTAATACTTTTAGATTTCTTTACGTTTTCAAGCTGCTTTCCCATTCGACATCTCATACCAGTTGGAAAAACATTGCGTCTGTGCATTCCTTGATGAGCATGTATGTGGCAAGATGATAAATTTTTTTTATTAAGAATTTGAACTTTGGGCTTTGGGGTTCTGATCTGGTTTCATGATTTTACAAATATTCTGTCATCAAAGTTAGTGAAGGGGTAGGGACCCAAATTCACGTGGGCCCCTACCCAAAAGCCAAAGCCCAAAGACGAGAACGAGGAATCCAAACCCAAACAACACCAACGAGCCCAACTAGGGGCGAATGAAGTCTACTAGATACGGACGCGGGCCAACCAAGAAAGTGGCGGCCTGCGACCCGCCAAGGGTTGCGGGTTAACACTCTGACCAGACATGTGGCAATCACACGTATGATCGTACAACAAGGTACGAACCAATGAAGACCCAGCGACGTGTGACAAAGAGCATGCTGCACAATCAGCCAGCAGGGGATGTACACGTGTCCAACATCAAACCCGCGGGAGACAAAAGTACGTCTCCTGTGCTGATCGGCCAATCAGAATACACGGGACCACTCAGCAAGGATCTCCACCAACGAAGGCCTACAGAGGGGACAACAGTACACCCGAGGGCCAATCATATTGGCCCAGGCCTGCGACCAATCACGCGATGACACGTCACAAGAAAAGGTACGACCATTCTCTATGATTTCCCATTCGTCGTATAATATCTTTTGTTGGGCCTAATTGTGGGCCGGTGTGGAGGCAAACTCTTAACTGGGCCTCAGCTCATTGGGTAAGTTAAGGGTGAATGTCGAGGCCCGTGTGGAACCTATTTAAGGAGCACTTCGTCTCCTTGAGTAGGCCATTTAGAAATCCCTGAAGAACACACTAAGGCTAACCACGTTTTTGTGTCTGCTAAGTAGAATCCTCTGGATTCGAGGCGGTCGCCCCACACCGGATATTGTGTTTTTCAGGTCATCATCGTCAGGGAGCCATCCATCTTAGTGAAGGATCTTACTTGCAGAGACAGATAGTTTATACTGACTAGAAGTGTGAACTTTTGTTTCTTCAGTTAGTATATACAGTTTCACTATGTGTTTTTTCAACATAACATGTTGTTGCGTGTTAAAGAGAGTAAAAGTCATTGAAAAGTGTGCTTTAAACAGTCACCTAAATCACGGTTTGCTATGGTACGAGAACGTCGTCCGAAAACGCAATTCGCTAGCTTAGACGAATTCGGTACAAAGGGGGTAGGTTAACGAATTTCTCATCAATTACAAAGAATTACACTCGCATTAAAACACGAATTGATGCTCTGTCGGATTGATGTACCGCTGTCGTACGGTATGACGTACCACCGGTGAATGAGATGATGGCGGATTCCGACTGGGTACGAAATGTACCAATTGGCAATTCTTGGGTTTTGGCGCGATTTCTGTGACTATGGCTTTAAATGTGTTTACTTGACAAATGTTATCATCACTTAATAAAGTGTCCGTTTGGGTGATGTAAATCTTTCCAAAATGTATGGTTAACTAAACTTGAAAACTTGCAGTCACACTTGCTCCCACATACAGATTATTGCACAAAAAAACACCGACATTTCAATATAGTAATATAGGTAGATGTAAAATAAAAAAAGAGGAACAACAAAACCAACCTAGCGGACTTGAACCTGAGATGTAGACAATAAACAACAACCAACCTGGAAAAACGACCGGTATGAAAGCTAGGATTCAGAGAAAATTACAGATGAATCACCGGATACCTTTGTGAAGAAAAAACTAGGCCCTTGAACAACATGACGTGTTGTCACACCACGCCAATGGCGGAAACACGTGGCGCAACGCTCGAAAGCATATCAAAGTCAAGATTAACACAAACTATATTTAATTAGAAAAGATCAATTTATTAGGATGTCGAAAATGAGTATCTCGTTACGATATTGCACAAAGCATTACATGAGACAATGAACATTAAGTTTCAATGTGGGGGTATTTCCGTTTATATTCCAACCCGATGGTAACAATAGATGAAACCCCGACCAGTATCCGACATCCCGAATTCCACCGCACTAGCCCCATATCTATTCAGCACTTAGTTACCTGAAAGATATGTTTAAAAGGACGTCAATATATAAAATATTGGTGAGTTCACAGGTTTTAGTTTTATAAAAACAACATTTTCACAACCATCGACTCGACTCACTTTACCGTATAATTATTTTCCCATTAAATAATTATACTAGGATCTTGTCGATCGATATTTCGTTTTTACAACATGTGCTAAACCTGCACAACTTGTGGCCTTTGTAAGGAGTAGCTAGCTCCTACAAACTATGATGATGAGCAATTCCTTGAGCCCCATAACCAAACCAAGACTAATATTAATGCCCCGCTCCAAGTCGTTTCTCGGAACCCAACGACTTAATTTCAGAATACGTGCACCCCTGGCATACGCCGATGCATAATCGACGCTATCGATTAGGGGTGGGCCTTGTCAGGCACCAATAGTACTATCCAAATATTCCTTCGGTTTCATTTCCCTGAATTAATGGTTACAGAAGAGAGGACTCAACCCCGAGTAGCGATCACTGCTCAAGTACTCATCTTGCCACTTATCACATTTTATCCTTTGAGAACATTTCAACATGTGACAACATTTGACAAACATATCTTTCCCCCAGTTAAAACAGTAAAATGGGGCCGTGAAACTCACCTGATGTACAGCGTACACTCAAATAGCAGAGAATGGCAAGTCCGTGGTCAAGCACCTACGAACGTCCTAGTGCGTGTAAGTCACTAAGTCTATAGCGTGTGCTTTTCCGGCAAGTTGTACACCCAACTTCCAACACCACCATTTAGATATAATTCCCCGTTTAATTAAACATATGCCCTAGGTCCGTTGGTGATGGATTACCATTGTTACAAGTTATATATATATTCGCGTTAATATTTCTGTAAATTGTATCATATTATCCTCGACTCGACTTCCCTTAACATATAATTATTTTCCCATTAAATAATTATACTTAAGATCGCATCGTTCGATATAATATTTTTAACGCTCGACACGACTCACTATACCGTATATTTATTTTCCCATTCAAATAAATATACTAAGATCTTGTCGTTCGATAATACGTTTTCTACGCTCGACTCGACTCACCATACCGTATATTTACTTTCCCATTAAGTAAATATACTAGGATCTCGTCGATTCGGTAGTATATTCTTAACGCCCGACTCGACTCACCATACCGTATATTTACTTTCCCATTAAGTAAATATACTAGGATCTCGTCGATTCGGTATACACATATATATACGTATATTATTTACTCGTCTCGGTTTTCCTTCCCGTATATCTACTTTCCCATTAAGTAGATATATTAGAATTTCGTCGAGCCGAACGTATATATATACATATATACTTGTACTTTCATCGTTAAGTCCATACGTTCGTTTAACGTTTTTAATCGTTAGATTATTTACGTTTTGTTTTCTCCCACGAATAATTCCTCCAACACTTAGGAAAGTGTTTATTAGTTTCCACCCATGATGTATATATATTTTACTTCCTAAAAATATATATTTTCTCATCTTGCCGCAATGGCATTTTTCTCGTGTTTTGTCCGTGTATGGTTCGTTAATGCGTCTTAGTTCGATATCTTAGCTTGAATAGTCAGTTTTTCCAAGTTTTTCCCAACATGCGTTTTATAGAAATATTATTCATATTCCTTCCTCCTAACACATGTTACTTGGAAGGTTTAAAATACTTTTGTATTTTTAACCCAACTTGTTAACTTAGATACAAAAATGCTTCCAATACTTTTATATTCCCATTTATATAAAAGTATTCATTTTTGTATAAGTTTCTCAAGTTTTAATTTTGTTTAACATTTTTATAAAATCTCTAATTTATAGAAATCCTTATGTTAATACCAACCCATATTTTTATAACTTTCACTTTTATAAAAATATACTTTTTATACAAAATGCCCAAGTATGTTTACTAGTATTTACCAAATCAACCTTGGAAAATTATTATTCATACTTTTGACACCAAACTTTCCATTATTGCATTTCTGGACTAATAGTTTTAAAATGTTCATTTTAGCCCTCTAACTTTCAAAGTTACATCATTAGTCCCTCAACTTTCAAATGTTGCATTTTTCCACTCTAACTTCCAAAGTTAGTATTTTCACTCAATTCGGTGGACTTTGAAGATTCATCTTTTTATTGTTAAGTTATTTTTGCATCAAAACACTTTTAATAGTCTTATATTTCATACATAAGGCTACTAATATGTGTGTTTTATGTATTTCTTCATCATATCCAAATTTCATTCGTCTAAGTGTGTAAACTTCAATTTTTGCAACTTCTTCATTCATGACATCCTAATATATTCCACCATATATTATATCTTAGATGATCGTTTTAAGAGGATTAACATTACTTTTTTTAAACACATTCCAGTTTCTTCCTCAAATCTTATGTAGATCATTATTTTACATAGTGTATGTGTAGATTATATACATTTTCAAGAACACTACTTTATCATCACCAAACCCATAATCCATTTACATATCTTTAATCATTTATTTTACTCATGTAAAACCTATTAAAGTTATGTTTCAAAACCACATTTTAAACCCTTCATGTACAACTTGCTTCTAAGAACACATACATGAATATCAATAATCAAAACAAGGTTAAGAATCTTACTACTAGCACAAGGCTAGGGAAGACAAAAACCTTGGATTTGAGAGGGGTTTAGTGTGTTCTTCCTTATTGGTTAAGCTCCAAGCTTGAAACACACAATGGGGTTTTGATGGATGGATGTTTAAGAGTAATTTGGAAGTGTTGAACTTGAAGAAATGTGTGTGTGTGTGTGCATAATACCCCACGGCCACAAGAAGGGAGAAAGAAGAAGATTGTTTTTGCTTGTTAACTCATGCATCTAACACATGTTATATATCATTACCATATCTTCCATAGATTACACATGATCTTTCTAAAGATTTAGGAGATTTAAGAAGTACAAGGAAATGATCTTGGATGGATATTGTAGGGTGTTTGGCCGTGGGTTTTTAAGAAGGAAAGGAGGTTTATAATCTTTCCAAGATATCATGTAATCATACTTATAATCTTTAGTAGGATATGAGATCTTTTGGAAGCATGTATGCATGTGTGCCCTAGTGTTTAGCTTGATTGCATTTGTCTTGGATTTACATGGCCATGGGCCGAAATTTCTTACACAAAAGGGGGCAAGTGGAGCATGCTTTGTACTTGATACTCTTACATGATCTTTTGTCCATGCATGCTTAACATTCTTATACTTGTAGGTTATTATTAGAATAACAATGTAAAGAGATTACAAGGCCATTAGGCCGGCCCCTTTGTGGGCTTAGGTGGGGTCCACCACTCCAAATATTTACCCAATACTTGTTAAGTTAAATCCCTCGTCGTTCGGGTGTCGTTCGGGTATTTTTCGGGTTTTAATCGCGCATTGTCCGGACATTAAAAATACCTTTAATAACCCTTAAATATAGTCCAATTTAAGCGTTGATTGGTTATTTAGGCTTTTGCCGGGTGAAATTGTAAGTTATACGCGTATCGGGTGCGGTACGCGCACTTTATTCGTTACCGGGAGACTTGTATGGAGAGTTTTCACTTATGGTTTTGGAGTTCCAAAACACATTATATTTTGTGAAAATACACTTTATTTTATATCCTGGGTGTCCGGGATCCTTTTCGTTTATTTAATTCTTGCCGGGTAATCACCAACGTCCGTACCGGACAAGTTTATTCGCACATGATCCTATCATGCATCGTCATTAAACGTGTGCATTCCTATGCATCTTATGGGGAGTTTGCTATTCTCTTACGGCATCAATTAATTTAATCCAATTAATTTAAACATGCACTTAAACCGTTAATTACATATACTAAGTACGTACGGAAACATATCCATTTTTGCCGGATGTTACACGTGTGCCTTTTAATACCAGAAAAATGTAAGTAGAACAGATGCAGGGAAACAGTTTTGGGCAGACAATAACACTATGTAGCCGTTTTTATATTATTGAATTTATACTGTGTCCAGGAACAACAATCAAATCAAATGAGCTGAATGGAGTTATCTTTAAAGTAAAAAAGAAATATGATTTAAAAGCGAGCAACGCGCGCTAACTAATACAACTAGTTTGTTTAATTTACCCAAACCCAATGGTCCAAATAGCTTATTAAAAGGTATGATAACATAGTTTTTTATTCCCGAAACCGAGTAACCAATTTTATAACCCCACTTTTTTCTTGCATTTCATACAATTAAGGCTGTTCAAAAAGCTCGTAGTTAGGAGCTCGCTCGGATTTAGCTCGGAAGAAGCTCGTTTGATATGGTTCGATTTGAAACAAAGCTAAGCCGGATCGGTTAGAAAGTAAGGCTAGCTCGACCCGGTTTGAAACAAGTCATATTGGTTCGCTAGTTGGAAATGTCATTAGTCACATTGTTTGTATGAATTCTTATCGGACGGTAAATCATTTTTTAGATTATTAGTATCCAACTTGCAAAAAATGTATGGTTTATTGTTATGATAGAAATAGGAGAACTCAACACAAAAGACTAGTCTGATGGGAAAGAGAGCCCACTTGGGTTATAAACCCCACATTGGTTGCCCATACAACCAACGTGGGACAAGTCCCATACCTTGCAATGATTTCAGTCCATAACAATCGACCCTCCTTAAGGGCCAACGTCCTCTTTGGTCACGGCCACGTTGGTCACGGCTGGCTCTCTCTAGGCCACCACTCCGTGGGCCACCACTTCGAGTTTGGCTCTGATACCATTGTTACGATACAAACAGGAGAACCCATCCCAAAAGACTAGTTTGATGGGAGAGAGTGCCCACTTGGGTTATAAACCCTACATTGATTGCCCAATCTTGACTTTGTAATTAACCCGTAAGTATCAAACTAAAGAATAGTCACGCAAATCTACATTTGTAAACTGGTATTCAAAACCAGCCCACGAGCCTAGGGCCCAAACCAAAAGCCCAAAGCTTAAATTAAACACAATAAAAAGAGCCCATGTCAAAACCAACAATATGAATTCATATTTATCATTTCCTATATTGTTTAGAAAAAACTAGTGGGGAACCCGCGCGTTGCTGCGGGGAGACAATTTGTCGTGCGATACTCGTTACTGTTAGTTTATCTATTCTCTCATGATATATTGTGCAGTATTTGATTTTAAAGGTGTGCTAGATCTAGAAAACCATTTTTGCTAGGTATTTTTAACTATGGTCTTTGTTACAAATTTTAGACACGATGTTTTTTATTCAAATTTATTAACTTGTCGAATTCATTAACTATATATAAACACAACTCCAAAATTAATGATAAAAGAAGTAGCCATGAAAAGAATATGAATATATGTATATGTGTGATTATAGTAAAAACTTAGTGGTTTACATTACAAGTAAAACATAGTATTTAAGCAAGAAACTAAGAATTAAGTGACTTCAAAAACAAACCTAGCACTAATGGTTCTAAATTTAATAACTTGTTAGGCAGAAGGAATGTCGATTTCATTAAATCTATCTTGCTTTGCTGGCAACATGTAATACATGGTTTCACCACTTGGTCTTCATGTATCATACTTTTCAGCCTGTTTGCACTCCTTCAAATACGATTTTAAGACTGCATTATTAAGATTGCTAAAACGAAGAGCAACAAGAAAATTCGTGCTAATAACGTGTTGAAAAATAACAATCTAGTAGCAACCTATATACAAGTTATATAAACAAGAAAAAAAATTCATATATAAATATATAATGCTTACAAATATATGATGACCTTTCTGTTGTTAACACACACATGGATCTTTTGTATCTCATATATTCTAAAAATATGTGATGACCTTGCTGTTGTTAATACTTGAGTTCAACAATTGCATATAATGATCAAACCATGCACCTTAGAAACTTTCTGCATAGTATCATTCTATGGTTAACAACATAACATATTGCTGTTTCAGGCCAATCCTGTATATATACAATTAATTAATAATCTTATTATCTGCAAAAAGAACTTTCCTTTGTTATATATGCTGTTTTAGCAATGGATGGAACATTATAACCAATATAAGAATCGTCACACCTAACAGTTTGATCTTATGAAAGGCATCCTATATGTCCATATAATTACAAATCCTCATGTCGACATGACATCCTTCTACAAAGATGGAAGCATACAAACAATTTCAGTGTGATGCTAACAAACAAGGCATAATCATCTCTAATAAAAATGAAAAGATAAATCTTATTAACCTTAGTAGCTTTTAATAATTAATCTGTGACATTTCATCGAACATTTGATAAGCATCCTACACTTAGATTTCAATTTTCAAATAATCATTTGGCATAAATTTTCCACACCATAGGCATAAATTTGGAAGATGTGAACAACATAACTAAGAAAAAAAAAATATGAGGAAGTCAAGAAACTTACAATGCAACATACATTAAAAGAGTTGAGTTTCAAAATTAGCCGGCAAACAGAAGCAATTGAGACAAGCAACAGAATCGGACAAAAGATTAGAACAATTAAATGGATACATAAGAACAAGCTTTAAATATGCACCACTAAATTAAATGGACACGAAGGACATGTAATTCAAATGGGTATATAATGAAATTATAATTCATTTACCAATATAATTAGTTACCTGGTGTTGGATAATAAGACAATGATTTTGGTTTATAGAGATACAGAGTGAACTTAGGGATGTCACAATACTGATATATATACAAACCCAATTTGGGCGCTTGTTTTCCATGGGTGGGATGTAAACGGATGGGGAATTGAAAGACGATTGAATGAGAGACGATTTGTTTGCATCATTTAATCGCATGTTATGAGGAATTGAATTTCGCATTCAATCGCATGTTATGAGGAATTGAATTTCGCATTCAATCGCATGGTCGATGATAAACTTGGCAGGGATGGAACCTCTGTTATCAAAAGAAACTTGGGGATTTGAAGAGACTGGTCATAAAAATGAGCTAAATGCAGTAGGTTACGCAAGAGGTTGAGCATTGAAGCACCTATAACTTCTGAATGCAGTAGGTTAAAATGACTAAAAGACTAAATTACCCTTGCAATTACTTTTACAAAAGCATCAAGTATTTGTAATTTAAGCATTTAAACTTGTAATTACTTAAATTTGGTGGTCATCCCTTCCTCATGCTTTATATATAGTATAGATAAAGATAAATTTAGCAAGAACAGAGCTTCTCCAAAGCCGTATTTTCATCACACCACCAACAGGCAACAGCTTCAAGGGTCTTCCTAACCAAATCTTCAGGGAACCCCATCTCCACAAGCTTTTGTACCTATGGGAACATAAAACATGTTGTCAAAGCATCTGGTCGCGATTTTTACCCATTTATTTACAAAACAGGTCGAGTTAAGTTTTACTTTATTTAAACTGAGCAAACAAGTAACATATATTAAAAAATATATAGTCTGGAAACGGGTCAAACGAGCTGAAAGTTACTAATGACATGTTATTAATGCATCAAGTATGTATCAAACGAGTTGAAAGTTACCCAGCCTGACCCGACCCGACCCGACCCATCTTGACTTTGTAATCAACCCACCCATTTTGGTCACACCTCTATATTCAGTGAAGTGATATGTACCCGCGCGTGCGCAGAAAGGAAACTCACATGCACGTCAGCGCAACAACGTGACGTGTAGTTCTAGAAGACGGCGCACGCAGCCACAAAAAGGACAGGTGTCACCCGACAAGAGCAGGACACACAGCCAATCAGAGGCGCGAATTCCCTGCTCCCTGATCGCCTGCCAGTACGAGGTACGAGAAAGGACGAAAAGGACAATGACAGGACACGTGGACCAATCGCAGAAGGACAACACAAGAAATGACAACGGTCACAATAGTACAAGACAGCTGCCATTTCTCTCACAGCCAATCACAGGCCACCTTAGGGGCCTATAAATACCCTCCTTCGTCATCAGAAGAAGGGATCGATTCATCAAGAGAGAATTCATACTATAAGCTGTGAGAAATAGATTATAGTCGAAACTCTGTAATAATCCTAAAATAGTGTCTTGTATTCGTCTTATCAATTAATGAGAACTACGTCCTTTCTTATGTTCATGCATTAACACTGTTATACCTGGATTGTTATATTGGTGTTTCTTCATTTAGACATGGACAATCTTATAAGTAAACTTTTATGCCAAGTCATATATATTTGCAGATAATAGTGGAGCCTTAGTTTGGAAAAAAAGGTTATTATCACCCTTAAATGCTTTAATTTTAGTATTTTACCAAATGAATATGACCACAAGTCACAAAACCGGCTCTAGTAAAGATCTTGTTGATACTTTTCAACATCCCAGAGAGTATGATTGATACGGCCGGAGAATGGACGAATTTTTTTTTTTTTATTTATTTATTTTTTTTTAATTATGAATTTCATTAAACCAAAGACAACCAATTACAAGTGATACGTAGGTAAATGGGTCACAAGTTGCGCCGCTACCCCTTTTTGTATTGCAAAACCTACTCTATTGAAAATAAAACATTGGCCCTTAGCAGCTGGGGAATTACTTTGCATAACTTTCTTCACGCGATCGAGGAGCTTGATTGCTTGCGGGGCCAGCGCTCCAAAAGTATCAAAAGCGAATGGCACAAACACATGCTGGTTCTCTAGACAAGCCGCTTCATGTTTATCCACTTTTTTGCCCTCAGCTTTCAAAACTATCTGCCTAGCCACAAAACCCGAATCCCGAAGTCCCACCAATGGGGATACCCCAGTCAGGTCAACGCACGCATGCTTGCCTTGCACCCATCCGCACACAAGAACATCCGCTGGCCTCAATGTGGACCGCCCGTCACGTGGGCCCGTCAAGAAATTCACGGGGGCCTCTTTTTTGGCTGAAATCCCTGCCCTTCGTAAAACATCCCATAGAACATCTCTAACCAGGTCATGTCTGTATTTAAAGCTTGGTAACTCCTTACAATGTAGGGCGTGTTCTTCAAACTTGTCCAAGCGTATTTGACCCAATGAGGTCAATATTTAACCTCTTTGACCCAATGACATAAGTTATGCAGGACCTGAGGTGGTTGGGTAAGATGTCAATCATGGATTTAAATTCTATTAGTGTGGATGATTACAAACTATATATTATTTCAATGATGATTGATTTTTATATAAAACTGCAGTTACAAAATTGTCACCACATGTAAATTTGTACATTTTTTTAAGAGAAAATTACTCGAATGGTCCCTGTGGTTTGCACTTTTTTCACCTATAGTCCTCAAGTTTTCAAAATTACAGACATAGTCCCGAAACAGTGAATTTTTTTAACTTGGATAGTCCCTGGAGATAACTGAGGTTAAATAATCCAGTTAAGTGGGTGTGAAATTACAAAACTACCCTTACTTTAATAAAAAATAATATAACACTAGTGGGTCCCACACTTCATCTTCCTCACTTCATCTTCTTCACCTCATCACCTCCACAAACCACCACCACCCATCTCCACCCTCCACCACCACCAACCCCCATTTCCACCCACTGCCTCCGGCGGAGCTCCGGCAGCCGAACACCACAACCAACCCCCTCACCTTCACCCTTTCACCAATTATTATTATTATTATTAAGTGAGAGAGAGAGAGAGAGAGAGAGAGAGGAACGACGAAGAGAAGCAGCAAAACCGACAGCCTCACTTTGGTGCTGACACTCAAAATAATTTTTTAATTTAATAGTCAACCAGAGGTAGCACTTCAAGGTCAATGGCATTCAAAATTGCAAGAGCCATCACATCAATCAGGTAACTAGTCAACTGATGAAAATTCAACAGGCATTTTCAGGAATAATTGGGCAAGATCAAATTCAAACCAACAATCAATCTTCAGAAGCATTAATAGCTGCCAAAAGATTAGTAAACCCACCATCTGAGCGTCAGTTGTAGTTCAGGAATCAAAAAAGATGGCTTTTGTCCTTACGACATGCTCGTACTTCTGCAACAAGCCGAAACCGAACCTTGTTCTCATTTTTCTGTTCTTCTTTTCATCGCGTCCATGTTATAAACATCAAAATCCCTCTGTTTAATCAGACATTCTTATTCGTTTTCATCGCGTCCAGGGAACGCGATTCAAGATCTGGGTTTGTTTAGGGCATTGGTGGTTGTTGGGCGGGTGGTGGCTGTGGTTGTTGGTGGATGTCGGTGGAGGTGAAGGGTGGGGATGGGTGGTGGTGGTTAGTGGAGGTGATGAGGTGGATAAGATGAAGTGGGGAAGATGAAGTGTGGGACCCACATTAATTAGTATTATTTTTTATTATTATATATTTTATTAAAGTAAGGGTAGTTTTGTAATTTCACACCCACTTAACTGGATTATTTAACCTCAGTTATCCTCCAGGGACTATCCGAGTTAAAAAATTCACTGTTTCGCACTGTTTCGGGACTATGTCTGTAATTTTGAAAACTTGAGGACTATAGGTGAAAAAAGTGCAAACCACAGGGACCATTCGAGCAATTTTCTCTTTTTTTAAAGTACTAAACCAATATATCCTGACACCATTTCATTGTGTTAATATTTAGTTTAATAACAGTTGTTGTGTATAAACTGTAGACCATGAGCCTAACATGTTTTGAGAGGTTTATGGACCCAAATTTGGTCATGCATTAGGTGGTCTTAAATACGAAGGGCTACCCAATATAATTTAGCAGCTTTTTGTAGGCTTTAACTCTCTACCTTAATTCCCTATGTTTTAGAGTTGGTTAATTAGACACTTGTTTTGCTGCACATAGTTTCTCTTCATCTAAGACCTGACCCAAAGAATCCATGTGTCAATTGTTAATGTGAAACATCACTTTACTTTTTCTTTTTGTGTAATTTAAGCATTAACTATGAACATAAAATGAGTGAATAAACAAACTATAGTTCAACAAATTTTAAAAAAAAAGGTATGTTATCCCAAAGTGATCATGGAAGAAAACTTGTTAAAGGGGACGGGTCACTCCACAGGTACCCCTTTTACCATCAGGCAAACTTTCATATTTCATTTGAATGGCAACTTGTTGCTGAGAAGAGAGAACGAGGTGGTTAGTGCCTTTTGACCAAACACCACTTCTCCTCTGATAAAAAAACGTTTAGATAAATTTAAAACTTTCAGGCATAGTACACTAGAGTGTCGTCAGTGTTTTGGTGGTTATAGGGCACTTTGGGTGTATTTTGACGTGAGATAGAATTGATCAGGGCTAAATTAAGTGCCCTTAATAAACATAAGTCAATATCATACAATCTTTAAGGAAAGTAGGCGTTGGTATTATTTATTTATTTTTACAAACATTGTAAATATATTCAAGGGGATTATAGAAATTTTACTGGTCTAAAGGGCAGTTTGGTTGATTAAGTGCTGAATCATCAAAAGGTCTGAATGGTTAAGAGGCTCTGAATGATTAAGTGCTAAATGGTTCAGCTATGCACCAAGTCTGAATGGTTCAGCTCTTAAGAGGGTGTTTGGGATTGAGTTTCAAAACAACTTATTGATTTATTGGCTTTTCCAAGAAGCCAATAAGCTGTTTGTGTAACCCAAAAGCACTTTCTGTTTTGACTTTTGGCTTTTAAGGGTGGAAAAACTGTTTTTGAAAAGTTAGAAATCCTGGGTTTTGACTTTTGACTTTTGGAAAAAAATTACAAATCTACCACCCATACAACCAATATTCACAATAAGTTGAGCGAAACACTTAAAAAAAACAACAATCTATTGACTTTTTGACGTTTCTCATCCCAAAAGCTAATCCAAACACTTTTTTTAAAACCCATTTTCAAAAAGTCATAAGTCAATAAGCGCTTCTGACCAAAAGCACTTTTTCATTTCCAAACTCAATCCCAAACACCCTCTAACCATTCCATTCAGAACATTTTTTAGGTTGAACAAACAGTTTGAATGCTGAACCATTCAGAGATTAATGGTTCAGTGCCTCATTAAGAGGCTACCAAACAGGCCCTAAAGCTTTTTTATTTAAAATTTTTATTTTTGTTTATTATCATATGGAGAAGTTTGAGAATTCGGACCGCGGGGTCGGAAGTATAAAACATTTTTTTTTGAAAAACGGGGGGTCGAAATCGTATATATCAAAAAAATTCTATACGGATGCTATATAATCGAAACTTCTGAGTGAAAATCCAGAGGGGGGTGGGGTCGGGCGACCCCCTGCCCCCATAAACCCGCGCCTGTATATAATGAGCCGGCTATATGAAAAAGAAAAGGTACACAAACATCCGCAACTAGGGCTGCAAACGAACTGAACTTTCAGCGAACAATTAATGAACCGTTCGGCGGGAAGTTCATTCGTGTTCGTTCGTTTAGTAAATGAACGAACACGAACGAAAAATTCTGTTCGTTTAGTTAAACAAACGAACATGAATAGAGGTCGCGTTCGTTCGTTTATGTTCGTGAACGTTCGGTAACGTGTTCGTTTATGTTCGTTTGTGTTCTATAGTTTAGTAAGGTTTTTAATTTTTATACTTTTTTATATTCTTTTATTTTTATTTATCTTAATGTATGTGAATTCGATGTTATTCAAAAGTTAATATATGTCCGTTTGTGTTTGATTATGTCATGAACACTTCTTTGTGTGCATGAACACTTGTTTGTGTTCATTAATGTCTGTTTATGTTCGTGTGCGTTCATGAACAAAATTAACAAACGAACACAAACGAACATGAACAATTGAACATGAGTGTTTTCTTAATAAACGAACACGAACAATAAATCTTGTTCGGTAAGTGTTCATGAACTGTTCGTGAACACATAATTCTCTTAACAAACGAACACGAACAAGGTTCGTTTGTAGCCCTATCCGCAACTACATACAAGCGTCTCAATGCATTGATGAATATGCAAACCATTCCAATGCAACATACATTCGGTCACATGTTGATACAATTGGTCATGGATGTAGTCGCGTAGCCAGTTATAGTTGGTTCTGGACTGAACTGAACCGAACAACCAATTTTTTTGTAACTTCTTGAACCAAGACCGGATCATAAGTTGTATGCTCAAGTTGATGCTAGACATGTCCCGATTTGAGCCGTGACTCGTTGTTTGATTAGTTTGTACCTATTTTTACACACACATAAATTCCATTTCCTACTCGCAATAAGTAATCTCAATCAGTTAATCATAAATCATTGATTTATTTATATTTATATCTAAGATATTAAGGGTGTGGCTAAAAGATAAAAGGGAGGCCACATGGAGTTAATTATGGCTGGAGGACAAAATGGTAATAACTTATATGGTATTACAAAATAACTTATTTTCTGACATGGATATTAACTGAGATATAAAAATGCCGATGACCTCCAGCCCAGCTGAGGAGAGGTGGAAGGGTTTACTTCTTCGGAGGGTTCTCGTCCGGGCTTGGTCTTGAGTTCGAATCCTGCACACCACGAAAAAATTCCCTGTAATGGTTTGAGATAACTTCAAAGTGAACACCGGTGCGTGGGTAGTGATTCGAACTCGGGTCGAGGGGTTGCCTGTCGATTGGTTTCACCGCTGAAGTATATCTTCCAAAAAAAAAAAAAAAACTGAGACATAAAAATAAATTATTTTAGGTTATATGGCTTTTAACTTTATTCAAACCTTGACATTTTCGATGAACTTTTGCGACACTCATGTTATTATATATTTTCTGCTTACTTTTTTAATTTTTATTGATGATTGCACAGAAAAAGGAAAACAAATGATCCATTGTCAAATACGCGTTTCTTTCATTATTTCAATCACTACAAATCATATGACTTCCGTGATCTATGGTCACAGGGCAATCTTAGCTTCTTACGGACCCAAAGCGCATAATAAACTCAGGGTATTTTTTGTATTTTTTTTTCTTTTATTTCCATAATTCCTACATGATCTTTACGTGTATGCTTCTTTGTTTATTGCTAGTTAAGGGTGGATTTCGATGGTGATGGACATAGCTCATTGGAGCGGACAACATTACATTAGTTTAAGAACACATGAAAATCTTAAAGAACCATGTTAAACATCTAATTACATGTTTAAAATAGTGTTTTTAAAAAGCAGTTCATACTGGTCGGTTCAATCGGTTGAACCAGCCGGTATACCTGGTTGAACCTTTTTTGAGCCTAATCCGATATGGTATGAGAATCGGCTTTTAAAACATTGGTTTAAAACTTCTAACACAAATATATTTATGAAAACTAACTAATAATAATAACACTAAGCAAGAGTAATGACTTTTAAGAAAAGTGAATTAAATATAAATTGCTAAAATGTTTATAGACGAACCAGACTAACTAGTTGAAGGGGTAGGGTATCGCTTTCAGGCGCACCATACCCGCCATTTAAAACCCTCCGCCTGAAGTAACACGTCTGAGGGCACAGCAGCGCCAAAGGCGCAGAGGTACAAGTTGGCAACACCCGGAAACATCCCCCTTGGACCCCAACTTGCTTCCACCCGTCAGGTGTCAGCTGACAAGTGGTCAGCCCCCTGACAACTGACTCCCCTGCAGACCATCCACAACACGCCACGTGTGTGGAGGACAAAGCACCTCCCGGCCAACCAACCACGAGGCAACACGTGGTCCAATCAAAGGAAGCCCCCTCAACTTGGATCACTTTATCTAACTAAGGGTTAGAATCCAACTAGGTGGGCCTGTGAAGCAGCCGGCCCGGTCCTTCAGCCCGGCCCATTGACGATGGATGGGCCCAACGATCTTCAGCCCATGCATCTCCTATAAAAGGAGGACTTGACCTCCTTTCTTCACACGTTGAAATTAGCCAATAGGAACGAATACACTTGTTTCTCCACTTGTATTATTACTTGCATTATTTATCAATAAAGATCACCTTTTCCAGTGGACGTGATCTTACGAGATCGAACCACTTATACTCCTGTCTATTGTGTCTGCTTGTTAATCACTCGTGTATATAACCCTAGACCAACCATCATTGTGAGCTAAGGATTATACCCTGCTGCGAACACGAGTCGTTACTCCATACATCACCCTGTTTTACCCCACTAGTTATACTCGTTGTTTCTTCATTGGCGCCATCCGTACCGGCTGAAAGACCCAAAAAACTTTCAACACCACATCCTTTACTCACAAAATGGCTGATCTAACCCCTGTCGGAACCAAGGGAGCAACCCCCTCTACGGTCATTCAGACCGCCAGAGCGGCAACGCTCCAAACTCCGGACAAAGACACGCAACAAGCAAACACGAGGGAACAAACACCGCCTCGGGCGGTTTCTGCTTCATGACTCCTCTGAATCTGACGCACCCAACACACCAATGGACCCCGACGAGTGGCTTTTCCGCAAACAACTTAAAAACACCAAGATCTACCAAAATATGCTGGCAAAGATCCAAACCAGCAAGTCTAAAAGCAAGGCCTCCCCCTCCGCCAAACAGAGCCGAAAGGGGAAGGAAAAACAAGCCACACGCCCGAAGTCTCATGGTGGAGGTCGCAGTAAGAACACACGCGACCAGGACCTAGTAGGCTCCGCGTCAGAATCCGATGAATACCAACCCACCAGTGATTCAGACGCAACAGCCTCAAAAGCCAAGAAGCGGAAGGTAACAAAAACTCACTCGGCGACATCACACCGGAAAGAAGACGACGACTTAAACAGACCATACAGGCCTAAGTCGTTCGCCTTAAGTTCGAAATTTTGTCAACGAATAGCCACCGCACCTATAGAAAAACAAGCGAAACTCCCCAGCAGCATCGGCAGATACGATGGCCTGCGAGATCCCACAGACCATTTGCACGACTTCGAGTGCGCAGGAACCACAGTCATTTGGCCTGTACAGGTTTGGTGTCACCTATTCGCACAAACCCTTACAGGCGCAACCAGAGTTTGGTTTGACAACCTCCCGATAGGAGGCATCCTAGACTTCGATGACCTCATCCAAAAGTTAAAAGATCACTTCTCCCATCTCATGCGGCATAAAAGAGACAAGGCCCATATCCTCCCGTGCCAGCGCACAGACAACGAATCAATAGATGATTACATTGTGCGCTACAACAAGGAGGCACTACAAATCGGTTGCGGAGAAGAATTGACCCGCGCAGGCTTCATTCACAGAGTACGCAGCGAGGATCTGATGAAAACCCTATCCGGAAAAACAAGAGTCCCAGTTTCTTGGGAAGAAGTCATCAAAGCCTCAAAAATATACGCATCCTCGGAGCGCTCCATCAAACAGCAGCGCGGATATAACCAAACCAACAACTCTAACAGAAACAATGGCAAGCAATCTGTCTGGTCGCGCATTTCAGGACCAACGGATGAAGGCAAATACTCATCCGCCAACGACGCCCGCCAGGCAATCACAAACAAACAATCAAGGGACCACAAAACCCAACCCAAGAAGAACACCGACTGGACGCCGCTCACAAAAACCCCGTCACAAGTACTCAAGACAGAGCAGGTCACTTTCAAAGAGCCCAAGGTGCTGGGCAAAAGAAAGAACGTCGACCACACCAAATATTGCGAATACCATAATGATTATGGTCACCTGACGGACAACTGCTACAGCCTAAAGCTAGAAATAGAGGCGGCACTAAAAACGGGCCAGCTCGGTCACCTCGTCAAAAACGTCAACAAGGGCGGGCGCAACAACTACGAAGACAAACATGAAGAGCCCGGAAAGAAACAAATCCGGAATCTACAAACAAGCTACATCAGGCATACCCCGCACCATCATTGTAACATGATCTCCGCCGCAGGAAAACGCCAGAACAAAGGAAAGCGCCCAAGAGAGACAGATGACTCCTGGAAGGAGGTGGACGTCCTCCTCCCCAGGGTACGAGGTGGACCCTCCGCCACTGCGCCATTAATCGTCACCGGCGTCGTAGGACATTATCGAACTCAATCAATGTTCCTAGACGGCGGAAGCAGCACTGACATCATCTATGATCAGTGTTTTCAACAATTGGACGAGGACAACAAAGCCCGCCTCGTTCCAGTCAACGCACCAATTTCAGGCTTTATTGACGAAGTCATCATGCCGCGCGGCATAATCACCTTCCCGGTCACTTTGACGGATGGTACCCACGAACGCACAGAAATATGTGACTTTATGGTCCTACCAGCAACATCTCGCCACGATGTCCTACTAGGGCGGGAAGGCCTGGCAAAGTTCAACGCCAACGCCTCCACCCCTCACCAAATGGTAGGCTTCCCAACCCGAACCGGCGTTGCAATAATCCGCGGCAACAAACAGTGCCACGCAATTGACGTGGCAAAACAACAAAAAACACAAACCCGATCGGAGCCGGAAAACTGGGTTCTGAACCCTAAATTTCCGGACCAAACGGTCATCATCGGCCATGAAATCTCCGACACCATACGGGCGCACCTTAAGCAACTCCTGGTAAAAAACATAGACATATTTGCCTGGCAACCGTCTGACATGATCGGCGTTCCAAGAGAAATCGCGGAACACAAACTCAACACATACAGATCGGTGGAGCCAGTTGCCCAAAAGATGCGCAAAATGGGGCCAGAGAAAACAAAGGCGATGAACGAACAGGTCAATGAACTACTACACGCAGGCATTATCCGCCCAATACGCTACCAAACCTGGGTAGCCAACCCAGTCATGGTAGGAAAAGCGACAGGCGGATGGCGCATGTGCGTCGACTACAAAGATTTAAACAAAGCCTGTCCAAAGGATTGTTACCCTCTCCCAGAAATCGACCTAAAAGTGGACTCCCTAGCGCCATTCCGCTTCAAATGCTTCCTCAACGCCTACAAAGGCTACCACCAGATCCAAATGGCGAAGGAAGATGAAGACAAAACAGCCTTCCGCACTGGCACACGAATCTTCTGCTACACCAAAATGCCTTTCGGCCTAAAAAACGCGGGAGCCACATATCAGCGACTCATGGACAGTGCTTTCATCCACGAGATAGGGGTACGCTTGGAGGTATACGTTGATGACCTCGTCATCAAAAGCAAAGACGAAGAGAACATGCTGGAAGACATCCAAAAGACATTCAACCAACTGCGAAAGGTACGCATGAAGCTCAACCCCAGCAAATGTTCCTTCGGCATGGAAGAAGGGAAATTCCTGGGCGTTATAGTCACGCGGGACGGTTTCCGCGCCAATCCAGACAAAGTCCTCGCCATTGAAAGAATGCCTTCACCAACATCCATCAAGGAAGTCCAAACCCTAATGGGACGCCTAGTCGCCCTCAATCGCTTCCTTTCAAATTACGCTTCCAAGTCTTTTCCGTTTGTAGACACTCTAAAAAACTGTCTTAAAAAAAGTAATTTCCGCTGGACCCCTGAGGCGGAAAACGCTTTTCAAGAAATGAAAGAATGTCTTATGAATTTACCTACTCTCACAGCACCATTACCCAAAGAGCCGTTAACCCTATACCTCTCTGTAACAGAGCGGGCAATCGGCGCAGTACTTCTAGTAGACCGGAAAACCGTTCAAACACCCATCTACTACATCAGTAGAACCCTGCTAGATGCGGAGACTAGATACTCCACAATGGAAAAATTAGTACTAGCTCTCATCCACGCTTCGCGCAGACTGCGCCGGTATTTCCACGGCCACCCAATAAACGTCCTAACAGACTACAGAATCAGCGACGTGTTACGCAAGCCTGAAACCTCAGGACGCTTGGCAAAATGGGCAATCGAACTGGGTGAACACACCATCAATTACAAGCCTAGACCCGCAGTCAAGGGACAGGTACTCGCTGACTTCGCCACCGAAATACCAACAGACAAAATTGCAGAGTGCTTAGCTGAGCAAGACCCTGCACAACCAACGCCGGAAAATGAAAGCTGGAAACTCTATACCGACGGCGCATCAAATTCAGATGGCGCAGGTGCAGGTTTGCGGCTAATCAGCCCAAACAAAAAAGAATACACATACGCCATCAGATTAGATTTTGCCGCAACAAACAATGAGGCGGAATATGAAGCGCTACTAGCAGGGCTACGCATTGCGCATCAAATGGGAGCCTCCCACATCGAAGCGCATGTCGATTCACTGCTAGTAGCTGGGCACATCAATGGCACGTATGACGCAAGGGACGCCACAATGGCCCTATACTTACAACAGGCCAAGCTACTCATGCGCAAATTCGCTTCTTGCACAGTCATCCACATCAACCGAAGCGAGAACAAACTCGCCGACGCATTAAGCAAAATGGCTTCCACAGTCTTTGACCACATGGCAAAAAGCTTCCGGGTTGAACTACAAGAAAGCCCATCTGTCCCAACAAGGCAAGTAAACGTCATCCAAACAGGTAACACTTCTTGGATGACGCCACTGAAAGCATACTTAACATCCGGAACGTTACCTGATAACAAAGTGGAAGCACGAAAACTTCAACACAAAGCCTTGCACTATCAGTTAACGGATGGAATCCTCTATCGACGATCATACCTGGGTCCGCTACTGCGATGTGTTGACAAGGAGGACGCCTCTTTCCTCATCAGAGATATCCACGAGGGTACCTGCGGACTACATGCAGGACCTAGAATGGTGGTGGCCAAGCTAATGAACGCAGGCTATTATTGGCCAGACATGCACCCAGACGTAGTAGCAGAATTGCGCAAGTGCGATTCTTGCCAACGCCATGCGCCAAACACCTTGCGCCCCAAAAATGACTTGATTCCCGTCACAGCGGCATGGCCGTTCCAGAAATGGGCAATAGACCTTGTTGGCCCATTTCCCACAGCGCCAGGAAACGTCAAATTCTTAATAGTGGCAATCGACTACTTCACAAAATGGATCGAGGCAAAGCCACTAGCAAAAATAGACGGCGCACACACCAAAAAATTCATATGGGAATTCATCATATGCAGGTTCGGCTTGTCGTACCAAATCGTAAGCGATAATGGAACCCAATTCACCGACCAACACTTGCAACAATGGTTGGCACAAATGGGTGTCCAACAGATCTTCACCTCCGTAGCTCATCCCCAAGGGAACGGCCAAGTCGAAAGAGCAAACCGAAGCATCATCGAAGGCATCAAAAAGCGGCTGGGAACCAAGCGAACAGGATGGGTGGACGAGCTTCCGCACGTCCTATGGGCAAACCGCATACTCGCCAAAACTAGCAATGGCGAAACTCCATTCAGCCTAACCTACGGCTCCGAAGCCGTCATCCCCGCTGAAATAGGATGCCCCTCCGCAAGAGTACTCATGGCAGAAAAAGGGCAAAACGACAAAGAGCTACGATTAAATCTAGACTTACTTGAGGAGCGGCGGGAGCTCGCCGCCATCAAAGAGGCCAGATACAAAAATCAGCTGGAGCGCTACTACAACCAAAAAGTTAAACTACACAACTTTAACATTGGAGATTATGTTCTCAGAAACAATAGCGCTTCAAACACAGAAAAGCAAGGCAAACTTGCCCCAACATGGGAGGGGCCCTACAAAGTTCAAGAAATCTTGGGCAAAGGCGCCTACGCGCTAGAAAAAATTGATGGCACGCTTGTCCCGCGGTCTTGGAACGCGGCACAATTACGTTTCTGTTACATCTAATTCTTGCACACACTTAGGCTACACATGCCTAAGCTACCTTTTTTTTTGGGGGATCCTAAGAGGATTTTACCACTTAACTTATGGTGTGCATTACTGGAACCTTGGGTCTGCCCAAAAGGACGACTTCTCACCTGCCGAACGTCAGCAATCAGTCTGACAGACTGCACCACTCGCGCTCGTGATCGCGCTCAAGCACTTTCACCTGGTCCTCAGATTTGTAGGCTCTATCACGGTACCTCTCCACCTCTGACTTCAGCTTCTCCTCCCTCTGCGCCTGACTAGCCCGCCGAGCATTAAACTCCGCGACATCCCGGGCAAACTCTTCATCACGCCGCTTCAACGATTCTACAGCAGCAACTTGAAGAGCTTGCCCAACGCAGATATCGGTGATTAGCTGCGACCGGGACAAGCTGTCTTGATACTCCCTTTCCTTGGGAGGAACAACTTGTGAAACAAATTCCTCGGCTGTAAGAGGATTGGCAAAGCGGGAGTTCTCGCGGATACTCCAGTGCGGGCGCCAAATAACATCGCCCGCGAAGTAACCCGGGTCACTCCGATCAACACTCGACCTTACACCAGAAGGTCCGCCACCAACACCCCCAGGAGAACCACCAGAAAGCGCCTGATTACTGGCAGCCCTGGCGGCCTCCTCCTCCGCCCTCGCCTTGGCGGCCTCCTCCTCAGCCCTAGCCTTCGCCAACTCCTCCGCTTTTTCCCTCTCAATGCGCAGCTTCTCAGCCGCCACCCTCTCAGCTTCTGTCTTTTTCTCCAACTCCACCAGACGCAGCTTTTCCGCTGCCACTCTCTCCTC
This sequence comes from Ambrosia trifida, assembly GCA_028751855.1. Taxonomy (NCBI): domain Eukaryota; kingdom Viridiplantae; phylum Streptophyta; class Magnoliopsida; order Asterales; family Asteraceae; genus Ambrosia; species Ambrosia trifida. The sequence continues at coordinate 108,301,296 of CM054123.1, read as the reverse complement.
TTCTGCCTTCTTCGCAGCAGCTTCATTGGCCCGCTTCTCGGCCTCGGCTGCCTCTTCATCCGCCCGGGCTTTCGCTGCCTCCTTCTCCTCACGCCTTTTCTTAGCAACTTCCGCCTCGCTTGGCTCGGAGGAGGAACTCGGAGCTTGCGGAGAGACAACTACAACAAAAAGAGAGAACACTTAGAAAAATATATCAATGTAACAAACGAAAAAGAAAAAAGGCGGAACAACTTACTAGTGACTTTCTTCAACGTCTTCTGTATCAGCGGACGACGCTCAGGCGGAGGACTGATTTCCAAAGAAAAAGGCGCGGGCCCGGCCCCGCCTGACTTCGAAGCCTCAGACTTCCCACCAGTGGCTTTGCCTATCTTCCGCTTCTTCTTCAGCGGACTCACAGCGGACTCACAGCCGCATCATCTTCAGGAGCGGAGGAAGAAGATTCTGCGCGCCTATCACGCTGACCAAAGAGAGGCCCTTCACCACCTGCACTCAAAGGCGCAGATTTAGCTTGGGATAAGACCTTATGCTTATGAAAGCGCGGCACACTCTTCTTACGACCACGCGGAGGCGATGGATCCACCATTTCTACAGAAGACCCTGTGGATTCCTCGTCAGAGGAAACAACAAAACAAGGGTCTACCCCCGCACTTGGAATAGAAGTTAAAGGATCAGGATTTATAGGATGCTCACGTGAAAAAAGAAGAACGGTAGGCTTGAACTCCAGATAGGGAAAGTAAAACCGATCCACCATCTCATCAATCACGGCCACCCTACCCTCCGCAGGATCTCTCCACTCCAATGGGGCCTTATCCCTCAGTAAGAAAGCATCAAACTTTGACATCCCTGAGTCAAAAAAGACAAAAATCAGTTACTAGGTAACAAGGATAAAACGGTTAAAAATCTTGGAAGAAACTTACCAGGGGTAGTAACCACCGGCTCCTCCCCCTCTACGATCTGAACCCTACTCATACCCAGTAAAGCCAAATGGCTTCGGAGCACATACCCGTGTCAAACGGGGAAGCACGAGCCACAAGCACCTTAAACCACTCCTGGTCCCTGAACCCCTCCATAACAGGGTGGTCACCCACCTTCTGACGCTCAGCAACAACCTTCCACGGCATGTCCACTGGAATCACCCCCCTCTTGACGTAGAAAAACTTCTCTTTCCAGTCATGAAGGGACTTCGGAGCAGTCGTCCCACAGGGAGATACTTGGGGATGAGGGACAAAATTAAACCAGGAACCCTCCATGTTCAACACATAAAAAACATTGAACCGTTCAAACGACGGTTCAATATCTAAAGCACGACAGCAAGCTTCAAAGTGCACAAGACGAAGCATCCCAAACCCACTAACCTGGGTGACATGGACACCATACTTCACCAAGGTATCCACCTGGAACTTGGTAGCAGGCAGCCGAAACCCACAGAGGGCAAGGTGGGCCCCATACAGGCTCATCTTCCCGGTGGGAGGAGCCAAAGCAGTGCCCTTGCTGGACGGTAACTCAACCTCCCATGAAGGATCGAACCCCATGGCCTTCACAAACTTAGAAAAACTCTTCTCACCCTATTTACAGGTGGTGTTGTGAATCAACTTTTTCGACTTCTCGATAGCCTTACCAGGGTTTCCCCCAACATCGGAACCCTCGGACATGATGACAGATCTTTTAAAAAGAAAAAGAATTAATTTTTTAAGAACACCGGAAAATTTGAAGATTCACCGGAGAAGATGAAGATTTTGGAAGAAGAGATGAAGGAAACTGTTCAAAAAAAGAAGGATAGGAAGAAACTCCAAAGGGCTCCTCAGGTATTTATACCCATCGCATTTAATGCGACGGGTACAGCTGGCAGAAGACCCTTCATCTTGCTAGGGAAAGGGACATCTGGACGCTACACGTGGCATAACAGCTGGATGAGCAGTTACTCGTCAGCACGTGAAGCCACGCGTCTGCCCAAAAGGACGACTTCTCACCTGCCGAACGTCAGCAATCAGTCTGACAGACTGCACCACTCGCGCGCGTGTACGGCCACTCGCCTGACACACGATGGATAACCTCCCACCCACGTGCTGACGTGACTGACAACTGTGCAGACATCCCTTCTGCACTCTGACACGTCCACCAAACCGTCTCACCTTCCCAAGCACGTTTCCTAATTTCAAGGAGACCCCTTCAAATTTCAAAATTAATTACAAGGGTAACATATTTAATATACCCTCAATACCACGTCATTAAGACTGCCACGTCATCACTTGGCGATGGGTTGACGTAAAATCCAAAGGACGTTCTCCGCCGGATTTTACTTTCCAAACACCCCGACTGCCACGTCATCACCTGGCGATGGGTTGACGTAAAATCCAAAAGACGTTCTCCGCCGGATTTTACTTTCCAACACCCTGACTGCCACGTCATCACTTGGCGATGGGTTGACGTAAAATCCAAAGGACGTTCTCCGCCGGATTTTACTTTCCAAACACCCTGACTGCCACGTCATCACTTGGCGATGGGTTGACGTAAAATCCAAAGGACGTTCTCCGCCGGATTTTACTTTCCAAACACCCCGACTGCCACGTCATCACTTGGCGATGGGTTGACGTAAAATCCAAAAGACGTTCTCCGCCGGATTTTACTTTCCAACACCCTGACTGCCACGTCATCACTTGGCGATGGGTTGACGTAAAATCCAAAGGACGTTCTCCGCCGGATTTTACTTTCCAAACACCCTGACTGCCACGTCATCACTTGGCGATGGGTTGACGTAAAATCCAAAGGACGTTCTCCGCCGGATTTTACCTTCCAACACCCTGACTGCCACGTCACCACTTGGCGATGGGTTGACGTAAAATCCAAAGGACGTTCTCCGCCGGATTTTACTTTCCAACACCCTGCTTGCCACAACATCACTTGGCGCTAGGTAAACGCAAAATCCGAAAGACGTCCTCCGTCACTAGACTTTGCAATAAATTTTTTCACCCGCGCCAAGTCTCAACTTGGCAAAGGTCTTTCATAAAAAGAGGACTGAATTACAAGTTTTGTCCTTTAACTTTATACCAGATTTCAAAGAATGCCCTTTAACTTCAAAATTGATTGGTTTTGTCCTTTATGTTTCAAAATCTTGCACGTTACGTCCTTTGACACTAACCCAGTTAGATTTTAACTGAAATGTGAGGGTAAAATCGTCTTTCTACTCATTTTGGGACTAGTTGTGTAACTACCTAAACGTTTCAAACCAAAATGTAAATACACGTGTTTTATATAAAAAAAACGTTTTTTTAAGTAATTTAAAAAAAAAAGCCAAAATAAAAAAATCACTTTTTTTTATATACCACTTTGTCTTCTTCAGCTGAAACCTCCGACTGTTGACCCCTCCCCCTTCTCTCTCAGCCAGCACCACAACCACCCGCTACTACCAACAACCCACAACCCGTAACATGTCGAACCCAACCCAACCCAACTCCTAAACCTTCCGCACCACCCTCCACTGTTGAGATTGAAACAATAATCAGCATGTACACTACACATAAATGGATGTGCCTTTGCATAACAAAGAAAAGGACGGTACCATAGTGAGAATTCTGTATGCACCAACATCGTACAGATGCTTATAAATCTGTCCAGACTTCTTTGCTAACCACACTTTTCTAATTCCTTCATAATACTAGAAAAGAGAACAAAATACAGACTAATTAAAGTCAAAATTTTGACTTTTACCTCTATTGTTACCAAAGTTCAACTTTTACCTCTATCGTGGTCATATTATGCGTCACCAGGTATATATGCCAGCCCAAAAGAGTTCCAAGTCGGTCACCACCTCTTCTCACCATTTAAAGCTCCTCACCTAAAAACCCACCACATCGTTCACCGCCTCCCACCCACACCCCTAACCTCCATTATCACCGTCGGTTAACCACCTTGAAAGAAACCCCCAAATATTTGACCTAATCTGCATATTTGAAAGAAATCCTAGCTTTATTGAAGATAGAAAGATAGAGGCATAAAGGCATAGATCGGGAATTAGAGAGAGGGGGTAGAGAGAGAAAGGTGGAACACAGAGATAGAGAGAGGAAGACGACGGTGACGTGGGAGCCATACATTAAGGGGTGGTGGTTATGGTTGGTGATGGTGGTTGGTGGTTGTAGCAGAGACTAGAGAGAGATGATGTTAGATTGTGTGTTTATTTCTTTCTTTCAACTTTTCTTATATAACTTCCAAAATTTTATGTTAGTTACATAAATAGTCCTTAAAAGAGTAAAAAGACATATTTACCCTCACATTAACGTTAAAATCTAACTGAGTTATGGTTAAAGGACAAACCATGCAAGATTTTGGAACATAAAGGACAAAACCAATCAATTTTGAAGTTAAAGGACATTCTTTGAAATATGGTATAAAGCTAAAGGACAAAACTTGTAATTCAGTCTAAAAAGAGCCATGTACAAAGATAAAGGGACGCCAATATCTTTCCACATGCCACAAGAGTAGCAACGCGCACTCTTTCGCTCAAATTGAAATTTCTTTTAGAGGCAACAATTATACCTCTTCAAAAAACACAAACAGAGAAGTGCATCCCAAAAGACACATTTTAGTCCAGCGCCCCACCAGCTCTCTAAGCAAGAACAGGAGACACCTGGACTTGGGGGTCTTGAAGGGGTAGGGTACCGCTTTCAGGCGCACCCTACCCGCCATTTAAAACCCTCCGCCTGAAGTAACACGTCTGAGGGCACAGCAGCGCCAAAGGCGCAGAGGTACAAGTTGGCAACACCCGGGAACATCCCCCTTGGACCCCAACTTGCTTCCACCCGTCAGGTGTCAGCTGACAAGTGGTCAGCCCCCTGACAACTGACTCCCCTGCAGACCATCGACAACACGCCACGTGTGTGGAGGACAAAGCACCTCCCGGCCAACCAACCACGAGGCAACACGTGGTCCAATCAAAGGAAGCCCCCTCAACTTGGATCACTTTATCTAACTAAGGGTTAGAATCCAACTAGGTGGGCCTGTGAAGCAGCCGGCCCGGTCCTTCAGCCCGGCCCATTAACGATGGATGGGCCCAACGATCTTCGGCCCATGCATCTCCTATAAAAGGAGGACTTGACCTCCTTTCTTCACACGTTGAAATTAGCCAATAGGAACGAATACACTTGTTTCTCCACTTGTATTATTACTTGCATTATTTATCAATAAAGATCACCTTTTCCAGTGGACGTAGATCTTACGAGATCGAACCACTTATACTCTTGTCTATTGTGTCTGCTTGTTAATCACTCGTGTATATAACCCTAGACCAACCATCATTGTGAGCTAAGGATTATACCCTGCTGCGAACACGAGTCGTTACTCCATACATCACCCTGTCTTACCCCACTAGTTATACTCGTTGTTTCTTCACTAGTCAAATTGAAAACCAACTACCTAACCTATCGGTTTGGTCAATTGGATCTTAAAAACTTAGATTTCATTAAAATTTAAAGTGGAAGGGGCAGGATGGCCCACCGTAGCTCTCACTAAGATTCGCCACATGTCGGTTTGAAGCACCTCCAGTTGAACTGGAGTATTTGCTTATACCGACATCAAACATTACTTATGTATTTATTTCTTTTACACTCTTATTTACATATTCGTTTACAACTTAAATCGAGTAACCTCAGTCTACCGATAATTCGATAAAGCCACCCAGTCTACAGGTATAAAAACATAAAAGTATAAAACATATTTATCAAAGGAAAGTTGTTAAATTACACAAATTTAGGATTTTTTTTTTTAAAATTCGAACACGTGAACATAAGTGTCTCCTCCAAGACCAAAATTCCCCAATATTATCTTCACCTTCTTTATCTCTTTACCTCACTATAAATAAACACACCACCTCCACACAACCCAATTTCATCTACAAAAATTTATCTTAACTACAACCAAACTAACAAATGGAACCTCAAAACAACTCTAGTATCCTTAAACCCAGACTAACCCCTTCACCAACCACACATTTGTCCTTCATGGCTACTCAAATCTCCCTTAGACTCGTAGCCGCAGCCGCCTCAATCGCAGCTGCCTGTTTGATGTTCAACAGCCGCCAGTCCAAGGTTCTCTTTGGAACCAAAATCGACGCGCGTTACACCTACTCTCCCGCCTTCAAGTACACCTTTTTTTTCTCTCTCATTACTTTTAAAAATACTACGTACACCTAATTGGATCTTTTTACACGTCATATATAAGTCTTATATGCTTTGTTGCGTGAGATGTTAATATACGACTGATATATTTATGTGCGAGTCGTATAGTTTATGTTGAAAAGTACACTTATGGATCTTGTAACGTCTTAACAAATATACGAGTCGTGTAAATTGTAATATACGATTCCCATATCTATTTTTACAGATGCATAGGTGTACTCTTTTACATAAACTACACGTCTACACGACTTGTATACAAATATACAAGTCGTATATAGACATCTCACCTAATAACGCATATATGGCTAGTATATTAGGTGTAAAAAAGGTCTATATGTGTGTACGCATAGCATGACCATTGTGAATTTGTTGGTTACGTCACGAACTATATGTTTTTTTTTATTTTTTTTAATATTTACAGGTTTTTTACAATGATGAATGTTGTCACGTGTGGGTTCTCTTTGTTGTCGTTGGTGCCGGTTTTTGTACTCGGTCGTAAATCGTCAAACTCGGTCAACTATTTTTTCTTGTTTCTTCATGATATGGTAATATTTTTTTTTAATTTTATATTATATGATATTATTATTACAAAATTTAGTTAAATACCAACGTAACTGATGGCCGTTAAATGATAATTGATTTACTTGACAATTATGGGGTATTAGTTTCCTTTATTTAATGACAGCTCTAATAACATGTTACACTTAATTATTTTTGTAATAAATTTTGTTAATTAACAGTTGTAATGTAATAAATGAGAAAGGAGATGGTTGCTCTCCGTGTTTGAATTTGGAAACTTAATTAATTTTCGATTAACAAGTCAAATTTATGTTTTTGGAAGTTTGATTGTGTTGGTTTTACTGTTTAGTGGGTTTTGGGGGTTGAAATTGATAAGTTAACAAGTTAGCAAAAATACGACCCGTACCAACTCGAATCTAGACTATGTGTTGTGGTGAGGTGAAATATGGAGAAAAGATATTGCTACTTAGGTGCCACGTAGCGGGGAGGGTTCACATTTCACCTTTTACTTAAGGTGTGTTATGAAACTGTGAAATGTGGTGGGATAAGCATAAAAAAATGAATGACGAGGTGGAGATGAATGATTGGCTTGCATATTAATTATTAATTAAAAATAAATAAATTTAACATGTTCTCGCCCCATGCCCGCTAGGTTGGTCACGCCCTTGCCCTAGCACCCCTTTGGCACCCCCAGTGGTGGTGTTAATCTCTAGGGATGAGCATTCTGGTACCGGCTATCGAAAGTACCGATACCAAACAATTTTTTTTTTTTACCTATTTAATACCAGGTTTGATAATTTTCGATACCAATTTGGTACTAGTATTTCACCTTAAATTATTGGTATTGGTGCCTACCGTGTATTTTTGGGGCGGTGCTCAACTGCTCATCCCTTTTTTCGCTCCATTTGGCTGATGTGCAAAGGGGTGGTGCGCCGCGCTCACAACACATGCTCTTGTTTTCCAATTTCGTGCTAGTAACTAGAAGAAAAAGCAACGTGTCCATAAAGATTCTCCATGTCACTTGGGACTAACAAATTTCTTAACTAGGGAAGACAACATTTACTGCTTTATGCCTTTATGTACACTGAAACCCTCACCTCCCACATTGTGGGGTCTAAAACATCATTTTTCATAATTTGGTACACAGTGTTTCATATCTATTGTTAGATTAACGGTTGATATTAGTTATGTATTTAGATCTAGCTTGTGATACGCAGATGATAGTGATATTATTGGCGGGTGGATCTGGAGCCGCGACTACGTATGCTCAAGTGGGCAAGTATGGGAATAGCCATGCGGGTTGGATGCCGATTTGTAACGACTTTGGGAATTTTTGTCATCATGTAGTATCTTCTTTGATCTTGGGTTACATAGCTCTATTTTGTTATTTGGTTCTTGTCATCATGTCCGCGAATAAAGCGAGGCAAATCAAAGAGTGACAAGTACCACATGTTAAATGACTTTAAATACCCCTAGTGAAGCGCGCGCGCAGGGGGGGGGGGTTGGATTAGGTTAGTGCAACTATGGGATGTTTTTAGTTTATGTTGATTTATTTGAATTAGTGTTCATATTTGTTAATTTGTAATGAATTGGACTGAAATGCTGTGTGACCTTGAATGATAGATACTTTTAATGGTTACTAATTACAAACGTAATATTAGTTTGAGTTAGAAAGAAAGGCCTTGTTTACAAGGTTTGTTATAATTAATGCATTTCATTAGTGTCAATGTTAGACAAGCTTTAACGCTAGATGTTGGTGCTCACCGTCCGAGTAAGCAACGGTTTTGCAGGTGGAGGGGCTTGAAACACCATGCGGAGGGGTGTGAAGGACACTCGAAGGGGCGAAGGTCGGGGGTGCTAAGCGGATGTCACGGGCTTTGTTGAGGCGACTCCGACGAGATGGTGGTGGTGTCTCTGGCGTTAATCCACAATGGGGAGCCTAACCGCAATAGTTGTAAAAATCATATAACTTTAGTTTCCTTATAAGGAGTGTCGGCTCAACGCCTCAACCTATTTGGAGGCCTAAAGCGAGATAAAAGTTTGAGTCCCTTTTCCGAAGAAAAACTCATATTTGCAACTAACGCAAATTCGTAACGATCACGAAACAGTGGGAAGAACAAGATAATGGCCACCTGGAGTCGAAAAGATTTCTTTTAAATCAAGTAATCAACACTAACAAAAATAATACAGACCTTTGTTTTTCAATCAAAACCATCATGTCAATAAAAACTCATATACAAATGATGCGTAGCAGAATAAATAAATGTCATGAAGAAGGAAATACAAATAACAACTTAAGATCAAATTAAAACAAAAACATACTGTATATAGGAATGAAAATACAGTTGACTTAAATATCAAGGGCAAACTTTATAAGTAAACCTTAAAGATCTCATAGTTGCATTATGGCTGTCAAATTACCAAAGACACCAAAGTTTTTCAAGATAAGTGTGAATTGCTCAAAATTTTAATTGTAAAATGGATCAGTGAAACCTTATCATACAGTAAAATAAAAGTTGCAAAATGTGCATAAAAATTCGACTGAACCATATCAAAACACTCCTTTACATACCGTACACATGAAAAACAGTCTGGAAGTCTCTATTCGATAAAAATCACAAAAGGCAGTGAGGTGGTGAATATGGGCTTGAAGGATGAAGGTCAATGAATCAATCAAGAGTCTTGGGTTGAGACACACTGAATGAATTTAGAGGATAAGACGCAGAGCAATGAGGTGTCGATTGATATTCTCCCCAAGCTCCATATGCAACGTTTCAGTGCTCAATACATCAAAAATCTGCCCCAGTTTACATACAACGTTATATGACAGAAGCTAACAGGAACACGTGTATACTTCTTGCGATTTTATTTTGAGCCATTGAATTGCTCATAAGAGCAATGACAGTACGCAAAATGATCAGGGAGCTATAACAATAGATTGGTAAAAAAGCATTAACATTAGAGCCTAGTATTCATAATTAGGATGTAAACACATAAGTAATAAGACAATTTTCTGTTGAGAACTCACACAGACATTTTGTTGAGCAGGTGGTATGCATATGTTAGACACAACTCAAAGAGGTTGAAAATATGTTCAACTCAGCCAATAAAATCAAGTTGCTTACCCAGTTGTTATCATCAAATTCAATCATTTATGGTTACATATAATCTCTGCTGTACAAAATCTATAATAAAGTACCTGAAAATGCAATCATCGGCCATGGTTTGAATTCATCAAGAATACTGAACAATTCGTAGTAATCTAACATCAAACCATTCATTGATGGGTCCTGAATACCTACCTGAAAGACCCGAGTCTGATTTTAACCGCCACCCAATATGCTTCCAGGTTCATTTAGTTACCCATTTCTGGGTTAAAGCAATTACCGTAAACAAAAATATATTACAAAAGTGAACACATGATATGATGAAGTTTGTTTATTACAGTATTTTTTCACATAAAATACAACAAAACAGGAATCACAAGAACAAACCTATTATATGAATCGGTTACTCATACGTTCACAACACTTGTAATGAAGTACAAATTCACAAGTTAAACACTCTGATGCACGGAAACGGCAAGGAGGTGCCGTACCACGTCCCCGAAACTCGCAGGGGACGGAAACGTGTACGGGGACGGGGGGAAACGTTTCCCGGCCGAATCTTGACCGCTTCGAGAAGTCAAAGGACGTTTCTTGTACCGTTTCTAGATTTGGGGACGTTTTTTTAAAGTTTCCGGCGACCCTTCCGGCAACCTTGCTCCATGATCTTTTCGTTAACAAGTGACTCTTTCTTAGTCGTTTTCTTTTGACCCTCATTAATACCCGTAGAGTTGATTAAGTTAAGAGAATATAATAAAAAGAAAAAAATCTGTCATCGTTCTAGGGTTGAGGTGATGGATAAGCAAAGAAAGAAATGAAGGAAAAAGAAGATGATGATAATAGAAATGTCTCTATTCAGTACACAATAAAATATATTTTATAAATATATTTTATAAGTAGACAAAGACAAGGGGTCAAATCAAATTAAAGGTTGCATAGGCTGACACTATGTAATAACTTTGAATGTTTATTTATTTTTTTAATAGAACAATGAAATTAGAATCAGTACAAAAGAGGCTAGCTTTTTTTATTTTTATTTTTTTCTTAAACGATGATAGTATTTTTGTTTTGTTAGTTAATATTATTTGATTCAAACATAAAATAAATTACTGCTAGAAAATAAACTTTCAACAAATACAAAGTTTAATAATTAATTATTTGATACATCAACGTATGAATATATTTTGGGGTTTGTAGTACATTATCTATAATATATATATATATATATTTGTTTCCGTACCCGTGCCGTACCCGTTTCTTAATTTTTTGAGTTTTGCCGTTTCCCGTTTCCGTACCCGTACCCGTTTCTCGTTCCCGTACCAGTTCCCGTGCAACATAGGTTAAACACTTAAAGATCATACGATACTGAAGATCTCTTCTACTATAATAACAATGATGGCTGGAACATTGACCATCGTTTGCAATCCCTTGAAGGAATGAAAGGGGGTGTGGATGCACTTTGATATTCTTATATGTCCCCCCAAACTTCACATTTACAAATTTATGAATGGCATTACTTTCATGATACAACCATCCCTGACGAGTTGTATATGTTTCATACCGAAGTATTGAGGGAGCACAAGCTGGATGCATAGACTGCATACACTCACGACAATGATAGAATGCACTCTCAGGACTCAACTCCATCTCGCAAACTTCGCAAAAATAGTCACTCTTATGATTCTCAATTGGAAAGTAACTCAGCTTCATTGGATGCTTGTCACACTTGTTCATAGTTGTCTCCGGTATTAACAAAGCACAATTAGGGTGTAGATGAAAATCATTACAAATATGGCAATCAAATGAAAAACCATGAATCCACCCAAAACACATACCACACCAGCCATGATTAAATTTTCTAGAAAGGAGGTGATTTGGGTGAGAACTATGAGTGATTTCTTTAGGTAAGAAGGCACACTTAACATCAATGCAGTAATTGCATTCCTCACAATAATAAGCAAATCCATTGCAAGGTAACTTGCAAATATCACAATTGAAGACCCCAAAAAACTTACCAGGGATTCTTGAATGGAGGATCAGGGTATGTTGTGTGTGGCCAGGGTGGTCTTTTAGTTGAGTAGGTAGTCTGGAGCACCACTCATGGAGTACAAAGTTGCAATGATCCTTCTCCTCATTGGCACACATGTAAATTGGCCCACTCATAATTGGTCTCACGCATCCATCGCACAAAAGTTCAATCCTTTTCATTGGGTCATGGTAGGAGATAGGTTTTATTCTAGATGCGGTGGGGATTGATGTGATATCAGTGCATCGTGCATCCGCTAAAATTAGCGGATGTTGATGATTAATATTATTTTGTTTTTTGCACGTACTTGATCCAATATCTTCCTTGAAAAACAAGTGTTTTAGTACGCTATAAGACGGATCAAGAAATGGAAGATGAAGAAGATTAGGATGTTGAGAGTCTTCATAACTTTTAAAGGTTTTACTCGTTCCTGTGATAAATAAAACAAAAATCTTGTACTGTTTAAATGATCATAAATTAAAAGCCACCAACATAGAAATGATAAAAAAAAAACATAATGTATATTAGGCATCTAGATATACCTTGAGACGCAAAGATGGACATGAATGGCTCGTTTCTTGATGTTGTGCAGGCTAGATGGGTATAATATCTGCATTTTTCGCATTTATATATCCAAAGATTTGAATTATAAAAACCTTCAAGGCATACCCTACACCGTGGTTTAAATTTAGAATCTTGCTCCTTAGATGGAAAGGAATAAGCAAGGGTGAGAGGATGAATATGGGAGAAGAAATCATTTGTAGTATGTTGGATTTCCAACTTTATCGGTAGAAAAGCACAATCACTATGAATGAAACTGGAGCTAGCACACGTGATACAATGATAGAACATCCCTTTATGTTCCTTCCCACACGCATCACACTTGTCTAAAATTTGTTTGGGGCTGCGAACTAGTGGATGTTTGTGGCTAGGATGATGGATGATATTCTTTTGTAGCCTTTTCGTAACACAGTTTACATCAACAAAAGACTCACAATTATGACAAATGTAAACTAGGTTTAAAGACTGAAATAGTTGACTACAAATATAACACTTTCGTTCATAGGACGGCCGGAAGAAGCCAAGAGTATGACCAACCTCACAAATGTCTTCCACTCTATCCGGAAGCTCTGCACAAAATTTATGGATAGTGTAATCACTACATTGAGAACAAGAGTAGTAATACCTATGATACCAATTGATTTCTTCAAGACATCGGGAACACAAACATTGAAAGTCTTGATTTGCAATTAACTCATCCTTGTCCTCTTCCTCGTCTTCTTCATGTTTCAATTGTTCCAACCATAAATCTCTGAGAGTTAATGGATGATCGTGTTCAAACACTCTTTTTTCTTTTTCCATTAATAATTGAGTAGTATGAGGAGATAATAAATAAACACAAAAGCAAAAAAAAATAATTAAATGAAAAGAGAATTGGGAATATGTAATATAATGCAATCAAAGATGAGAAGGGATGAGTTATGAAAAGGATGAGCTTGCAACATTTGCATTTATAAGCATAGCAGATGATTTCACAAGTAAGAAACTTTGTGGAATCATAACGGCAGTTGCATTTTCAATTAACTCTCCCTCACGTCACGTGAGGGTACTTTTGTTCTTTCAACCTCCTTTTCATTTTCTTCAACATTTAATTCCATTTCATTAGTAAATTTCTTCTTCAAGCTTCATCTGCCCTAAAAAATAACTAAACATGGTATTACAATTCATAGGTTGATTATCCATGTGCCCCTCACCTTAACCAACCGTTTCCAACTATATGCTTCACTATGGTCTGCAAAAGAAGTGGGTGCTTGGTTAATTTTTTTTAGGGCTTTGGATTTTAAGGGTATTTGGTTAATTTGTTTAGAGTGTTGGTCTACAATTGAAATTGAAGAAAATGGTAAAAACAAGATCGAATGCTTTTGACTAAATAAACTCATTCTTTGTTTTGATTTTTCTTGAATCTTATCACAATAGTTTCACTCGATTTTTAGACTTAAAAGAAGTTATATATTATTTGTTTATTCGTAACTTTTTTATCTGTAAATTTATATATCTGTAAATTTATATATAAAAAATAGTGCCCTTCACGAGAGGGGCACGTGACTAGGGGTGTTCTTCGGATTTTTTCATCGTGTTTTTCGGGTCAGATTGTTTGGGTTTTTTGTTTGAAAAAAGTGACCTGGTAACTGAACCATTTAAAGTTCGGGTTGGTTTAGTTTGGGTTATTCGTGTTAGTTGGGGTCGGGTTATTCTCTTTTCAGGTTTGGATGTAATATGAAAAATATGTTTTTTTTTTCTCGCAAAATTCATCATGCTACTTAAAAATTATCTCCAAAATCCAAACATCATTGACAATATGATATGTAGTCTTCAAAAGTTAAAAATCTTAATGTTTTAGATACCAAAGACTTTAAACCAAAATGCAATAGTTTTATGATTTTATTTGGATTTCTTATTTCGAGTTTATCAAGTGGGGGTTGTTCGGGTTTTTGGCCAGGATAAAGTGACCCAATAACGGAGCCATATCCAAGTAATTTCCGGCTAGGCCGAGTACTCACAACTCCTTAGTCGACTAACTTGAAGTGCTTAGCGACTTTTACAACCATATTTCCATATCTATGATGTTTGTAATTCATCTTATTGAACACATATGCCTTTAGAAGCTAATGTGGTGGTAGCCTACTTGGTAGAGGCAATGTAGATTGTTTTCGCATCCAACATGTTTTAGTCAAAGTTAATATATATGTGTTCTATAATCAACTTTGTTACATTAATAAATATTATTTAATAGTTAGATTAACTGTTTAATAAAAGAATTTAATATATAAAGTAGATTACTAAATTCGTAATAATAAGATGAAACATAATAATTTCTCTAGAATAAAGAAAAAATATATCCGATTCACTTAGATTCCTATGAGGATATGTTCAAGCAAGGTATTTATTAAAGGGGAAATAAAGGGCGGCTCAAGTCATGAATCATAAACATTCTATATGGAAAAAAGGAAAGAAGGTTGTGATGATACGTTTTCTTCTTTTTTATATACCTTTAAACTTTTCCTTTTAAAAATTTAATTTGTGTTATTTTTTTTTCCTTTCTAAAGAGACTAGTTTTTTCTTCCTAAAGAGACGTTTAGTATCCCTCTACTAATATCATTTGTTAATATCGGAAATCAAAAAACGAGTACTGCTACCGCTACTAAAATTGTTTGTATGGCATTGGTTGGGTGGGATTGTCACGTTAAAGAACAAAAAAAATCAAATATTTGACTTGTTCGATTTTGAATAGAACTTTTATAGAAACATAGATAAAAATAAGCACATCATTACGGTATATTTGAGATTTTATAAAGTATTAACCTGTGTAGTATTAGAATAACTAAAATGGTAAATGACACCAATTTATAAAAGAGTACTAAATATGAGATAGCTTTGATGACATATATGTTTATGCTTCAATTACGAGTCACAACTGGATTTCAAAAAAGGTAACGTCGTCATATATATATATATATATATATATATATATATATATATATATATATATATATATGGGCAGGATCAAATACAAATTAATACAAACGTGCGAAGGATGCGAAGGATCACTTTGTACATGATAATTACGTAATGATAATTACGTAATGCCTTCATGAACATACAAAAACATTACGTAATTATCATTACGTAATTATCATGTACAAAGTGCATGATAATTACGTAATGCTTTCATGAACAAAAAAACATTACATAATTATCATTACGTAATTATCATTACGTAATTATCATGTACAAAGATCCTTCGCATCCTTCGCACGTTTCTTTTACTTTGTAGAATAACCGCCCCCTATATATATAGGGGAAAGATATTTTGGAAACCCCTTCCAGTTAAGAAAACCTTGAAAACCCACATCTTGACCACCATTCTATAAGATCAGGGGTTGTGATTTTTTTGAAATATTTTAATAATAAAGTTGATAAATAAAGTTACAAAAGGGCAAATTAGTCCAAAATACAATGTTAGTACTCATTCTCCCCTCTCTTCTTTTTAGTTTCTCTCTCCTCTCTCCTCTCTTATCTCTCCTCTCTCGTTTCTCTCTCATCTATTTCTTTTACTTAAATGTAATATTATAACTAGAAAGGTACATCTGTAATAAACCAAAAAAATTGTACATTTGTTTTCACAAGTTATTTCACAAAAAACATATAACAATTATAACCCAAGAACAAAAACTTATGTTTTTACGATTCATCTCACCAAAAACATATAATAAATTTTGGAATAGATGTTTTCACTAATTATCTCACAAAAAAACATATAATAAAATCACAACCCAGTAACAAAAACAGATGTTTTCGTGACTTATTTAACTAAAAAACATATAATAAAATCATAACCCAATAACAAAAAGCAGATGTTTTCAGAAACAAGACAACAAAAACATATGTTTTTAATGAAAAAACAAAGCTTTAAACGACAAAAAAAAAAAAAAAAACAAAATAACCCACTGTTCTTCGACACCCCAGTTCCGACTGAGCACTATCACCTTCCGTAATGTCTCCATACTTCCAAAGTACTTAACAAATGCATCTACACAAAATCACATAAACAAACACAGCAAATCATAACACAAAACTTACAACCAAATGACACTTTTTTAATTAAAAAGAATAAAAAAAAATTAAAAAAAAAAACACAAAAGCAACCATATACATATAGGAGATATAGATCTGGATTTGCCTCGTCTGACGCCGGTTACAGTCGAACAAGACCATAGATTACCCAGATCTGACGCCGACCAGACGATGTTCTTCATTCACCTTCATCATCATCAACCCACTTACAGGCCACCACCATCAATCATCATCATCTTCTTCCCCGGTAATACAGATCCACATGTGCTTTATAAAAAAAAAAAATTAAAGCAGCTCATAACCTGTTATCTTGTTTGAGCAGAGAGCTAATCGTAACCTCTTCGATTTCACATTTCATCTCTTTTTTGTCATGTTTGGATTTATTATTATTATTATTATTATTATTATTATTATTATTGTGGTGAAAGCCAAGCATTAGGACTCGAAAAGGGGGTCAAGGCCATCCAAGTTTGACTTTAAGTGTGGTTTGACTTTAAATCAAGGCCATCCAAGTATGTGTGTGGATTTGAATGATTAGAAGGGATGTAGGGTTGTAGATTCAATGGTTTTCGAATGGTGGTGGGTGGGTTTTGGTCTCTTTGTTTCAGCCTCTCTCGTCTCTTTATCTACACACGCACAAAGGGTTTTGGCCAAAACATATATGAGGGAAGATGAACAGATCTGAAGGAAGATGATAAATTGTTGGATTTGAGCTTGAATATGATAAAGGAGTTAGTTAAAAAAGAAAGAGGAAAGATGATGAAAGGAGTGAGAGGTGAAGTTGAATAATTTATTGAGAAAGTGTGATAAAGGATAATATCTAGAAAAGATGTCAGATAAAGAGATTTGATAAAAATGTGTGTTTCCTAAATTACCCTTTATTACTTAATTGAAAAGAGTGATGTGGAGAATTGTGAGCCATGAAATAGGGTTTCCATGGTTTGCACAAGTGAGAGGGTTTTTCAAATTATAATTGCCCTATATATATATATATATATATATATATATATATATATATATATAGGAAAAAGATCATTTAGGAACCAAGGTACTAGTTAGGAACTTAGGAACCAATCTGAGCCATTCATCTTTTAATCTTGATCTAAGGGTAGGATGGTAATTGAACAATTATGTTTTATATTTTAATTAAAAAAAAAGTTTTAAAGATGGAATGTTTATCACCATCAATGCCTTCCTAATATCACTCATAACTTCTTCCTAATATCACTCAATTGCCTTCCTCCAAAATATTATCAACATCACGTACGATTCATTAGACCCGGCGTCAATCGATTAAGATAAACAAGTGATGGATAATAATCATATACATGAAATCATTCAATCAGTTTCTCACGATATTGAGGATCATGATACACAATCACAACCTTTTTTGCAAAATAGTGTTGAGAATCAAGGTATTTGTGTAATGTTTTTTTAGTTTTTTAATTTTTTTTTGTTCGCAATTAGGGTTTCAGTTTGCAGAGCAGTTTTTTTTTTACGTGCAAAAATTTTTCGTACGTACAAAGTTTTGGAATTATACACCGATGTATAATTCAGATCATGTTGCGTTATAGCAGTTTTCATACGTACAAAGAGTTATACAATTATTCACTGTCGTATATTAGTTTAGTTTTTGGAAGTATACACCGATGTATAATTCAGATCATGTTGAAGCGTACAGATACACTAACATTCATCTATACACTGATGTATAATTGTTGGAATATGAATATACACTGACGTATATTTGTTGAATATTATGGTACAGTACAATGTTTTTGTAGTACTAATTGGACTATACACTGATGTATAATTGTTGGAATATGAATATACACTGACGTATAGTTGTTTAATGTTATCGTACAGTAAAATGTTTTTTGTAGCAATGATTGGACTATACACCGATGTATAATTGTTTGAATATGACGATACTAGCATCAATTTTATTGGGGTCAGATGTATATTGTATGTATACACTGATGTATATACTAAACAACCTTTTTCCTTGTTTCAGGTTACTCTTGATAAGACCAACCTATCAGTTCGTGTGAGTGCATGGAATATGAATATACACTGACGTATAGTTGTTTTAATGTTATCGTACAGTATAATGTTTTTGTAGCAATGATTGGAATATACACTGATGTATAATTGTTGGAATATGAATATACACTGACGTATAGTTGTTTAATGTTTATCGTACATTATAATGTTTTTTGTAGCAATGATTGGAATATACACTGATGTATAATTGTTGGAATATGAATATACACTGACGTATAGTTGTTTTAATGTTATCGTACAGTATAATGTTTTTGTAGCAATGATTGGAATATACACTGATGTATAATTGTTGGAATATGAATATACACTGACGTATAGTTGTTTAATGTTTATCGTACAGTATAATTTTTTTGTACGCACAAATGATATTAGTTGTGGTTTTTGTCAGTTACAATGTATACTAAATAACCTATTAATACTCACATACCAAAAGACAATATTACCCCTTGATTTAATTAAAAAGTTAATTAATGTTTAACATATTTACCATCATGCCATTGAAGATGGATGGATGAGATTGGTTCCTAAAGTTCCTAACTAAGGGTTGGTTCTCAATTGAACCCTACCCTATATATATATATATATATATATATATATATAAGTAGAGATATAATAATAGTAGTTAGTATCACAAAATGTTCTTGTTTCCATTAATGGGTTTTTCCTTTTTAATCTTGCTAGTTAACTTGGCATTTGGATAAAGAAAGATGCAACTATAGCAAGGCAAGATACATGTTTCACACGTTTGAATATGCAATCCCTCGAACACACTCTACCAGTTCCAAAACTTCAAAAGTGATTCTGAGTGACATCCATTTGTTTCTTTATCTCATCCTTTATCTTTTTTCTTTTATACTATACACATACACTATTGAAATGTTATATTCTTATTATTACTTACAAGTGAAGAAAAAGACGAGATGTCCTTTTTACAAATTTGCATCTTTCGAATTGTCTTACAAGCAATTCTTTTTTACAGGTAAGATAGATGGATAATTTAAATATGGGTGGTTATATTTCCACCCCATGGAAATTATTTTCACCCCCTCAAAGCTTCGCGCTTAGGGTTCACGAGTGACAACATTTCATACTTTATCAGGCTTTATCTGTAGGATCGATTTGGAGCTTGAATCTGATTTTGATGAAGAACAAGATGAAAATAGGGATGAACACACACTTGAATATGACAATAAAAACCCACTAGATGATTTGCATAGATGAATACAATAAAACCCCAAAATCTCTAGCATGTGTGTTAACAATAAAACCCTAATCTCTATCTATTTATAGCCCAAACACACTTAGGCTAATTACATTTAGGTCCCTAGGGTTAACAAAATACTAAAACGCTCACTAAACAAGAAAACCATTTTTTAAAGTAATAAATGTATTTTGTCTAAACAAAATATATTTATTATCCATAGCGCCTTTCTTGATCATAACTTGAGCTTCACTCGTCTATCTATTTTCCGGATTTCCCGAGTCGCCTTACGTGTTGACTGCGAGCCGTTTGACTTTGACTTTCGTTGACCGAACTTTGACTTGTTGACTTTAACTTGTTGATAACATTAGACTACCAAATTTAGACCCAACAATCTCCCCCTTAGTCTAATGTTATCAATCTCTTGTATCATCTTCAGAACCATCAATCTCTACATACTGTGATCATCTAATTTGGCAAAGCTTCAGTCTCAAATTCAGTACCCAACAATACTCCCCCTAGACTGATGCTTTCCAAATTTTCTTTGCTGAAGGTGTTCTTGTCACTTTGTTCTTTGAGTGCTCAAATCTCACAATCTCCCCCTTTTTACATGCATCGTCTTTGAAAATCAAGAACAAACTTTTTCAACTCTCGGTAGCTTGAGTGGATTAAAAGACGTAGGAGGAAGATTCCTAACTCGGTGTCTTCTGCAAAACTTGAAGAAACAGGTGCTTTTGTTTGGTATCTTACTCAACTGATGATCGGCCATCATTGTAGCAAGTAGTCAAAGAAACCTAGCCACAATCACAAACACAACTCCGAATTTTCTTTAGACAAATTCAATTTACAGACAAAACCGTATTCATCTGTGATGTGCAATCAAGTAACTATCTCAAACGGCTTGAGACACAAATAATGTGACATGGAAGACTTAAAAACAACTGTACACAAATAAAGATTTTTTTTTTTTTGGATTTTAGTTTTTTTTTAAATTTTAATCTTTTTTTTTTCAAACAACCATCAACCTTCGAGATATAGAAGGGACCAGATATGGGATCACACTAAATTGAAAAGCCTAGCCACACTTCAACTTTCTTGAGGATAGCTACAACCCAAGAACGATTGTCGGTATGTTTGTCCTCTTAAGTCCATGCCTCTCGTCTTTCAACATACGTTTGGTGATGAGATTATCATGTTTTTGGTAATATTGACGAAAATTTTGTGGACCCCACTTGTGCTAGGTATAAGCCTACCAATCCTCAAGGTTTATCGAGATATAATGATGAGAGCTTCAGGTCTATGTTTCCATAAGCAGAGCAGATGATCATTATCTCAATCAGATGATGAGAGCTTCAGGTCTATGTTTCCATAAGCAGAGAAGTTGATCATCCGATTGTTGAGCTATTTATATATATTTGCATGTCACTAACATTGCGTGTCTTTTGCTGCTCACTTGATTTGTTGGCCCCGCATTGGTAGCCTGCACTCTTAGGTGTCTTTTGAATATATATGCACAAAATTTTCTGTGTCTTTCAATCTCTCAACCTATGTATGACCGGAGTTAGCCTGTGCATACCTAAAACACAATCCAGCTTTTCTTGTAGATTTATTACTATTCACCTTATAGCAGTTTACTCAACTTTAAGGCTGAACCTACCGACGCATCATTAACTTGTAGTTGTAACATCCTTCAGATCCTATTCATGTGCAGACATAAACAAGTTAGTTCCTATCATTTCCCATATAAGATCAGGATTATTTGCATTAATCACATCTCATGGCCGAGACTATATTTTTATACTCCCCCTAAACTTTAATTTTTGTACAACCCCCTTTTTGTAATTAAATTTTTTTTGTATTTTCTTAAAAATAATATTTACGAAAAATAAAGTCTTCCACATCAGACACACATAAACATATATCAGCAAGAAAATGAGTGTGTGACAACGGTGTCAAATGTGCAATCAGGTTTGATACCATAACCAAACCTGTGAGATTTCCGCTCCAACCCTATTCTTGGAACAACCACTGTTACTAACCGTGTTACTAACAGTCCTCCATGGTAGTTCCTGCACTCATAAGTAAATTAATTAGAGAGTGGAACCCAGGCTGGTCCTGGTTTGTCCTTTTACATCAATGTAAGTAACTTCTTGAAACACCATACCTTTTCCCTCATTAGTTTCTTTTTCAACTTTTGTTTTGATTTGCCAAACCTGTTTTGGTTCAAAAAATTTGTTTGTGAAAGAATTAATTTTCGAAACAATTTTTTGTTTAAAACCTGGAGGAATAGATTGTGGTTTTGATGCTTTGGTCCTTTTAATCTTTGAATCATGTGAAACCGGCTTCACATGTGGAGATCTTGATGGAATATGTGTCATCCTAACATTCAAAGATGTGTGCATTTTATCCTTTGATCCAAAGAAGCAATCCGCATTGCCTTTACTGCTTGGATTTTGTCGTTCTGGACATTGCTTGAGCACATGACCTTCTTTACCACACCTAAAGCAAGCCTTGAATGGCTTTTGATGCTTTGTTGTCCCGTGTGAAGCAACTGGGGATGTAGATTGTTTTGAGCTTGATTCGGTTTGTTGAGAAGCTCTGGGTTTTACAACACCTTTTGACTCTCTGATCTTTGACCCCGTGTGATTTCCATTGATCACTGATTCATCATCTGAAGTTGAGCAATCTTCTATAAACAGATCTTCTTCCAGTGAATCTTGATGGACTTGATTTGTAGTGTCAACTCTATCATCAAGTTCTGACACTGAAGTTTCTGAGTCATTTGAGCTTTCCCATTCTCTGGAAAACTCCGAATCACTTTGTGAATCATCTTTGCATGATGTTGACGGAGTAAACTCTGGAATTTCTTCAGTTAGGAACTTTCCAAACCTGTTATTCTCAAGAGCGGGCACAAAAACAGGTGGAGCACAAACAGTTTTATCATCACAAAATGCAGATTTTAAATCAGCACATTCATGCACAGTATCATCATGACAAACATCAGGACGTGAGATAAGTTTCTGCCTATCACAAACCTTTACCATACCATTTGAATCAACATTATCATCCAAATTTAAAACAGTTTTAGTCTTTCATTATTCCAAATAAACCAATTAACTGTTGAGTAACTGGCTCTTGGGTGACCCAACCCCAAAGTCTTTCCACCACAACTGTCATCATCTTCAACCTCTGCCTTTTATGTCACTTCTACATTGCTTTTAATCATATTAGTACCTGATTGCACATTTAACACCGTTGTCACACACTCATTTTCTTGCTGATATATGTTTATGTGTGCCTGATGTGGAAGACTTGTTTAAGCCTTGAATTGATATTCCCAAAAGATCTTGTTTAAGCCTTGAATTGATATAAATATAGAGACGGGTGAATTTGAGCCAAGAACAAACAACTAATATAAGAAAGATAGATAGATATTGGATTGAACAAAGAGAACTTTCATTGAATATAATAAACAAATAACAAGATAATCACCCACCCCGGGTGAGCTCCCCCGGGGTGGTGGCTCCCAATGCACACCCTTCTATGGTGTCTAGTGTCCTATTTATAGATCCCGAGCCTTGTCCTCCAAGCAAGCCGCCACTTGCTTGGAAAACTACTAAAATGTGTGAGTACTTGGCTGAGTACTTGACTAAGTGCTCAGTGTGAGTACTTGGCTGAGTACTTGACTAAGTGCTTAGCCCACTGTGTGAGCACTTGGAAAACTTGCTTGTAATTGATAACATCATTCTCTAATTTGACCCAACAATATTCCCCCGAGAATGATGCTATCAATTCTTCATATGATCCTTATTGATATATCTGACATTGTCTTCGAATCTTCACAAATCGGCTAAACACCCAAAATCTTTCATTGTTGTTTTCCTCCGCAAATATAGACCCTCCTAATTAATTCGAGACTAAAACTCAATCAGCAACTTCCACTCCGTGTAAGCTTTACGCTCGATTGATCATTTCTACTATAATTGGCATGAGATAAAGGTTCAAACCTCCGAATGATTGAAGTAGTGTAAACAGCTTCATAGTCTAAGTGCTCAGCCCACTGTGTGAGCACTTGGCTGAGTACTTGCCTAAGTGCTCAGTCCACTGTGTGAGTACTTGGCTGAGTACTTGCCTAAGTGCTCAGGGATGACACACACAAGTATGTAGCATCCGTACAGCTCTGCTAGAATAAGACAATCATGCACAACTCCCAAAAAGAATAATCATTATCCAATCATTGTAAACCCTAGGAGTCACAAATGCTCATCAGCCGCCATCTTATTTCTTCATATAAGTGCTCAGAATTCATCCACGAACAAGTACTCAACATTCAAGATATGAAACAAGTACTCAAGATATGAAACAAGTACTCAACATTCAAGCATAAGTGCGCAGAATTGAAGCATAAGTGCTCAAAATTTAAGCATAAGTGCTCAAAATTGAAGCATAAGTGCTCAAAGTTCATCCACGAACAAGTACTCAACATTCAAGATATGAAACAAGTACTCAAGATATGAAACAAGTACTCAACATTCAAGCATAAGTGCGCAGAATTCATCCACACGTGAACTGAAAATTCATTTAAACACCATATTCAGCAACTGTTTTACGTCTTTGGCGGGTTTCTGTTAAAGATCCAATCAAAACAAGCCTCAAACGAGCCAACCGTGGCTCTGATACCAATTGATAGGATCGATTTGGAGCTTGAATCTGATTTTGATGAAGAACAAGATGAAAATAGGGATGAACACACACTTGAATATGACAATAAAAACCCACTAGATGATTTGCATAGATGAATACAATAAAACCCCAAAATCTCTAGCATGTGTGTTAACAATAAAACCCTAATCTCTATCTATTTATAGCCCAAACACACTTAGGCTAATTACATTTAGGTCCCTAGGGTTAACAAAATACTAAAACGCTCACTAAACAAGAAAACCATTTTTTAAAGTAATAAATGTATTTTGTCTAAACAAAATATATTTATTATCCATAGCGCCTTTCTTGATCATAACTTGAGCTTCACTCGTCTATCTATTTTCCGAATTTCCCGAGTCGCCTTACGTGTTGACTGCGAGCCGTTTGACTTTGACTTTCATTGACCGAACTTTGACTTGTTGACTTTAACTTGTAGATAACATTAGACTACCAAATTTAGACCCAACATTATCAAACTTTAATTTAAATCAGTCAAACCTCGTACCACAAAGCGCCGCGCTCTGGCCAACGCGCGATGCTTTGAATGTTTGTTTGGAATGTGTATAATCTGTTTGAATGTTTGTTTAGAATTGTTATAAAATGTTAACAAAATCACTCAAAATCCTATTTTATAATTTGACTAGGTTATGTACCCGTGTGATACACAGGTTGAACAATTTAAATTATATATATTATTATATATAAATTTAAAATATAATTAAGAAAAATTAGATTACATATTTTATTTAAAATAAAAAAGTTGCCATTACAACCAAAAAAATATTAAATATTCATCAGCCCCTAAATGATTTATTGTAAAAAAACATTTTTATTCACATAAAACTTTTTTCAAACATTCCAAAATATATCTTCCATACCATGGCTATTACCTTATAAGACTGCAGGTACAACAAAACAAAAAAAAATCAAAAAGTAATAAAGGTAAATCTGTTTACGCTAGGATATAAAAAATGAAATTAATTTAAAAGTATCTCCTCATCCGTTAAACCATCCCAATCGAGTATTGTTCATTTTGGAATTTGACATCAAGTTTATTCCAAAGCCAAAATATTTCTAACCTTGAGTGTATAATCTTTTTTTTTTCTAACATCAAGGTCCTTAAACATAATGACATTTATTGGTTCAATTTTATTGATTGATTTATTTTAATTATTTGTTTTGAACAACATGAAAGTCTCATAAAAAAACTTGACTAATTGCATTGTGTTATTCTTAATTTGTTTATTTGACTTTTGAATTTTAAGTATTAAAATTAATATGTATTTGTTGAGCATAGTTTAACATCTAAAACAATGACCAAAATAAAAAAACAACTTAATAATCATTTGTCAAATATTGTAACAAACTTAATTTTAAACTTAGAATAACAGATCAAATATTGTAAAAAGAATCATGTGTTTTCTTTTATTAATGATTTCAGTTACAACTATGATTATTAATATAATTAATAAAATTCAATTTAATAAATTTATAATATGCTTTTGCAAATCAATTATTATATTTAAATTTGAATTTATTGTATTAAATAATAAAATGAGAGAATTCACGAGGGAGTGCCATATGTCCCTCATGTGTTTTCTTTTATTAATATATATATAAAATCAAATATTGTAAAAAGAATCATGTGTTTTCTTTTATTAATGATTTCAGTTACAACTTTTTTTATTAATATAATTAATAAAATTCATTTTAATAAATTTATAATATGCTTTTGCAAATCAATTATTATAATTAAATTTGAATTTATTGTATTAAATTAAATAAGAAAATGAGAGAATTCATGAGGGAGTGTCATGTGTCCCTCACGTGTTTTCTTTTATTATATAGTGTAAATGTAAATTTCAGTTACAACTATGATTATTAATATAATTAATAAAATTCAATGTAATAAATTTATAATATGCTTTTGAAAATCAATTATTATATTTAAATTTGAATTTATTGTATTAAATAATAAAATGAGAGAATTTATGAGGGAGTGCCATGTGTCCCCATGTGTTTTCTTTTATTAATGATATCAGTTACAACTTTTTTTTATTAATATAATTAATAAAATTTATTTTAATAAATTTATAATATGCTTTTGCAAATCAATTATTATAATTAAATTTGAATTTATTGTATTAAATTAAATAAGAAAATGAGAGAATTCATGAGGGAGTGCCATGTGTCCCTCATTTGTTTTCTTTTATTATATAGTGTAGATGTAGATTATAATACGAAAATAGCCAAACATATTTAGTTTTGTATTAAATCAAATATTTAATTATTGAGAATTGATTTGTTTTATTTTGTTTGTTTAGAATATTGTAAGAAATAGAGTTTTAAACTTAGAGTGAAAGACCACATATTAAAAACACGTTTTTAAGGTACACGATTTAAATTTAATAACACATAAATACTCTATCTTAATAAAATAAATAATTTTTAATAAAGATTACCTTTGTTAGTTCATAAATATTTTCAAATTATGTCTAATAATTCATTTCTAATTTTGAATTATAATATAATTATATTAATTGATTTACAAAAAATATAGAATATATATTAAACTGAATTCTAGTAATTATAATAACAATTATAGTTGTAACAAATAAAAACTGAATAAGTAATAATTATTAAATAAAGAAAAAAATTAAAATAAATGTATTGTTTAAAATAACAAAATGGGAGGCTTTGTGATGGAGTTCTATGTACTCCATGTGCTGTCTTTTATTACTATAGATAGAAATCGATTAATGTTGATTGATTTATTTTAATTATTTGTTTTGAACAACATAAAAGTCTCATAAAAAAACTTGACTAATTGCATTGTGTTATTCTTAATTTGTTTATTTGACTTTTGAATTTTAAGTATTAAAATTAATATGTATTTGTTGAGCATAGTTTAACATCTAAAACAATGACCAAAATAAAAAAAAAAACTTAATAATCATTTGTCAAATATTGTAACAAACTTAATTTTAAACTTAGAATAACAGATCAAATATTGTAAAAAGAATCATGTGTTTTCTTTTATTAATGATTTCAGTTACAACTATGATTATTAATATAATTAATAAAATTCAATTTAATAAATTTATAATATGCTTTTGCAAATCAATTATTATATTTAAATTTGAATTTATTGTATTAAATAATAAAATGAGAGAATTCACGAGGGAGTGCCATGTGTCTCTCATGTGTTTTCTTTTATTAATATAATATATATAAAATCAAATATTGTAAAAAGAATCATGTGTTTTCTTTTATTAATGATTTCAATTACAACTTTTTTTTATTAATATAATTAATAAAATTCATTTTAATAAATTTATAATATGCTTTTGCAAATCAGTTATTATAATTAAATTTGAATTTATTGTATTAAATTAAATAAGAAAATGAGAGAATTCATGAGGGAGTGCCATGTGTCCCTCATGTATTTGTAAAGTCTATAAATAGATGGGTTCATCCCTCTGTTTTAGACATTGATTTTTAATACATAAATCCTTCAAAGCTTATCATTATTTCCATTTCATTTACTGGGAATCTGTTTAAGTATTCATTCTAATTCAATACTTAGATTCTCATTAAATACTTGTCTTTAGTTTTATTAAACATCCAAGGGGAGTAATAACTCCTGTTGATAAGTGCAGCTTTAACTTAAAACATTCCGCTGTGCTATAACTAATAAAGAACTTGCTAGACACTTAAGTGTTCACTAGCAAGTTCATACAAAGAGCAATACTTATCCAACAATTGGTATCAGAGCACTGGTTTATCTGATCACATATCAATCTAACACATTGAGAATCAGACACAGGCTCTTATTGATATTCAATAAAGGATTAAAAGTTCACTTTTATCAACATCCATCACTTTAAGAGATATTTGACAAATCAATACTCTTTGAAATGGATCCTCATAATACTGGTTTTGCCAACAAACCTGCTATGCTAGTAAGAAATGAATATAATATCTGGCAAAGGAGAATGGCACATACCTTATCACAGACCAACACAGGTTGCTGGAAATCTGTGATATACGGTCCTCATAAACCAGTAAATATCAATCTTGAAACTAAAGAAGAAATACCAAAAGACTCAAAAGACTATACAGATGATGATTTCCTAAAACTTGAGCTTGATGCTAAAGCTTTCTCTATGTTGGCAATGGCACTCCCAAATGAAATCTATTCTGGCCTATTACATTGTGATAGTGCCAAAGAGCTTTGGGACTGCCCAAAGAATAGTTTGGAGGAACTGAAGAGGTGATTGCCAACACCAGAGAAATCCTGGCTCAACAATATGAAACTTTTGCTCACATTAATGGGGAAACTTTAACACAACAATTTGAAAGATTCTCCTCATTAATATCTGAGCTAAAACTAAATGGTCAGACCTACACAACTGTATCTATGCTTCATAGATTTTTAAGGTCTTTACCTGAAAAATGGGAAACATACTCTATAGTCTTAAGATCTTCACCAGACTTTAGCTCCCTCACTCTTACAAAACTACATGAGAGATTACTTACTTTTGAAAGAGAAATTGATCAAAAGAAAAAGTTACAAAGTTCTGGTAAAACTGCTGATGACTATCTACCAGGTAGTACAACACTATTGGGACAAGACTCATCAACTTGTTCAAATAGGTTTGGATCTTTTGACCATATTGACATAACTGTTGGGATCTCATCTGAAAGATCATTCCCAGGTTATGACAATAATGATTTTAGTCAAACTGCTGATAACATGTGTTTTATCATGGATGATTTAAAATTTTTTAGCAGTGATGACTTGGAAGAAATGGATATTCTACACCAACTGGCCATGTTGAGTATAAAAACAAACAAATTTTACAAAAGGTCAGGAAGGAAGTTTCCAGGACTCAACAGCTCCACAAAAATTGGTTTTGACAAATCTAAACTTAGATGTCACAAGTGTCAAAAGTTGGGACACTTTGCTAGAAAGTGTAGAAGCTCTAGCTTTAACCAATCTCAGTCTGGAAATAATTTTAACCCCAGTTATAACAGGAATAATGGAACACAAGGGAGTGCACATTTTGTACATGCACAAGCTCCACAACACCAATATGTGCCACAAGTACAATATGTACAGATGCCTGCTCAACAGATGCAGAGCCAACAATCAATCCCTCCCTTTCCAACTGCTCAACCACCTCCACAGACTCAGCAACCCTCACAACAAAGTTTATTTACTTCAGGGTACGTTGACTGGAGTAGTCTTCCTTTTGACACTACTGAGTGTAACCCTGATGCAGACAACAAGATGTTTGACATCAACTGGGGAGAGCCTGACAATGGCAGAAAGAACTTTGCCTTGATGACATTTAAGGGATGCACCTCAAAATCTGCCTTGTCACAGGTATCAAAAGAATCTTTGACAAAACTTTGTTCAACTTCTTGTAAAGAATCTTTTGCTCTCATAAGAGAGACTAATGTGCACTTACAAGGTAAAGCAAATGACTCTGAGAGAAAATTCACTCAGATGAAATGTGATTTAGAAAGAAAACTTGCTGCAAAAACAAAAGCAGTTTCTAAATTAACTAACACTGCTATTGAAACCCAAGCACAAATTAAAATCATGATAAATGACCTAGGAAATGTCAGACAAAAGCTTGCTGACACCAAGGTCACTTGTGAAAAATGGGTTGAATCTTGTAAGGGGTACCAACTATTGCTAAACAAACAAAGTGCTTCAAATGTTAGGTTTGGCATAGGGTACAATCACACTGAAACACCAACAGATTTTTCCCCCAAAACTACTGAAGATGGGAGAAAAATTGTTTCAGGTGAAACTTCAGAAGAGAAAGAATGCACATCTTTCCATGAAAACTTTCTAAAAACTAACAAAGAAAGTTATTCAGAAGTACTGATAAAATCTGACATTAAGCCATCAGTAGTTTCAACTACATCAGGAGTTGAGAACCTGAAAACTACTGATGACCTAAAACCAATCAATACAGTCAGAAACTTGTCTTTAAAAGAAAAGACAAAAGAATGTGAAATCTATGGTCTGTTCAACCACAAGACAGAATTTTGCAGATACAGAAAAGGTATTCAGTACAACAAGAAAATTCAACAACTGGTTGTGGGAAAACAAATCAGAAATGATTTTGTAGAAACTTTTTCTCCCAGGAAACAACAACCAGTAAACACCTTTTCTCAGAAAAAGACAAAATCTCAACATAAATCTTTTCCTCAAAGTTCTCTTTCAGGAGTTAGACCTAAATCATCAGCAGTTTTACAAACTGCTGAGATTAAAGATCTCATGAACATGGTACAACTACTGATGACCAAAGTTGATGGTGGTCCTCAAAAGGATACCACCATTGCTCTTAATGAAAAATCCATTGCCAAAAAGACATAGATTCCTCAACTTGGTCAAGAACAAACTGTAAATGTTCTCAAGAGCAAACCCAAAGCCAAACTGGCTTGGGTTCCCAAATCTAACTAATTTGATATCTTGTGCAGAGAGTTTCCAGAGGCTTAAATAACATTTGGTATGTTGATAGTGGAGGCTCAATGCACATGACTGGATGTAGATACCTGATAAACAATTTTATCAGTCAAAGAGAAGGATCTGTATCCTTTGGGAACAATGCTAAGGGATATGTGCTAGGACATGGCAATGTCTCCTTTGGAAAAATACAGTTTGATAAGGTCAATCTGGTTGAAAACCTTGAGTACAACTTGCTGAGTGTGTCACAAATGTGTGATAAAGGATATTCTTCCTTTTTCACAAAGACAGCATGCAAGATCATATCACCAGAAGGCCAGAAGTTGATAGAGAAGATCATTGAATATCATACTTTGTTGATAGCCAAAAGATGTGGCAATGTCTATGCAGTGGACATTGAAAAGGACAAAGTACTGAACAACACTGCCTGTTTCTTCTCAAAGGCATCAACTTCAGAGACTGATCTCTGGCACATGAGACTTGGCCATGTGAACTTTAAAACCATAAATAAAGTCACAAAAATGGGCTTGGTCAGAGGTCTACCTTTGAAGGTATACCAGTGTCAAGAACACTGTGTATCCTATTTGAAGGGAAAACAGCATAAGTCCTCCTATAAGTCTATTGAAGAATCAAAAACAACTGCATGTCTTCAACTACTTCATATGGACTTATTTGGGCCTGTAAAAATCATGAGCATTGGTAAGAAGAAGTACTGCTTGGTCATCATTGATGACTATTCAAGATTTACATGGGTATTCTTCTTATTTTCCAAGGATGAGGCTGCTGAAATCATCAAGTTCTTCATTCTACAAGTAGAGAAACAATATTCTCTGTCTGTCAAAGCCATTAGAAGTGACAATGGGACAGAGTTTAGGAACAAAACTCTGGATGAATTCTGTTTGTCTAAAGGGATTATTAGACAACACAGTGTTCCCAGAACTCCTAAACAAAATGGTGTAGTAGAAAGGAAGAACAAAACCTTAATTGAAGGAGCAAGAACAATGTTAGCTGATTCAGGCCTACTATTGTATTTCTGGGCTGAAGCAGTTAACACTGCATGTTATGTTCAAAATAGAGTCCTTATCAACAAGAGACACTCCAAGACTGCCTATGAAGTTCTTCATGGCATAAAGCCCCTTATCTCCTTTTTCAGGGCTTTTGGATGTCAATGTTTCATTCTAAACATCAAAGACTCTATTTCAAAGTTTGCTGCCAAAGTTGATTCAGGTTACTTTCTTGGTTACTCTTCCACTAGGAAAGCCTACAAGGTTTTTAACTCAAGAACCAGGATAGTAGAAGAAACACTGAATGTCAAGTTCAATGAGTCAAAACTCACTCTTATTCCAGCACATCCTGCTGAACTTTTTGACCTTGACAGTTTTCATTTCGGACCTGAAAAGACTGTTACTTCATCTAAACCTACTTATTATGGTGATCAGAGGTTTGATGATGAGGATCCAACACCATGGACTCCTAATACAGTCATTAAGTCAACTTCCAAACCATCAGAAGTTTCACAAACTTCTAATTCAAGAAATGCTGATGTACAAACTCAAACATCTGCTTCAGCACCTAAAACTACTGAAGACACTGAAACTGCTGAACCAGACATTATAAACCTCAGTGGTTTGTTTGATGAAGTACAAGAGCCACCTACACCTATCAGTGGTTTACAACAACTGATTGAACACAAAGATCATCCACTTGAACAAATCATGGGTGATATTGCATCAGGTGTTCTTACAAGAAACCAACTTTCCAACTTTTGCTTCTTCTCAGCATTCATTTCTCAGTTGGAACCTAAAAAGTACCAAGAAGCCCTCAAAGACAACAATTGGGTGCAAGCCATGCAAGATGAGTTGCTTCAATTCAAAAAACAACAGGTTTGGAAAATCTGTGCCTTACAACCAAACAAGCAACCATTGGCACAAGATGGGTTTTTAGGAACAAACAAGATGAGGCTGGTATGATTATAAAGAACAAGGCAAGACTGGTAGTACAAGGTTACTCTCAAGAAGAAGGAATTGATTATGATGAAACCTTTGCTCAAGTTACAAGGCTTGAAGCCATCAGGTTATTTCTGGCCTATGCCATTTCCAACAAAATCAAAGTTTTTCAAATGGATGTTAAAAGTGCATTTTTGTATGGGAAAATAAAAGAGGAAGTGTATGTCTGTCAACCACCTAGGTTTGAGGATCCTTTTCATCCTGAGTGGGTGTACAAGCTAGACAAAGCTCTTTATGGGCTCAAACAGGCTCCAAGAGCCTGGAATGAAACACTTTCTAACTTTCTACTTAAAAATAACTTCACAAGAGGCTCCATTGATAAAACTCTTTTCATAAAACATGTTGGAAATCATGTCTTACTTGTTCAAATATATGTTGATGATATCATATTTGGTTCAACAAACACAAAACTGTGTGATGAATTTAACAAACTTATGCAATCAAAATTTGAGATAAGTACAATGGGAGAACTGTAGTACTTTCTGGGACTGCAGATTAAACAACAAACAAATGGAACTTTTATACATCAATCAAAATATGTTAAAGAATTATTAAACAAATTTTCTTTACAAGACTGTAAATCATGTTCCACTCCCATGACACCAACCACACAAGTTGAACCAGATGATCAAGGAAAACAGGTTGATCAAACCATGTATAGATGTATGATAGGTTCCCTTTTATATCTAACTGCTTCTAGACCAGATATTATGTTTTCAACATGTGTCTGTGCTAGATATCAATCAGCTCCTAGGGAATCACACCTCATTGCAGTCAAAAGAATCTTTAGATATCTGAAAGGAACTCCAACACTTGGAATTTGGTATCCTGCTTCAAGTAATACCAAGTTATCAACTTTTTCAAATAGTGACTATGCAGGGTGTAAAATGTTAAGAAAATCAACATCTGGTGGTTGTCAATTCTTGGGAAACTGTCTAGTGTCCTGGCAATCAAAGAAACAAACATCTGTTGCAACTTCAACTGCTGAAGCTGAATACATTGCAGTTGCAAGTTGTACATCACAGATACAATGGCTCTAGTATCAACTTCTTGATTCTGGAATCAAAGAGACCAAGACACCATTGCTTGTAGACAGCAAATCTGCCATTAGCATCATTCAAAATCCTGTTCAGTTTTCAAAAACCAAACATATTGAAATCAGGTATCATTTCATAACAGATTGCTATGAAAAAGGCAAGATTGAAGTGAAACATGTAGCAACAGCTAATCAAATAGCTGACATATTCACTAAACCCCTTGACACATCAACATTTTAGAAGTTAGTATCCATGCTTGGGATGCTAAATTTGTAAGTGTCTACTTTTATTTTTCTGCACATATTTTCATTTTTCACTTACATCTGTTTTTAAGTCTGAAAACTTCTGAAAAACAAACAAGAGAGAAACTACTGATGATCAAAACATCATTATGGGAATATTTTCTGAAAAAATGATTAACTTCTGATAATATAAACTTTATAAGTTATGAATAAAGTATTTATAAAACATTCTCATCAGTTGTTAACAACTACTGAAGAGAAAGTGGGAACTACTGATGATAATTGTTCTTCATCAGCAGTTTGGTCAAAAAGGACATCAGACTTTTCCCACATCAGAAGTTTGACCTAGGCGGTTATAAACTTCTGATAAATACCTTTTCCCACATCAAAAGTTTGACCTAGGCGGTTATAAACTTCTGATAAATACCTTTTCCAACACTTATCCTTTCAAAAAGCAAAAATTCCCTCCTTCTCTCTCACAAAACACTCTCAAGACCTAAACCTGCAAAAACACTGTTCGATCCGCACACACACAAACCACATGGCTCTAATACTGAAACAGGGACACAATCAAAGAGGCTACTTAGAAAAACATGAAGCCTGGTCCCAATACGACGAAATTATTGATTTGGTCGTCAAATCCCAATACTTCACCGCCCTCACCATCGACCTTCCAATCCACACTGAAACTCTAAAGGAGTTTTGGGCAAACGCAGAGACGGTGACGGTGAACAACTAAGTGATCTCCCTCAACTCAACCATCCAAGGGAGAAGAATGGCAATCACACCGGCTACTTTGGCAATTAGGCTGGGTTTGGATGATGTAAACGCCCCAGATCAATTTCCAAACTCTCAGATTCACTTAACCATGACAGAGTGTGGTTACCAAGGTACTCTCTCACATGCTACAATTTTTAAGAAATATTTTGAACCAAAGTATAAACTGCTGTTTCATTATATTATTATGTGTTTGAGTCCAAAAACTGGATCTTATGATCAGATGCCCTCAACTTTTTAACCTATTTTTCATTCCATAGTGAATGAAACAAAATTCAGGGCATCATCACTTTTCTTTAATGAGTTGGTGTTACATCATCTCAATACTAAAAAGAAGTTTTTGTTGTACCCAAGATTTATTATGCAATGCATAATAAAAGAACTTGGAGAAGAGGTGCTTGTGGGTAAAACTACAATTTTAAACCCTTTGTCCTCACAAGCATACTCAAGGCACAACAAACCGGCTGCCTGGCCAGAAGATGACCAAGGGGAACCAGAAACAGTCCCCATGGAACCCTCATCCTCCAAACCTACACCCCCAAAGGCCAAGAAACCCAAGCAACAAAAACAAAAACCCACCAACCCAAAAAGAAAGGCAGTTCAGGAGGTTAAGATGCATGAACTTGCTAATGTGCAATCTGCACTTGATAAAGATGTGACTGAAACATCTTCTCAGTCTCATCCATCTCAAACCCCACCAAGAGCACCAATAACAATCCTTTTCAAAAGAAAGAAATTCAAGAAAACAATCCCAATAGACCCTTCTTTTGAAACTGCTGAACCCATAGACCAAACTACTGAACCAGCACCCCAAACTTCTGAACCAGAGATTGAAATTGCCAAGCTTCTCTCTGGGCTAAAAGAGAGAATCCCATCCGAACATGTCAGTCCCCAATAACCACATCAAATAGGGGACATAGCTTCAGAACTTGACATGGATGTGGACACTCAAAGCCCTAACCAAAGAGATGAGGATGAACCAGAGTCTCTAAGCCCAAACTTAGATACTCTAGGTACATTTGAGGCTGCTACTACTCACATACCACCCAGTGGTGTATCTGAGGAAAGAAGTAACATTGCTAAGACCTCATTTGTGGCAACTACTGATGAAGGCTTAATGCCTAAGGTAGGAAATCCTCTGAACCAAGAAAAAGAGGTACATGAGACAACTGAGTTGGGCTCAGCTCATGATGTAACTGATACTGTCCTCATTGAGGATGTAATCAGGGATTCAGATGATTCCATTGATTTGGATGATGATTCACAACAAAACATTGAATTGACGGCTGCTAGTGAAGGTCCTGCACCTGGTGTATCTAAGCTCAAAGAGCTGGTCACACCAGATCAGGTTAAAGTCCACTTGATCCCTGATTCCCCTAAAGTGGCATCTTTTGTACAACAAGAAGATCACCCCAAAACACACCCCTCACTACAAATGCCTACCCAATTCCCTGGGTCAACAAGCATAGACTTGAACCAACTATGCAGCCCAGATGGTCCCTTATACCATATGATGAACACACTCATCACCAATCACTTCAGAACCTACACAGCTGCTTTAGAGCTGTCTGTCAAGAACCAATTTGAAGTGATCAAGACAAAAATGAATGATTTGTCCAACAAAATTGACCACAATTCAAAACAGATCACCAATCTCACTGGTACTTTCTCTCAACCTTCCATACTTGATGAATCCAAAAAGGGGGAGAAAATTAGGGAACCAAAGGAGTCATTCAAAGCCAGGATAAAAGCAAGAGTGGCTCTCCAAGAAAGAGAACTCAAAGACAAAGCCAGAAGACAAAAACTGGCTCAACAATTTGGTGTCTCTGAACAAGAAATAGAAGAAGCTGAAACATCCCAAGGCCATAATGAAGAAACTTCTGATGCTGATGAAAGTTCTGATGATGACTCAGAAAGTACTGAAGACAATCCTTTAGTAGTTGACAAACCTTCAGCAGTTGTCAACACATCAGAAGTTAACACTTCCAACATACAACCAACTGAAGAGCCTTCCAAAACAACTGAACAACAACCAACTCCTATTCCAAGGCCTACTACAACTACAACAATGACTGTGCTGAACCCTTCTCCACTATTAATGTCCAAAGAACTACTTAAGAAGAGTTTGATTGCAGCCGAAAGAAAGGCTAAGGAAGATGAGATCTGGAATGCTTTGGAAGCAAGGGATGACTTAAGCTACAATGAAAAATTACAGGCTTATGGAGCAGAGTTACAAAGGCAGGCTAACCTTGAAAGAGTTGCTGAAGAAGACAAAAGACAACAACTGATGTCTTACATTACAAAGAACAGCAAGACTAAAGCCTTTTCACTGAAGGACTCTCCATGGATGAGCTAACAAGAAGAGCTCAAATTGTTGCAGACAAACTTGCAACAAGTAAAGATGGAAAAGCCAAGAGAGTTGAGATGATTGAAGAACTGGTAGCAAACAACTATGGTTCAAAAGCTTCTGTGTCAAGATGGAAAGAAGAAAAACTACTAGACACATACAAGAAGTACAAGGCTGCAAAGGCTGCTAATCCAGAGAAGTTCAAAACTTCTGAATATCAACTTCAGTAGTTAGAACTTCTGGTGTTACAAGACCTGCTACCAAGAAGAAGAAGACAGAGGACAATACAAAGACTGACTTCAAGATGGTACTACTAGAAGGAAGCACAGTAGTCCATTCAGACTTTGATATTGAAGAAAAGCCTCTGTTAACACAGTTCAGGGATCCTTCTACATTTGCCTACCAAATCCAGAAGACCATCAAAGACAAACTGCACACTAAGGTAGTTACTGAACATCACTTACCAACTTTCAAACTACCTGATGTGGTGCAACAAGAAGAAAGAAGTGAATCCCACCTGAGAGTCACTGAAATTGAAAATATTCAACACTCAGGAACTTCCCAAGGGACCAGCATGGTTCCCTATACTTCAGACTTTGACAAGTCTAAAGTGCTAATCATCAGATGGTCCTTTACTGATGACAACTCAGTATTAGTGACAAGGAGAGATCTTACTAGCAAGACCTACAAGTCCTTGAATGAACTGAAGAAATTATCAACTCAGGACTTGCTTACAATTCAACATCTGGAACCTCAAAGGAAATCTCTCACTGATGAGCAGCTTAATCAATTAAAGAATTCCATGTTCAAAGGGATATGGAAGATTGTGAATGACAGAAGAAAACATTAAAGAATTAGAAAGGTTTTGGCTTCATCAATCCAGGAGGAGATTGTTAGGACAAAGAGGATTGGTGAAACCACTTTTGGAAACCTAAGTCTAATTCACTTCTGTCAAAAATATTCTAAGTATAGGACTACTGAAGAAAGAAGACAAAAGTACTGAAGAAGGATTCTACAAGTACTGAAGAAGAAATGCATCAGAAGTTCTGAAGTCCAAACCAGACAAGTTCATTGAAGAACTACTAAAGACAAACTACTCATCAGTAGTTTGTCATTCATCGGCACTTATTCAAGAATCTTTCCACCGCCTTATGTTTCAGTAGTTTATTAGTTTAGTATTACTTTAACTTTTTGTACAAGTTCCAAGATTGCAACTTGTTGCAACTTGTTTCTGAACTTGCTTTTTGGCAAGGTTCATGTATTTGTAAAGTCTATAAATAGATGGGTTCATCCCTCTGTTTTAGACATTGATTTTTAATACAGAAATCCTTCAAAGCTTATCATTATTTCCATTTCATTTACTGAGAATCTGTTTAAGTATTCATTCTCATTCAATACTTAGATTCTCATTAAATACTTGTCTTTAGTTTTATCAAACATCCAGGGGGAGTAATAACTCCTGTTGATAAGTGTAGCTTTAACTTAAAACATTCCGCTGTGCTATAACTGATAAAGAACTTGCTAGACACTTAAGTGTTCACTAGCAAGTTCATACAAAGAGCAATACTGATCCAACAATATCTCAGGAAATTGGAGCTCCAAGATGAAAACAAAGGATTTTTGGGTAAAAACGAGCAAAAACTGGAGATTCCTGAAGATACCAGACTTGCAGCCTGTTCCCTGTATGTTTGGAAGACAGCCCCGGGACTTAAACAATGCTAAAGTTAGTCCCGGAGTGACCTTGCACGCCCACGCTCACCTACACAAAGGCCCTGCACGCGAGAAGACAACGCAACAAACTTTGAGGGCAAGAAATCAGAAGCTGGAAGACAAGCACGCCCGTGCCAACTCCTTTTGCACGGCCATGCTCAGACACAAAGTATAGACAAACTCTACCGTGCAGCAACAGAACGTACGTGTAACAGCAAGCACGCCCCTGCCAACCTTTGGCACGGCCGTGCAGCCCTTGGAGGTCTATAAATAGCCAACCCTCACCATTTGTTCATCCCTTCTTGTGCTCTCTTGGAGCCGAACTCCAAGCTTCTTCCAGAGATCTTGGGGTCTTGTGGGAGGCCTTCTGGCCCTCCTAACATCCGTCAATGGTTAGGCCTCGTCCTACCTTGATCGGCTTGGCCAATAAGAGGATCGTAGAGTAGTTATGCAATAAATATCGAGGGTCGTAAGGATCAAGAGAGTTACATATCACTTGGAGGTGGATAACTTGTCTATAAGCAGCCATGTTCTTGTGTTCATCATGTCTTATGGTTGTATCTTTTTATCATCATGAACCCATTTCGATTTGTAGACTTTTATTTTATTATTAGT
The DNA here is from genome assembly GCA_028751855.1 of Ambrosia trifida. Lineage (NCBI taxonomy): Eukaryota > Viridiplantae > Streptophyta > Magnoliopsida > Asterales > Asteraceae > Ambrosia > Ambrosia trifida. The sequence goes on along the minus strand of CM054123.1, from coordinate 108,261,655 downwards.
AGTTTATTTTTAGTTATTTGTGTTGTTATCTTCTTCTTCTAATCCTTATTTGTTTATCTTTGTGGCAGGTTTGAATGATGACTAACTTAATAACTTAACAAACTTTAACTTAATTAAAATAAAACTAGAGGTATAATCAGCTTTTGGTAACCCCAAGCTAGATCCAAGGCGAGGAAACAAGTAGTGAGACAGATCCTTCGGGCTTCTGATATCCAAATCGGATTCTAAGCAAAGGCTTCTGAAGTGGGCCAGATCTGAGTGACACATTTCTGGTTTATACCGGATGACTGAGTAATTCTCTTGGTAAAGGGAGGATTCCCTACGGGTGCATCAGTGATCTCCAGATTACACACCTTTAGGATTATGTTCCACCTTTATCAAGGATTTTATTCAGTAGTTGAGTGCTTTTCTTGGCACTGGGAGGATTCCCCACGGGCGCACCAGTGATCACTTGTATTATACGCCTTTAGGATTATGTTCCACTTTTGTCAAGGACTTCATTCAGCTCGGGAGGTTAAGGGTTGGGTTATTTAACTTCATTCATTTAAACGACTTTATATTTAACTGATCAATAAATATTAAAGTTGTCACACCCTCAAAATCCACTTGCGGAGTTTTACCGCGAGGCGCATGATAAACCAGGATCCAAACCAACGATCACAATAAACAAGTCTAAAATGAACATAATGCAATTTCAAAACAATGTTAAAATTCCCGTTTACAGCGGAAGCTTATTCAAAACAATATTCGATAGTAAACCAATGTTCAACGTTTGTAAAACCATGCAACTCTAATTAGACGCCGTGCAGACGCGTGCGCCCTAGTTCCATTGTGCTACCTTAGCGACCACCTCCACGTCCTCCTCGTACTCCAGACATGATTCTGACAGAAAGAGCGAGAAAATTTAGTTTCACAGCTAATGGTAACCACTAGCGTTCGCAAGATCAAAGCTAGATCCAATCCAGGACTATCCCTTCAAACCCAGAGCTCACCAGGGCTTCCATGCATTTCGGTTTATGATTTTGTGTGCACCCAAAATGATAAACCGCTCTACATGGTCCTCCGAGTGTTCTCCTAGTTCAAAGTTCAAATCACCAGACATAGACTCTTAGCTATACACCGTAATGCTACGGTAGTTTATGGCAAGTGTTTCTATTGGAGTATGAAAGGGAGATGTCCGAGCCTTGGACAAATCTCAAGAGTATACGATTAACCCCAATATACCGCACTGCCTAGAAAGCAAGTAACTCGACCTAGGATAGAACGGATGATGTAACATAGAAAGGTCAGATGATTTAGAGACACCCCGACAGCCCATACGTAATCCATCAAAATGTTTAGTACTATGTGATCGTCTAGTGTGTGCGACTCGGCTATAGACTAGACTCTACATGCAGTCCTAGTTCACTATAACACCCCGCCCCTCTCATCACCAATATTGTCCGCTTTGCCCATCCAGAGCTCACGGATTTGTTTTGGGTTGCCCAAGTGGAGACTTCCCAGGAGGTCACCCATCCTGAAATTTCTCCCACCTGAGCACGCTTAACTGTGAAGTTCTCCTCTCATCCACTAACATTAAGCCCCAAAACGCGTTGGTGATTTAAGAGGCAAGACATTACTTATGAACCAAGGATCTCTCCTGGCCATGGCCGATGTGGGATTTTCCTGGGGTGTCACATTCACCCCCTGTTAGAGTCTCATCGTCCCTGATGAGGTGTGTTCCTGGGGTGTCACATTCACCCCCTGTTAGTGTCTCATCGTCCCTGATGAGGTGTGCACCCACCATCCCGAACGGCACAGGAGTGGCTCTGATACCATCTGTAACACCCCGCCCCTCTCATCACCAATATTGTCCGCTTTGCCCATCCAGAGCTCACGGATTTGTTTTTGGTTGCCCAAGTGGAGACTTCCCAGGAGGTCACCCATCCTGAAATTTCTCCCACCTGAGCACGCTTAACTGTGGAGTTCTCCTCTCATCCACTAACATTAAGCCCCAAAACGCGTTGGTGATTTAAGAGGCAAGACATTACTTATGAACCAAGGATCTCTCCTGGCCATGGCCGATGTGGGATTTTCCTGGGGTGTCACAAAAGTGCCACTTAAAGATAAACAAATAACGAATTCTTTATCTAGTTCTCCTTAGTACAACGCTGTTAACCAATGGGGATACGGGTCTCCTGAGTCAACGGTAAGAGAGATCCTTCGGTCTTAGTATCATTAACCTTCTTAGGGGATACGATGTTGGTCCACTCGGGAATGACCCTAAGGCGAGATCCTTCGGTACGAAACGCGAGAGCTAAGGCAAGGTGTACGTTGTTCCAGGTCGGAAGTGAAGCTTCCATTTTAAGAAGAAGGCGAGTTCGAAGACCAGACACTTGACCGTGGTTCGAGGATCCCGCTATACGCGAGGCCCTAGCGGAGACCCCAGGTGGACGCACGTTGGAGAGGTTTAGCATTCTACACAGTAGTAGCCTCCGCTTCTCTATCAAAGAGTCAACACTTCAAGATCCCTCTCGTCTTCCTCACAAATTAACTAACTTAAATTATTAATTTTAATAATAAACTTAACTACTTATACGAATGACCCCGAGATATGCATAATACACTACTTTACTATTTTTATCTTTTTATTTTACAAAACCAAAACCTTTTTCAAAAACTATTTTTATCAAAGAACCCCTCCGTTTTATTTTTCTTTTTAAAACCCGATCAGTAAACTGATGAAAGGTTGAGTAGGGGAAAGTGTGAGCCTTGGAATACGATACTCAATACTTACCCTAGAAACTATACTATGCACGTCAGGTTCTCTGCCTATGTGTTGGTTTTAGTTTCAAAAGTAAATATTGTTTACTTTATAAATTTAAAACCTGGTAAAACCGGTTTAGTAAAAATCAGTCATTTGACCCGAACCAACGTTTCTGAATTAAAACATCAAAGTTTTTAGCACCGGGAAAATGATATCTTTTTATTTTGCTAAAACCACGCACACCGGCTAGTCTCCTAACATATTACTACAGTTCTGATATAAACATACTTAAACTAAGATGACCCTTAAAGAATCTTAAATAGACTACTAGCTGTCCCACTTCCCCACTAATATAAACTGCCTACTGAATTGTTTAAAATTTGTTCTAAAACTGGGTTAACCAGAACGCCCAACATCTTGATAAAACTCAACCCAAACTGACCCGCATCAGGGTTCATATCACATTTCTTTTTCATGTAATCATTCGATTGTTAATGTTGTATTTCCTGTAACAAAATCAAAATAAATTGCTGATCGATGTCGTTGGGTCGGTCAAAAATATAAAGATAAGTAGTATATGGAAGTTGAGTCGTCTCCACAGGGAATTGGTGGAAAGAATAGTTTTGTAAGTTAACTAGTAAATTAAAATCTAATTACTTTGTTTTTTAATTGAATTTAAGAAGTTGTAACAATAATATAAACGAAGTAATCCCCTCCAGGCTTCCGGTTAATGATCCACCCTACTCTTGTTTAAATGATTGGATACTACATAGACATAGTTTTGTTGGACGGTTCAAATCAAGTGATAACCGAACACAAGTTTTTAATAATAACCTGTATAATTCAATTACCAACCCACAAGTATCACCTACCCTCTAAATTATCAAACTACTCACGATGCAAGAAAAACCGAATGTGAATGATAAAAAGATAAGCAAATGAAAACAAGTGAATCGCTTAAATGATAAAAACCACAAATATTCTTCAACTAAATGAAAAACAATCCATAAACCAAATCAAACAAGAGTTAAGGTTTCACAAATAAACCATACACCCGGAGGTGATTACAAAGATGTTTAGCCACTCATGATAGCAAGAAATAACTCAAAAATATGAATAATAATACCGAACATGTTGATGGAAACCGAAGGAATGGATGAATGATGATGAACAATGGTGTTTGTAGCTTCAAAAGTCTCCAAAAGGTCTTGAATTTTCGTGCATAATGGTCTTAGATGGCTGCTAGGTTTGATAAAAATCATTTTATTCATTAAAAACAACCTCTCCTAATTTTGCTCTTCAGCCAGTCGTAAGCAACTGATCAGCCCGTAGCTTACAGTTCAGTCAATCTATCAGCATTGCTTTATTCAGCAGTACCTTACAGATCAGCCAGGTACCTTACTATTCAGACCCACGTGAAAATGCTCTAATTTCCTTGTAATTCATCAGTAAGCTACAGATGGAAGGCGTAGCTACACATTGTTTCCTCCACTTCTTTCCAAAGCATTTTTCCTTCAATTCCTTGCATCCAAACACACTCTAATCTTCAATTCTTCAACATAAACATCCTTCAAACATCCAAATCTTTTCCACAAGCTCTCGAACATCTTCCAATTCTTCAATTCTTTAACTTGGACACTACGCTTCACACTTTTCGGCTCTAATTCCATCCGTTTAGCCATTTATCCTGAAACGATCAAATCTCACGTAGTGATCCCATTCATCATATATTATCAACACAAACATAGCAAAAACACACAAAATGGGCTTATTATTAACCATTCATTTACCCTCTCATCAATTGCCAACCCTTTTGGCCCAGAATCACCTTTAGTTGTGTGTGATGAAGACCGACAGATTGTGAGATTGATAATTCTAAATCTTCCAAAAGGGAAATATATAACTTTACGTTAAAGATCATAGTATGGATGAAGTATAATTTAGTTCATCAGCATATTTTCATTCCATGACATAGAAAATTACATCAATATAGCGGGCAGGCGGGCAACAGGCTGCGCCGCCCCCTTTTCTGAATGGCAAATCATAATCTACTAAACATGAAACCCTGCCCACCCGGAGCCGAGACACTACTATGAATAACTCGTTGGACCCTGGTCAGAAACGGGTAGCCTCCGATGCCTATGACTTATTCTGGACTTCGAACCTGATCTTTTTCAAAAAGCATTACTCTTAGCTTTTATAAGATAATAAGAGACATGGTTCATAAGACTATGAGACATCTAAAAAGACAAGCATGCAGTAGTATGAGACATCTATTTTCCACAATGAGATGTTGGACTTATCCCTTCATTTGCCTTGTCTTTTCTGCTGGCATAATATGGTTTCATCCTTTTTCGTTGATTTCATGCATGTGGTATTTAATATGTATGCTGATAGCAGTAATTAAGCATGTTAATGAAGATGTTTGTGTTTCTTCGTATTCTTGTCATTGTATTTAAAAACTCTTTCTATATTTCTTCATCTCTTAACACATTTTGTTGTTTTGATGTTATGTGCATTCTAAACCTTTAGCAAAATAACTAGTTGGAAGATGCTTCATTGAGATCTATATATTCACACATTGGGAATTCAGGAAAGGCTTGATCGTTGATTCCCGTTTTCCTCTATGGTAGGTTTGTATTGCTGAGTATAACAATGTTCGAAGCCAACTCAATGTAATCAATAGAAAGTAGACCGAAAGGTAAACTATATACACACAACAGTGCCTTTGATAATAATAACTATGAGGTGGAAATTTCGACCCATTAATTTATGAGGAGGTTGGCTTAGGTTGTGTTATATCTATAACAGGTTTGATAGGTAAACTTATAAAATACAGCTAAAACTTCAAATGTGACACAAAATGCACAAATATAATAATATAGAACACACTTTGTGTACATACAACATAAACCCACCCCACAATTGAAGCTTCGGTATACTTCTGCGGTCAACATTACTATTACACTAGTTTTAATAATTGCAAAATCCTTTTTGTTTGTAAGTCTCAAAAGTCGAAATATTTAACTGGACAATAGGCTTCAAATGTGCAAAATCCATTCAAGCTGATTCACAATTATTATTTTTTTCTAAATCCAAATACATTAGTCATCCAACCAAAAAAACGGAAATAAACTAACTGGGCGGAGTAGAGGCGGAGGAGGCGGAGGAAGGGCAGCCTGTTGGAGGAGAAGGTCGATTTCTTTTGTTGTTGTGTTTCATTGTTAGGTTTCACACTTCAAGTTTGAAAGAAAGGTGAATGGGGGCGGATGTGAAAAATAGAAAGAGAAGAGGAGTGGGTTGGGTATAACCCTATCTTTGACCAAAAAAAATAACAAAAAAAAAAAAAAAAAACTCGCTGGAATCATGATTCGAACCCGGATCTTGTTTGTCTTAAGGAGGGGTTTCAACCACTAGAGCAATCTTGACTTTTGGTAATGGGGTTCCTCAAATAAAATCTTATGGGTTCCTACCTAGTTTTCTATATACATTAACACTATAATTTACGAACCCACTGGGTTCCCGGGAACCCAAACCGAATGCTATAAATCCGCCCCTGCCCACTTTTACTGATTTCGGTATTCGGTACTTTCGGTATCAGTACGGGTACGAGTACGAGTACGGGTAAAAACGATACGACCCGTACCAAAATTTTCAATTTGGTACCAGTATAGTATTGATACTCGTAATTGTTTACCTACTTGGTACCCGTACAAGTGCTCAAAAAAGAAAAAAATAACAAAATGGTACCAAACAGGTACCGTACCGAAATACCGGTACCGATACCCGTACTTGTACCCATACCGTACCTACATATTCGGTACAGTACTCGGTACCCACTTTTGTTCAAATTCGGTAGCCGTATTTTCGGTACAGGTATTTTTGGTACAGGTACGGGTATAGGTACGAGTACGTACCGATCTCATCCCTAGTTTCACTTTTGTTAGTATAAAAGTGAACCTTGGGTTCATAATTTAGATAGCTTTGAGAGATTCAAAAATTTCACTCACAAAATGACCAGATTTTTCTCGTCAAGAATGAGAGGAGCACTCTCAATCGTAATGTAACTTCTTTTCTTTTTCCTTACGTTTCATAAACACCAAATAACCCTGTTCCAGATGTTGTACCATGGGAGACAGACCGTGTGAGAGGCTATGCGGAATCTGTTTTAAGGGCCCGTGTCAAAGACAATCCTCAACAAAAACCTTTCAATGACAAGTTTGTTTATTCATGTAGCGGAGCGTTATACAATATGGTACGGTTGAAATTCTCTAAAGTCATCGGCTTGAATCAAGATTCGGTACATCTTACTTGTATCTTATTTCATTTATTTAATGTTGTAAATGGTGTTGTACTTTATATTTTCTACAAATAACAAGATCATAATTTTATTATTATTCTAATATAATAATGAACCCATTTCCTACATAGAGAAATTGCTTCCAGTGAGACCCCGACTCGATAGTCGTTTTGTATCAAGCCTTGGATATAAGGCACATAATACTTAACACATGATGCACGATTAACCGTCCATCAGTTTTCATGTTATTTTACAAAATTAGTAAAATAACGTTAAAATTAGTGCAATTTTACTCCCCCAGGCCACACATATATAAATTATATGCACACAACCGTAAGCGGGGCTTTAAATCCCTTTTTTACGCTACTCCTAAATAAAAGGGTAAGAAAACGGAAACCTTTGAAGTTGGATTACAACATTAATTTTGCCAGTCTTGAGCTTTTTGCACTTATGAAATTGGGCTTCTTTCCGGCCCATTTTTCATAATGAATTCATGGTGCAACGAGTTGAAAATTGGCCATAGTTTATGTTTACGCATAAAGCCCACTAATTCTCCTTATTAAAAAAAAAAAGATTACTATTTAACAATGTATTTTTGTAAGCAAGTAACCATAATTAACACAAATTCATGTCCCAGCTTAGGCTATGGGGTGTGGTACCCTTTCCCATTCTTTCTCCTTTGTCCACGTCATCGTCACATAATCTTCAGGGTAACCGGAACCCTCCTGCTACACCTACTCCAGCTCCTCCTGTTGCTGCTCCCCAGGGAAACCAGGGCAAACAGGGGTGCTACAATTGTGGTGAACTTGGTCACTACAAGCGTGAATGCCCCAAGTTGAAGCAGGGCGAGGCTGGGAAGAACGGGTCGGGTAATGGAAACAATGGGGGCGGAGGCAGGAATGCTCGCGCCTTCGTGATTGGTTCGAGCGGGGCTCGACAAGATCCTGACACCGTTACTGGTACGTTTCTTCTCGATAATCGCTATGCTACGGTTTTATTCGATTCCGATGCCGATAAGAGTTTTATATCTCTTGGGTTTAGTCAATTGCTTGATAGGGTACCTACACCTTTAGAGGCTAAGTACTTGATAGAATTGGCTGATGGTAAGAAAGTCGAGGCGACGCACGTCCTTAGGGAGTGTCACCTTGAGTTGTCGGGTTATTCCTTCCCTATTGATCTTATGCCGGTGTCCTTGGGTAGTTTCGATGTTGTCGTGGGTATGGATTGGTTGTCTCTGTATCATGCTGAGATAGTTTGTTTTGATAAAGTCATTCGACTTCCTCTCCCTGATGGAGAAATTCTGTTGGTGCACGGTGAGAAGAGCGGGGTCCCGTTGAGTATCATTTCGTGTATGAAAGCCTATAAGTATCTTCGGAAGGGGTATTCTGCCATTCTGGCACTTGTTTCGGTTTCGTCTGAAGAAGAGAAGGAGATTGAAGATATTCCTGTTGTCCGTGACTTTCCCGATGTATTTCCTGAAGACTTACCTGGTCTTCCGCCTTATCGTCAGGTCGAATTTGGTATTGAACTTGCTCCAGGTGCGGCCCCTATTGCCCGTGCCCCTTATTGTCTTGCACCTCCCGAGATGCAGGAGTTATCGAACCAGTTGCAGGAGCTGTTAGAGAAGGGTTTCATTCGACCTAGTTCGTCCCCGTGGGGAGCCCCTATTTTGTTTGTCAAGAAGAAGGACGGAAGCCTACGGATGTGTATCGACTACCGGGAATTGAATAAGGTTACCATCAAGAATCGTTATCCTCTTCCTCGCATCGATGACTTATTTGACCAGCTTCAGGGTTCCAGTTTCTATTCGAAGATTGATTTGAGGTCGGGGTACCACCAGCTGAGGGTTCAAGAAGCTGACATTCCGAAGACCGCCTTCGAACTCGCTATGGCCATTTTGAATTTCTGGTCATGCCTTTTGGTCTCACCAATGCACCTGCCATTTTTATGGATCTGATGAACCGTGTTTGTAAGCCTTATCTTGATAAGTTCGTGATTGTCTTCATTGATGATATTCTAGTCTATTCCAAGAACGAGATGGACCACCAGGAACACTTGCGTCTTGTTTTGGAACTCCTGAGGCGGGAACAGTTGTACGCCAAGTTTTCTAAGTGTAGCTTCTGGTTGCGTGAAGTCCAATTCCTTGGTCATGTTGTTAATGAGAAAGGAATTCACGTTGACCCAGCTAAGATTGAAGCCATTAAAGACTGGGAAGCACCAAAGACGCCATCTGAGGTGCGGCAATTCCTAGGCCTTGCAGGTTATTATCGTCGTTTTATCGAGGGATTTTCGAAGATCGCTCAACCCCTCACCTCGCTTACCCAGAAGGACAGAAAGTTCGACTGGGGTGATTCGCAGGAGTCGGCTTTCCAGATGTTAAAGGCTAAACTCTGTTCTGCTCCTATCTTGTCCTTGCCTGAGGGCACGGACGATTTTGTGGTTTATTGTGACGCTTCTATCCGGGGTCTCGGTTGTGTACTGATGCAGCGCGAGAAGGGCATCGCCTATGCTTCTCGTCAGCTCAAAGTTCATGAGAAAAACTACCCCACCCATGATCTGGAATTGGGTGCGGTGGTCTTTGCTTTAAAGATTTGGAGGCATTACTTGTACGGTACCAAATGCACTATATACACCGATCACAAGAGCCTCCAGCATATCTTTGATCAGAAGGTGTTGAATATAAGACAGCGTCGCTGGGTCGAGCTTCTTAATGATTACGAGTGCGCTATTAAATACCATCCTGGCAAGGCGAATGTGGTCGCAGACGCCTTGAGCAGGAAGGAAACGGCTAAACCTCGTCGTGTTCGAGCTCTTCAGCTCACTATCCATTCCGGTTTACCCGATCGAATCCGTTCAGCGCAGCAAGAAGCTTTGAAGGAGGAAAACCTTAAAGCTGAAACCATGCATGGTGCTGATAGCCACCTTGAACTCAGGTCCGATGGGTTACACTATTTCGCTGAACGTGTTTGGGTTCCCTTATTTGGGGGCTTGCGGGAGCTTGTTCTTGATGAAGCTCACAAGTCCCGGTACTCTATTCACCCTGGCTCCGATAAGATGTATCAAGACCTAAATATACTTTATTGGTGGCCGAACATGAAGGCGGACGTAGCTTCGTACGTGAGCAAGTGCTTGACCTGTGCCAAGGTCAAGTTCGAATATCAAAAGCCATCCGGCCTTCTGCAACAGCCTGAAATTCCTGAGTGGAAGTGGGAGCGGATTACGATGGACTTTGTGACCAAACTCCCGAAATCGCCCAGTGGTTGTAACATGATCTGGGTGATTGTCGATAGGTTGACAAAGTCTGCGCACTTCCTCGCTATCAAAGATACCGATGGCCTCGAGCGTCTGGAACGGTTATACCTCAAGGAAGTGGTCTCTCGGCACGGGGTGCCTGTCTCTATTATTTCTGATCGTGATCCTCGGTTCGCCTCTAACTTCTAGAAATCCTTGCATAAGGCTCTGGGTACTCAGTTAGACATGAGCACAGCGTATCATCCGCAAACTGACGGCCAAAGTGAGCGGACAATCCAAACGCTAGAAGACATGCTTCGGGCATGTGTGATCGATTTTGGCAAGGGGTGGGAGAGTCATCTACCATTGGTGGAATTCTCCTACAACAACAGTTACCATTCTAGCATCAAGGCAGCTCCGTTCGAGGCTCTTTACGGGCGGAAATACCGGTCTCCTCTTTGTTGGGCCGAGGTGGGTGAGAGTCAACTCACCAGCCCGGAACTTGTGTACGAGACTTCCGAGAAGATCGTACAAATCCGTAACCGCTTGGCAGCAGCTCGGGATCGTCAAAAGAGCTATGCCGATCGTCGTCGCAAGCCTTTGGAGTTTGAGGTTGGCGACAGGGTTTTGTTGAAAGTATCTCCGTGGAAGGGCGTTATACATTTTGGGAAGCGGGGCAAATTGAATCCTCGGTATGTAGGACCGTTCGCAATTCTGGAACGGATTGGACCGGTAGCATACAGGCTTGATCTGCCAGCTGAACTCAGTAATGTTCATAATGTCTTCCATGTCTCTAATTTGAAGAAGTGTTTGGCGGATGAATCTTTGGTTGTTCCTCTCGAAGAGATCAAGGTGGATGATCGTCTACGTATCGTGGAGGAACCGGTTGAAATTCTTGACTATAAAATCCGTAGCCTTCGCCGGAGTAAAATCCGCATTGTTAAAGTCCGTTGGAACTCAGATCGTGGACCGGAGTTCACGTGGGAACGGGAAGACCAAATGAAGGCTAAGTATCCCCATTTATTTCCTAAACGCGCGTTCGAATCAAGGCATGTCTCTGCTGAAGCTGAATGAATCTCGGGTCGAGATTCCTTTCAACGGGGGGATGATGTGGCAACCGGAAAATTTTTCTTCTCTTTCGTCTCTTCCTTTTTGGGCCTTGGGCAATTTTCGGGACGAAAATTCTTTCAACAGGGGGATGATGTGACACCCGGCAAACTCAGGTTAGTAACGTTGACTAAACTAGTAAGTCTACCTTAGCGAGTCATGCATATTACGTACTTAACGGAGTCAGTCGAGTCGGTATGATGATTCTGGGGAATCATCGGGAGTCGTTACGATGATCCGCGGGGTCATTGGAAGTCGGTCCATAACCATGTGTACAAGGATTGGTGATTCGTGGAATCGCCGGGTTTAATGCACACACGAGTCTCGAGTCCCGGGAATTGGTGAACGGATGTAAACGTGTTAGTTATCATGCATTATATGTTTGGAATCATTATGTGACTTATCGGTATGTGAATACGTGTTGATATATGTTAAAATAGTGTTTAACGCGCCAAAAACTCGTTCCAGCATCACAGGGGCGATTAGGAACCCCTAATCGCCTATACATGGGGCGAGTAGGAGATACAACAGGCGATTGGGACCTAATCGCCTGATGTATCATGCGATTAGGCCCCCAATCGCGTGACACTGACTTCTAATCGCCTATACAGCAGAGTCCGGGTCAAAACACCTATAAATAGAACCCTTAACTCCCCAAACACCTCTAGAACAACCCTAGCTGTTCCCAAGCCACCCACACACCTTGAAACACCTCTGGAACTCATTTTGCTACAAAAATCACCATCCCCAAGCCTACACACCTTTCTTTGACAAAACCCAAGGTGTGTTCTTCATCCCTAACCTTTGTAAAGTTGTTATTTTGGGTTCCCCAAAGGTCCAGACCTTGTTTTACTAAGTTGTGTCTTTAAAAACCTTTCAAAAGAGTTCTAAACCAAGTCTACACCTTAATGCTTGTTATATGTGAAGTTTACATGCATATGTTGGTCTTCTTGGTGATTATAACATGATTGTTTCCAAGATATGATTGTACTTCTGCTATGTAGAGATTATTAGGAAGTTGTCTTAGAGTTTTAGCCATTATTGTTGTGTTTTGAAGAAAATGTGTATTTTGACCCATTTGAATGTTCTTGAAGATTTAGGATGATTATGGTATGATTGTTGATGCAATGTTGTTAGAATTCATACTAGGAAGATGTTAGATCAGAGGTTTGATGATTTACAAGTTTGTAGAGATTGAAATCTGATTGTTTCCATTTAAGGAAAGATAAGGTTGGTTGGTGAAACCTAGTACTTTGCCATTTTAGGAAATAATTGCTTAGAACATGTTAGATCAGTGATATGTTGGGGGTTTTTGCTTGGAATGGGTTGGTAAATGATTTAGGTTTGATATTGGGTGTTGTTGCATGTTTCGGATCTGATTTGGAGGGTTAAACGCGCGAAAATCCGTTACACAGCAGCAGCAGGCGATTAGGAATCCTAATCGCCTGATGCTAATGGCGATTATGCAGACATAGGGGCGATTAGGACCCTAATCGCCTGATACCTCATGCGATTGGGCCCCTAATCGCCTGTAGGCTGAAGCCTACTCGCGTATGACCTTCCTAATCGCATGTACTGCTGTCGTGAACGCGTTTTGACATCCCGGAACACGATTTGACACCTAGGAACATGCTAGGAACCCCGGGATACACCCAATGACTTAGTAAGACGTATTCGGACCTGATTATGCGTTAATCGGACATTATGCTAGACTAGGTGAACTATTGCGCGTATTAAGTGTTTAATTGCATATGTTGCATGATGTCTTGTATTTACCAAACACGTGGGATGCCGGGTCACCAATGGGATGTCGGGTCTTGTCTGGCACGGTCGGTTTAACAATTAATGATGTTTTCAAACGTTTATGGTCACGGTCTGGACATTCGGGGACTAGTTAGCCTGCGGGTTATTAGTCCAATACTTATACACATCTTATGATAGGTCGCCGCTATTTGGGGCTATCATAACATAATTACTTAACTGTTTTCAAGTAACGCAATCCAAGGTGAGTTTCACAGCCCCACTTTTACCGTTTTACTTTCGGGGGAGAAACATGCTACTTACTTACCTATTAAAGGTCATGTTATACTATGGTTACTTTACATATACTATGCGGCTTTTTACGGAAAGTCCCAGGGGGGAAACCATGAATGTGCGGGGATGCACAACGGGGGAAATGTGGATAGATCTATTGGGCCTCACAAACCCCACTCGACGGCTGGGCCGGGCGGGTGCATATTGTCTCTTATTACTGGCTCGCCGAGGCATCGGTTATAGCCAAAACTGCTGGGCAAGCTTCAACAACTTATAAACGTATAGTAATGGATTCCCAACCGCAGTAGTAAACAAACACTTAGCGTCTAGCTAACGTTCTTATAACCTAGTAGTAACGGATATGATCTTCACAACTTATAACAAACGCTTTATAAAAGAAAACCTGTGAACTCACCAGCATTATATGTTGACATTTTTGGCATGTTTTCTCAGGTCGCTAAGGTAGCAGTCAATGGGCTAGGCGCACGGAGTCATGCACAGCGTCTAATATTTTGAAGCATATTAAACAATGTTTTGTAAACAATGATATGTCTTTTGGTTGTAAACAAGAATGCTTCCGCTGCTGGTTTACGGCTCAAAGCATGATATTTTGGTTTTAAATATAATTATGAATGCATGTTTGTTGTATGTTTATTGTGATCGATGACTGAGATCCTGGTGTGTCACGCGCCTCGCGGTAAAACCCCGCACGTGGAATTTGAGGGTGTGACATTATATTCTTATTATTACTTACAAGTGAAGAAAAAGACGTGATGTCCTTTTTACAACTTTGCATCTTTCGAATTGTCTTACAAGCAATTCTTTTTACAGATGAGATAGATGGATAATTTAAATATGGGTTGTTATATTTCCACCCCCTAGGAAATTATTTTCAAAGCGCGACACTAAGGGTTCACGAGTGACAACATTTTCATATTTTATCAGGCTTTATCAGATTTTAAGTTAAATCAGTCAAACCTCGTATCACAAAACGCCACGCTTTGGCCAATGCGCAACGCTTTGAATGTTTGTTTCGAATGTGTATAATCTGTTTGAATGTTTGTTTAAATTGTTAACAAAATCGCTCAAAGCTTATTTTATAATTTGGTGCGCATTTATTACGGTTTGAATGTTTGTTTACAATTGTTATAAAATGTTAAAATAATAAATGGACTAACAAATAACAAAATCACTCAAAATCTTATTTTATAATTTGATGCGCGTTTATTATTAACAATAATTAGACATTTAGAACAATAATTTTCAAAACTTATTTTTGAACAATAATTTGGAAAACTTAATTTATATTCTTTTTATTAAAAAAAGTTTATAATTAATTTTTACGCATAAAAGCCAACCAAAACCCCACAAAATCAAGCCCAAACACCCCCCCCCCAAAAAAAAAAAAAAAAAAAAAACCAATCCCACCCCTACACCAATCCTAAGACCTTATTAAAAGTTGTTGTGTTTGTACTTCAAAGGGCCACGCTATGGCCAAAGCGTGGCACTTTGAAGTCACGTGGGGATGAAAAAAGCCAGATGAGGGTGTGAATAGATGGGGTCTTTAAATATATTGCAGCTAACCGCGTACCAAATTGTTTTGGGCCTAAACACCCATCGATCTACTACAGAAGCCCAAAACAAATAACGGACCATAACTAATTTTGTACCAATAATTTAGGAGCCTTTTAAAAATATAAACGTATGTGCGGATACTATTTTTTTATTGAAACATTAAAAAAATCAATACCTATTAACTAGCTATACATGCATCTTGCAGATAATGAAGTAATTGTCTGTAACAGGTTGCTTTGTAAGTGATATTTGGAATTGTGGTGGATTGTTCTTGAATGTCTTTGACTTTATTGTTGTAGGTAGGGTGTTAAAAAAATCAGGATCCAAAATCAAACCCGAAATATCCGAAAATCCGTATCTGGAAATTCCGAAAATTTGGATATCCAATTCACATACCAGAAAACGGATAAACCGAACTTTCAGTTTTGGATATTGATTTCTAAAAATTTCGGATAATTGGATTATCGGTATCCGAAAACTAAAAATGAAAAATTGTAAATATATATTATATGGGCATCAGTGTAATTTATATATAGTAAAAAATAATAAATAATCGGACACGAGTGTGGATTTTTTATTGTTTTATTGTTTTCTATGTTGAAACTTGGAAAATCGAATACGGGTTTTTGTTTTATTCTATGCAAAAACATGATTTTCGTTAAAATTCGGATAACTGTTTAAATATCCAAAATTTTTGGATATCCGAAAACCGAATAATCCGATCATGAACACCCCTAGATGTAGGTTTATGTGGGATGATACTAAGTATCCAACTATGTCTCCTTTGAAGGAGATTGTGGAAGGTGTTCATGTGCAGGTGGCGAAGATTGATGATGATGATCTTAAGGTATCTAATTGTTCCGGATCCTATAATTTGTTGCATTCTAAGTAATGCGGTTGTAAAGCCTGTTTTCGTGCACTAGCTAGTTCCGTAAATGAAAATTGTCTTGACTCTTTATTCAATCACGTCGACTAAGAATAATGAATAGTTCTTTGGATCAATATAAAGAAAATAGTAAAGATGATTGAAAACAATTTATTGGCAGATTAATATTGTAAACAAAATAATGTACCACTCTCAAGAACAAAAGTAAAAGACAATTGATTTATTGTATGATCATTGATCAATACATGTATAGCAAATACATGTGTAATTGACTTTATTCATAGAAGTAGATTCGGGTTTTAGTTAGTTTTTGTAATTAGTCCTAGTGGATATTTTTAGGCACATTATTATGAAATCTCTTTCAAGATACTAGCACTTCGTATGTCCCAGAAAATCGCAACATTTGACGGATACTTTGATAAAAATATCTGTAATTAATATAAACAAAAATGGAATTAAAGGTCTGATTCAAGAGGGGCTAGTCTCCTAAAATATTATTACAATTCTGATAAAAACTTACTTAAACTAAAATGACCCTCAAAGAATCTTAAATAAACTACTAGCATAAGGAAACTGCCTGCTTGCCCCATGCTGCTAATCTGAACCACTCATTGGTTCTAGAACTGGGTTAATCAGAACGCCCAACAGCTGGTTAAAACCCAACCCAATCTGATCCGCATCAGGGTTCGTATCACACTTCTTGTTCATGTAGTTACTCGACTGTTAATGTTGTATTTCCTGTAACAAAAACAAAATAAACTGCCAACCCTTTTGACCCATAATCACCTTTAATTGTAGTGATGAAGACCGACAGATTGTGAGATTGATAATTCTATATTTGATATCTTCCAAAATGGAAATATATAACAATTTTTTTGTTAGATCATAGGATGGAGGGAGTATAGTTTAATTCCTATGACTTATTCTGGACTTCAAACCTGATCTCTTTCAAAAAGCATTACTCCTAGCTTTTATAAGATAATAAGAGACATGGTTCATAAGAGTATGAGACATATGTAGGACCGTCACGGATGATCCGGATATCACGGGTTTGGACATGAAACGAGTGCGGAATCCTCGGGTCGTGGTTTAAGCAACAAGAAACAACAAACACACACAACTACACACAAATAAGAATTGTCGGATTCGGTTAAGTGGTTATACGAAAAATAAAAACAGAGCACGAGTGTTTACAACAATCTCAGACCATAAAACCTGATGGGGCGACTAACCCAGTCGCCTGCCATCCCACACGACTTGCTAAGCCAGTCGTGTATACAAAAGCCAGTTGCCCTAAATAATTACCGAACTACCCTAAACCATATAAACATACACATAAACAACCAAAACGACATACAAACTCCTATACTAGGCTAGGGACATCTATACAACATGTACTAACAACATATAAAAAGACAAGCATACAGTAGCATCAATGCAACAATGCTAAAATTTTGCATGGTATTCGGATTTATGTTCATTTAGTACAGTATTGAACCTATGTGCTTATCTATTTTCCACAACGAGACGTTGGATTCATCCCTTCATTTGCCTTGTCTTTTCTGCTGGCATAATATGGTTTCATCCTTTTTCATTGATTTCGTGCATGTGGTATTTAATCTGTATGCTGCTAGCAATAATTAAGCATGTTAATGAAGATGTTTGTGTTTCTTCATATTCTTGTCATTGTATTTAAAAACTCTTTCTATATTTATGTTCAACTCTTAACACATTTTGTTGTTTTAATGTTATGTGCATTCTAAACCTTTAGCAGAATAACTAGTTGGAAGATGCTTCATTGAGATCTATATATTCACACACATTGGGAATTTAGGAAAGGCTTGATCGTTGATTCCCGTTTTCCTCTATGGTAGGTTCGTATTGCTGAGTATAACAATGTTTGAAGTCAACTCAATGTAATCAATAAAAAGTAGACCGAAAGGTAAACTATATACACACACCAGTGCCTTTGATAATAATAACTCTGAGGTGGAAATTTTTGACCCATTAACTTATGAGCAGGTTGGCTTAGAATATAATAATATTGAACACACTTTGTGATTTATTGAATAACTTCAAGGCTTCAACTTGCAAGAATAGTCCATGATAAAGGGTGGATCTAATTGTTAAAGTAATTGCCAAAAAAATAATAATAAGTAAATAAATAATTAAAATTAACAGTTACTGAAATTTAGCATCTATGAACAAAGATATCATTCTAACCAAATTAAATCCCAAATTTTACATCATCATCATACTCAGTTAATCTCATCAATAGCAAAAGTTAAGGTGGGGTCTAAACAGGGTAAGATGTAGACAGCCTTACCTCTACTGACTATCCCGTGGTAATAGAGTGTTGAAAAAATGGTAGTGAAAATGACTTTTCACTAATTTTAGACTTAAATAAATGTATTTATATATGCGTTATGTAAATAATTATTTCCGGTTTGTGTACTACATTGTGAGAATATCACAACGAACCAAACCACATCCAAAATGAAGCTAAAATGACTGACAGGGGTAGATGTTGGCGCTCACCGTCCGAGTAAGCAAGAGTTTTGCAGCTGGAGGGGCGTGAAGGGCAGGGGAGTTAGCAAGGTGACACTCGTAGGGACAACAGCCAGGAGGCGGCGCTAAGTGGATGTCGCGGGTTTTGTCGAGCCGGCTCCAACGTAGATAGTGGTGGTGCCTCTTGCGTTAATCCACAATGGGGAGCCTAAGCGCGATAGCTTTAAAAATCTTAAAACTTGAGATGACATGGTTCATGTATATAGGAAATCAATATTCAACAAATATGACAATTGGTGTTGGTTGATTAGGAAATGTATGAGCTTGATTATGACAACCCACAACATTATCAAATCCAAAATCTTCCCAAACATTCAGTAACCTCTGTTGGGCCTAACATTTCAGTTTTAACCGATTTGTAGCTTGAGTCAAAAAAAAATTTAAAACCTTTTTCCTTTCAAAATTATCAGTTTGTATTGTTGCTTTTAAGATAATAAAAAAAGTTTATGAATATAATACATATATATACAGATTAAACTGTTAAGTGGCCAGTTTCAATTTCCAAACCGGGCGTTTACTTACTTCAGTTTGGCGGTTCGGTTGGCTCCAAGTTCCAAACCGTCAGGTACGTCGGCTGGAGGTTTAAACACCAAACTGCCAAATCCGAATCGTGAGCCGAATCATATATATCTCAAACCAACTGACTTACTTCAGTCTGGCAGTCCGGTTGGTCCCAAGTTCAAAACCGCCGTACCGAATTATACATACTCTCTTCCGTCTGATACTCCGGTATCAAATGATAATAAATTATATTCTCCGGCCCGCCTGCTTCACTCAACTGCTCAGGTGTTAACTTAGCTATGGCTTCATCATTCGGCGTCAACACCGTTAACACATAACCCTCTGATACTATCTCCGTAGCTAACACTGTTAAATTCACCAAAATATGAGTGAGGACGATGGAAGAGATGGATGTGAATAAAGACCTGTTGGTAAAGGGCGTAGAGCAACAGAGCGACGCCGTTAGCGAACTTGAAGGTGACGAATGTGGAAGATGTACCGAATCCGGCGTAAGTAATAGCGGGGTAGAAGCGGTCAGGGTACGTGAGGCCAGAGGTTACTCTCGCTATCGACATTGTTGTCAATCAGATCAGATCATGAGGAAGGAAATACAAAGAACAACTTAGGATCAAATTAAACAAAAACATACTGCCACTATGGCAATGAACATACAGTGATCACTTATGGGATGAAAATACAGTGACTTATATATCAAGGGCAAACTTTATAATAATTCAAAAGGAAGACTCAGTAAACCTTAAAGATAAGTGCTGATTAACAATACCTTCAATGAATTGCTCAAAATTTCGATTGTAAAATTCATCAGTCTATACATTAAAACTATTGGACGATGATATAGTATAAGCTAGATATATCCAAACCAAGACACCGGTTCAAACTATTCAAACCGGTTCAACTCTTAAAGACACGACGGTTCATTTGAGAAGACACAATGCTTCGATGAAGGACACGTCGCTTAGATCTAATTCGTTTATGTATATATAGTTTAGATTGTTTCATGTTTACGGTTATCAAGTTATTATTATCCAAAACACAAGAACATATTCCTTTGTAATTTCATACGATTCTATCGATCAATATTCAATAAGATTATCAGTTTATGTTATAGATTTGCGTTCATCTTTGTAAATCGGCCAACAAAACTGGTATCAGAGCCAAGGAAACAACGAATCACTCAATCATAATCATCAAATACGGTTATCGGGTTCAAACGTTATCATACAAGAAAACAGAGGAACACATCAAAATACTCGGAAGGATTCAACGATTCAACAAACTGCAAAAGGATTTACGCATATTATTCCAACAAGGATCCTTTATCATATCGCACAGAGAATCGTTTGTAAATCACTCAATCCCTTTGTTCAGTCTAGTTCTTTGTTCCTTTCGAAAAACAGAGTAATATATATACCATTAGATTATTACCCGATACTTATTGATTAACGGTTATTAATATACACAAGAATTACATACAAACAGTATCTTAGGAAATAGATTATAGATTAGAGAAAGATTCTTGAGATTATACAGTTTATAATTTTTGAATCCTATTCCTCGTGTGTTTGCGCGGGAAAGGATATCAAGAAAAGAAGATATTGCATATTGTAATTATTTATTGAGAAATACTGATTCTTTGACCATCCAAAGTCAAAACAGAAAAAACAATTTCTTTTTGGTTAATTTTTTGTACTCCGACAAAAGGTTAAAACCAACATTCTCAAAAACAAATAAACGTTTTTTTTTGAGAAAAAGAAATTATGACAACACAAGGAGGGGTACAAACCCAAATTCCAAAATTATTGGGACAAAATTACTATCATTGGCACATTCAAATGAGAGTACTTTTAGAGTCTCAAGATTTATGGAATATAGTAGAAGATGGTGTTAGGGAATTACCAAATGATGCAAGTGAAGCACTAAGAAAAGAACATAGGGAACAAAATAAAAAGGATAAGAAGGCACTTCACTATTTATTTCAAGCATCAACGGATACAATATTTGAAAGAATTGCAAATGCAAAATCCTCTAAGGAAGCATGGGAAATATTATACAAATCATATCATGGAGAGCGCCGCGTAAAGACAGTAAAGTTACAAACCCTTAGATGCGAATTTGACATCCTAAGAATGTCAGAAACAGAAACAATAGAAGGATACTTTGATAGGGTTACAACAATAGTTAACCAGTTAAGGATGAATGAAGAAGATATAAGCGATAAGCGAGTAGTTGAGAAAATATTGCGGAGTATGACCAGAAAATATGAGTCAGTAGTAGTAGCTGTAGAAGAGTCCAAAGATTTGGAGGTATTATCAATTGAAGAACTTATGGGAATATTACAATCCCATGAATTAAGACTTAAGCAATATGACACACAAGTCATTGATCAAGCATTCCAAGTACAAGACGGGACTCAAGTAAGAAATAAAGGAGGGAATAGATATAGTAACAGCTACAGAGGAAGAGGAAGAGGAAGAGGAGGCAGACCAGGGCGATACGGACCCATTGTATGTTATAATTGCCAAGGATTAGGTCATATAGCTAGAAATTGTCCAAATAAGGAAGAGAGTGAGAAAGAAGAATCCGCAATGGTGTGTAAAGAAGAAAATAAATCAGAACGAGATACCATGTTCATGATATTCAACATGGAAGAAAATAAGGATAAAAATTGTTGGTACTTAGACAGCGGATGTAGTAATCATATGACAGGAAATAAGAATATATTCATCACATTTAATGATAAAGATAGACGAGAAGTTAGAACAGGTGATGATAAGAGACTACAAGTATTGGGAAGTGGGGAAGTATGCATAAGAGTAAATGATAAGGTAAACAAAATACCAAATGTATTTTATGTGGAAGGATTAAGGCACAATTTACTTAGTGTGGGACAATTACTGCAAAAGGGATATGATGTGTTTTTTGGTAAAGGAATGTGCACCATAAAAAATCATGAGGGAAAGACAATTACAGAAACACCTATGACTCAAAACAAGATGTTTCCTTTATACCCAAATCAAGACTTGCCAAAAGTACTATACACATCCACAAAGACCGGTTCAGACTTATGGCATCAAAGATATGGTCACATTAACTATGAAACGTTAATTGAAATGGAACACAAACATGCAGTGAAAGGGTTACCTAAGATATATAAGACAGAAAACGTATGTAAAGGATGTGCTTTAGGAAAACATGCAAGAAAACCATTTAGCAAACAAGCAAAATGGAGAGCAGAAAGTCCACTACAACTTGTTCACTCAGACATATGTGGACCAATGAGAACAAAGACAATAGGAGGATGCAGATACTTCATTACCTTCATAGATGATTTTACAAGAAAAACCTGGGTATACTTCCTCAAAGAAAAATCACAAGCACTACATTTCTTCAAAATATTTAAAGCCTTAGCAGAAAATCAGTCAGACAAAAGAATAAAATATCTTAGGACTGACAGAGGTGGAGAATATTGTGGAAATACTTTCCAAGATTTCTTACAAGAACATGGAATACATCATCAACTGACCACAAGTTATACACCACAACAAAATGGAGTTGCAGAACGTAAAAATAGAACCTTAATGGAATTAAGTAGGAGCATGTTGAAGACAAAGAAACTCCCGAATGAATATTGGGGAGAAGCTGTAAGTTGCACAACATATCTCTTAAATCGAACAACTTCTAAGAGTATCAGTGATAAAACTCCAGAAGAAGCCTGGACTGGAATCAAACCTGATGTATCAAATCTACGAATATTTGGTTGTCTTGCTTATGCACATGTTCCAGAACAAAAACGGGGTAAACTTGATGATAAAACAGAAAGAGCCATCTTTGTTGGATATAGTGAGAATAGTAAAGCTTATAAATTATACAATCCAACTACAAGAAAAACTATAGTTAGCCGAGATGTTATATTTGATGAAGACAAAACTTGGAAAGAAATAGAAGATGAAGATATTGTGATTCAAGATGAAAATACGGAAAACAATGAGAACAATACACATGATCAGACATCAAGAAATGAAGAATACTCACCCATACACAATGCATCTGAAAATGAAAGACAGGAAGAGCAAGGAATCGAAATTGAGGATGAAAATCTAGATGCCACAACATCCAGTCAAAGTCCACCTTTAAAAATATGTTCAATGGCAGATATTCTCAGTAGAACCCAACCATTAAGTAGTCCAGAAGTACGGGATTTATATCAGAGACATCATGAAGCTGCAAACTTTGCACTTTACACTGATTCAGATCCAATTGATTATGATGAAGCCAGTAAGGATGAAAAATGGAAGGAAGCAATGAAGAGGGAAATAGAATCTATACAAAAGAATGAAACCTGGGAGTTGGTTGATTTACCAAAAGATCAAAAACCCATAGGAGTAAAATGGATATACAAGACCAAATATGATGAACATGGAAACATAGACAAACACAAGGCTCGTCTGGTGGTAAAGGGTTACAAACAAAAATATGGGATAGATTATCAGGAAGTTTTTGCACCAGTAATCCGTTTTGAGACTGTAAGACTAGTACTTGCCCTAGCAGCTCAATATAAATGGTATCTACACCAAATGGATGTGAAAACTGCATTCTTGAATGGAGAACTAAAAGAGAAGGTATTTATAGAACAGCCTCTGGGATTTATAGAAAAGGGGAATGAAAATAAGGTATGTCTTCTTAAGAAAGCACTGTATGGATTGAAGCAAGCTCCACGAGCATGGTATAGTCGGATCAATCAATATTTTGAACAACATAACTTCAAAAGATGCACATTTGAACATACCTTATTTTTAAGGAAGACAAAGACCTCCAGATTAGTGGTATGTTTATACGTAGATGATTTAATCATAGCTAGTGACTGCATGGAGGAAATAATCTCATTTAAGGAATCCATGCAAAGGGAGTTTGAAATGACAGACATGGGAAAACTACATTACTTCTTAGGAATGGAAGTCACTTATGATCAAGAAGCAATAAAGATTTCTCAAACTAAATATGCTAAAGACATACTTGAAAGATTTCGAATGGCAGATAGCATTAGAGCCTCAACTCCAATGGAATATGGATTAAAGTTGATCAAGAATAGCAACGAAGAGAACATTGACCCAATCTTATATCGAAGTTTAGTTGGAAGCCTCATGTATTTAACAAATACAAGACCTGATATAATGTTTGCAGTCAGCAAAATCAGCAGATTCATGGATCAACCAAAGAAGTCACACTGGGAAGCAGGAAAACATATATTGAGATATATAAAAGGCACTTCAGAATATGGAATCGTATACAACAAAAACTCATTTGACTTGAAGGGCTTTAGTGATAGTGACTATGCAGGAAATATAGATGATAGCGAAAGCACATCAGGATATATATTCAATATAGGATCAGGAGCAATTTCATGGCAATCAAAGAAACAAAAGGTGGTAGCATTATCATCAACAGAAGCAGAATATATTGCTTTATCTCTCACTGGATGTCAAGCTCTATGGCTCAAAGGGATCTTAAAAGATTTAGAGTTTGACACAAATAAAGCAATTACTTTATATTGTGATAATAAATCTACCATCAATCTCACAAAGGATCCAGTCTATCATGGGAAGAGCAAACATATTAGGATCAAATATCACTTCATAAGAGATATAATCAAAACAGAAGACGTGGAGATCAAGTACTGTAACACAAAAGATCAAATAGCGGATATCTTCACCAAAGCACTACAACCAAAGGACTTCACAAGACTACGCACTATGTTAAATGTACTACCAATCTAGCTTAAGGGAGGGTATTGGACGATGATATAGTATAAGCTAGATATATCCAAACCAAGACACCGGTTCAAACTATTCAAACCGGTTCAACTCTTAAAGACACGACGGTTCATTTGAGAAGACACAATGCTTCGATGAAGGACACGTCGCTTAGATCTAATTCGTTTATGTATATATAGTTTAGATTGTTTCATGTTTACGGTTATCAAGTTATTATTATCCAAAACACAAGAACATATTCCTTTGTAATTTCATACGATTCTATCGATCAATATTCAATAAGATTATTAGTTTTTGTTATAGATTTGCGTTCATCTTTGTAAATCGGCCAACAAAAACCTTATCATAAATGTGCATAATTATTCGATTTAACTATCTCAAAACACTTCTTTACATATTAAACCACACCAGCAGATACTGTACACATGAAACAACAAATTGGAAATTCTCTATTCGATAAAAACCACAAGTTGCAGTGACGCGGTGAATGATGAAGGTCAATGAATCAATCAAGAGTCTTGGGTCGAGACACAGTGAATGAATGTATATGACACATCAGCAGAACAATTAACGCAAAGAATTAATAGTTGTTTCCAAAATTCCAAGGATTGTCGATTGATATTTTCCCCAGGCTCCATATGCAACGTTTCATTGCTCAGTACATCAAAAATCTGCCCCAATTTACATACAATGCAATATGATAGTGATTATAATCGATTGCCTTTTCTCATTATCATAATTGAAATATATAGAGGGTACAATAATTGAGTCAGCTGAATAATTGGCTAATTGACCGAGATATACATTGACTACATTGACTACATTGACTATACAAATCATTTCCTATTTTATATATGTTGACTATTACACCCCCGCAGTCAAAGCGTTGGGAGGCCGAATGCTTAGACTGAATCTGAAGTCGTCAAAGAGGACGCGAGGGAGACCTTTGGTGAAGATGTCGGCGATCTGGTGACGAGACGGCACGTGAAGGACTCGAATGTGTCCGCGTTGTACTTGTTCACGGACGAAGTGGATGTCTAACTCGATGTGTTTAGTGCGCTGGTGTTGCACTGGATTACCTGAGAGATAGATCGCACTCACATTGTCACAGTAAACAATAATTGAGTCAGCTGAATAATTGGCTAATTGACCGAGATATACATTGACTACATTGCCGGGATGTCCCAAGCGTTGGTGCCAGCGATCTTGAGAAACCGCAACAAATGCAGAAGGTTGATTGAGGTTGAGTGGAAGTGGCTGAGTGAGGGGGTAAAGATCGCCAGTACTATTGCATCGTAGGATAGGAGCCTTGGTTTTGAGATCCTTCACAAGAAAACCAAATGGGTCAAATTCAATAGAAAGTAAGTTATCTGTGGTAAGGCGACGGACAGAAATGAGGTTTTTGATAATATTAGGTGCAAAAAGTACGTTGTTTAGTTTTAATGGGGGAAAGGGTGGTGGTAAAGTTTGGTTGCCTTGTGCCACCACAGGGATAGTCATGCCATTACCAACAATAATATTCTTATTAGTGCATTTATTAAAATTAGACGGGGAATATATACCTTGCTCGTTTGCCGAGTGTGCCGATGCTCCAGTATCCATAAAGCCATGGTCCGGTGGGTTCAGTGCCATGGTGTACAGCGCCTGCTCAATGTCTGTGGGAGTGTAACCCATGTAATGGGCCTGATCTGGACGCGGGCCGAGTATGCCAGGAGATGGGTTGGTATTGTTGGCTGGTTTGGATGGGTATTGGCAAGGGGGTTGGGCCGAGTTTTGAGTGTGGGCCGAGCGGGGAGACTGCATCAGGCTGGCCCATTGTGAGGCAGCCCAACTGGAAGGGAATACTATGTAGGGGTGAGAAGAACTGATGGGCTGATTTGAAGCACCACGGCCGCGAGTGGAGGATCCACGGCCCCTGCCACGAGCCCGGCCCCTGGACCGGCCACGAGATCGATCAGTTTGTGAAAAGGTGATGGGTTGTTGAGTGGTTGCCGTGGCTGCAAGAGCAGTGGCAGAAGAATGGGCAGCCCGAGCCGCTTGACGTTTCTTCTTGTCTTCTTCCATGGTTAGGCGGGAACGAACCTCTTTGAAATCCGGTAACGGATCCCGATTCTGGAGGACCGTTGAGATCCCGTCATATTGCTCGGTGAGTCCGGTAAGTAGTTTGGTGACAAGGACATGGTTGGTGACCGGGGAGCCGACACTTTCAAGCTGTTCAGCCAAGTTTTTGGCGTGTTGGCAATACTCAGCCATGGAAGCAAAGTTGTGAAGGCTGAGATCGGCGAATTCCTGTCCGAGGAATATCGCACGGGTTGTTTTGTTATCATTAAACTCGTGAAGGACAGCCGACCAGGCATGATAAGCCGACTGTCCGGGTTCAATAATAATGTTGAGAAGGGCTGGACTGATGGTGGCATAAATCCACTGAAGAACTATGGCATCGAGGCGATTCCATAGAGCCTCAGCATCAGATGTCGTGTCAGTCTGTGCAGAATCAGAGGATGAGGAAGAGGCAGCAGCAGAAGGTTTGGGTGAAAGGTGATTGATTACTTCAAAGGCTTGACAATGAACTTTGAAGAGGGTCGACCAGGTAGAATAATATGTCGAGTCTTTCTCGAGGGTGATGGGGATATGGGTCTTGATGTTTGAGACCGTTAGAGCGGGATGGAGGTTGGGGTCCATGGTCAAGCAGAGGAGAAACAGGTAGAGTGTGCAGAAGATAAGGTGAAAAGGGGATGGTTCTGCAAGCAGGATGATGGTTCTGCAGCAGTGGAAAGGCGGCGGCAGAGGGTAAGGTTCTGCGAGCAGGATGATGGTTCTGCAGCAGTGGAAAGAAGGCGGCAGAGGGTAAGGTAGGGCAGGATCTTTAGAGGAAGGGTGATACCATGATAGTGATTATAATCGATTGCCTTTTCTCATTATCATAATTGAAATATATAGAGGGTACAATAATTGAGTCAGCTGAATAATTGGCTAATTGACCGAGATATACATTGACTACATTGACTACATTGACTATACAAATCATTTCCTATTTTATATATGTTGACTATTACAATATGACAGAAACAAACAGGCACACGTGTATACTTGCGATTTTATTTTGAACCACTGGATTGCTCATAAAAGCAATGACAGTACGCAAAAAGATCAGGGAGCTATAACAATAGTTTTGTAAATAAGCATTAACATTAGAGCCTAGTATTCATAATTAGGATGTAAACACATAAGTTATAAAACAATTTTCTGTTAAGAACTCACACAGACATTTTGTCGAGCATGTGGTATGCATATGTTAGATACAACTCAAAGAGGTTGAAAATATGTTCAACTCAGCCAATAAAATCATGTTGCTTACCCAGCTGTTATCATCAAATTCAATCATTTATGGTTACATATAATCTCTGCTGTACAAAATCTATAATAAAGTACCTGAAAATGCAATCATCGGCCATGGTTTGAATTCATCAAGAACACTGAAGAGTCCGATTTTAACTGGCACCCAATATGCAATCTGGGTTACATCAATTACCGTAAATAAAAATATATTACAAAAGTGAACACATGTTATGATTGAGTTTGTTTATTACAACATCTTTTCACATAAAACAAAATACAAACGCTAAACACAATAACAAACCAATTATATATATTAGCTACTGATCATACGTTCACAGCACTTGTAATGAAGTACAAATTCACAAGTTAAACACTTAAAGATCATATTATACTGAAGACCTATCTCATAACGATAATCATGGCTGGCTGGACATTCACCATCGTTTTCAATTCCTTGAACGAAGGAAAGGGGGTGTGGATGCACTTTGATATTCTTATATGTCCCCCCAAACTTCACATTTACAAATTTATGAATGGCATTACTTTTATGATACAACCGTCCCTGACGAGTTGTATATGTTTCATACCGAAGTATTGAGGGAGCACAAGCTGGATGCATAGACTGCATACACTCACGACAATGATAGAATGCACTCTCAGGACTCAACTCCATCTCGCAAACTTCGCAAAAATAGTCACTCTTATGATTCTCAATTGGAAAGTAACTCAGCTTCATTGGATGCTTGTCACACTTGTTCATAGTTGTCTCCGGTATTAACAAAGCACAATTAGGGTGTAGATGAAAATCATTACAAATATGGCAATCAAATGAAAAACCATGAATCCACCCAAAACACATACCACACCAGCCATGATTAAATTTTCTAGAAAGGAGGTGATTTGGGTGAGAACTATGAGTGATTTCTTTAGGTAAGAAGGCACACTTAACATCAATGCAGTAATTGCATTCCTCACAATAATAAGCAAATCCATTGCAAGGTAACTTGCAAATCCATTGAATGGAGGATGAGGGTATGTTGTGTGTGGCCAGGGTGGTCTTTTAGTTGAGTAGGTAGTCTGGAGCACCACTCATGGAGTACAAAGTTGCAATGATCCTTCTCCTCATTGGCACACATGTAAATTGGCCCACTCATAATTGGTCTCACGCATCCATCGCACAAAAGTTTAATCCTTTTCATTGGGTCATGGTAGGAGATAGGTTTTATTCTAGATGAGGTGGGGATTGATGTGATATCAGTGCATCGTGCATCCGCTAAAATTAGCGGATGTTGATGATTAATATTATTTTGTGTTTTGCACGTACTTGATCCAATATCTTCCTTGAAAAACAAGTGTTTTAGTACGCTATAAGACGGATCAAGAAATGGAAGATGAAGAAGATCAGGATGTTGAGAGTCTTCATAACTTTTAAAGGTTTTACTCGTTCCTGTGATAAATAAAACAAAAATCTTGTACTGTTTAAATGATCATAAATTAAAAGGTACCAACATAGAAATGATAAAAAAAACATAATGTATATTAGGCATCTAGATATACCTTGAGACGCAAAGATGGACATGAATGGCTCGTTTCTTGATGTTGTGCAGGCTAGATGGGTATAATATCTGCATTTTTCGCATTTATATATCCAAAGATTTGAATTATAAAAACCTTCAAGGCATACCCTACACCGTGGGTTAAATTTAGAATCTTGCTCCTTAGATGGAAAGGAATAAGCAAGGGTGAGAGGATGAATATGGGAGAAGAAATCATTTGTAGTATGTTGGATTTCCAACTTTATCGGTAGAAAAGCACAATCACTATGAATGAAACTGGAGCTAGCACACGTGATACAATGATAGAACATCCCTTTATGTTCCTTCCCACACGCATCACACTTGTCTCAAATTTGTTTGGGGCTGCGAACTAGTGGATGTTTGTGGCTAGGATGATGGATGATATTCTTTTGTAGACTTTTCGTAACACAGTTTACATCAAAAAAAGACTCACAATTATGACAAATGTAAACTAGGTTTAAAGACTGAAATAGTTGACCACAAATATAACACTTTCGTTCAAAGGACGGCCGGAAGAAGCCAAGAGTATGACCAACCTCACAAATGTCTTCCACTCTATCCGAAAGCTCTGCACAAAATTTATGGATAGTGTAATCACTACATTGAGAACAAGAGTAGTAATACCTATGATACCAATTGATTTCTTCAAGACATCAGGAACACAAACATTGGAAGTCTTGATTTGCAATTAACTCATCTTTGTCCTCTTCCTCTTCCTCCCTTTCCTCGTCTTCTTCATGTTTCAACTGTCCCAACCACAAATCTATGAGAGTTAATGGATGATTGTGTTCCAACACTTTTTTTTCCTTTTCCATTAATAATTAAAGTAGCAATAATAATTTTAATATGAGAAGAAGAAACAAACACAAAGGAGAAAAGTAGTTAAATAAGAAGAGAATTAGAAATATGGAATATAGTGTAATCGAAGATGAGAAGGGATGAGTTATGAAAAGGATGAGCTACCATCATTTATAGATACATTCTTGAGTAAACTTCAATTTTCAAGTAGTGTCTGTTTAAGTTTTTACTTTTAGGTCTAACACCATCCGTCTATGATATTAACGGGGTTACCCAGCTGTTATCATCAAATTCAATCATTTATGGTTACATATAATCTCTGCTGTACAAAATCTATAATAAAGTACCTGAAAATGCAATCATCGGCCATGGTTTGAATTCATCAAGAACACTGAAGAGTCCGATTTTAACTGGCACCCAATATGCAATCTGGGTTACATCAATTACCGTAAACAAAAATATATTACAAAAGTGAACACATGTTATGATTGAGTTTGTTTATTACAACATCTTTTCACATAAAACAAAATACAAACGCTAAACACAATAACAAACCAATTATATATATTAGCTACTGATCATACGTTCACAGCACTTGTAATGAAGTACAAATTCACAAGTTAAACACTTAAAGATCATATTATACTGAAGACCTATCTCATAACGATAATCATGGCTGGCTGGACATTCACCATCGTTTTCAATTCCTTGAACGAAGGAAAGGGGGTGTGGATGCACTTTGATATTCTTATATGTCCCCCCAAACTTCACATTTACAAATTTATGAATGGCATTACTTTTATGATACAACCGTCCCTGACGAGTTGTATATGTTTCATACCGAAGTATTGAGGGAGCACAAGCTGGATGCATAGACTGCATACACTCACGACAATGATAGAATGCACTCTCAGGACTCAACTCCATCTCGCAAACTTCGCAAAAATAGTCACTCTTATGATTCTCAATTGGAAAGTAACTCAGCTGTTCCGGTTTTTCGCGCGTTTAACACTCCAAATCAAATCCAGAACGTGTGTAAACATCAAATATCAATCAAACAACCATATCAAACATATTTCAATCAAAATCCTTCGTTTAACCTCGATCTATCAGCCCTGCATGTAACCATGTATCCCAAAAACAATACACATAGCATGAAACATCACATTAACATGCATAACCGTAACCCTAATGAACAATTACTCAGATTTCATCAACATGCTATCATCATCAATCTGTAACTACCTTAATATTATGTTAACAATCCTTCTTGAATCACAAAAACCCTATCTTTTAATTATAAACACACATACAACATGCATAATAGTTAGAATCCAATTAACAATGATTATTAACGAATTTCAGAAGACACATACGTTTATAAACAGGTCTGGACCATTAGGGATTCAATAAAAACATTATTAAAGGTTGTATGAATGAAAACCACACCTTATGTTTATGATAGATTGATGTAATAGGCTTGAAATCGTGTATTTTGATCCAAAATCGTGTTCCAGAGGTTGTGTGTGTGTTGGGGCAAGTTGTGGGACGACTAGGGTTGTTATAATGAAGTTTAGGAGGTCAAGTACTGTATTTATAGTCGTTTTTAGTCGTCCAGCACGTTATAGGCGATTACGCAGCAGCATCAGGCGAATAGGGCTCCTAATCGCCTATAGTAGGGGCGATTAGGGCCTACTCGCCCAAAGGGAAACCCTACTCGCCTTCCCTATAGGCGATTACAGATGCTAATCGCCTATAGGGTCTGGTTCAGCGTATTTGGCGCGTTAAACTCCGTTTTAACATATGTTAACACATTTTCACATACCGACAAGTCACATAATGATTGTAAACACATAATACTTGCAAACAAACACATTCACACTCGTTCACCAATTCCCGGGACTCGAGACTTGTATGTTCCCTATGCTCTGACGATTCTACGAATCGTCACCCTTTGTATACTTGGTTAAGGACTGACATCTAATGAGCCTCTAGACTGACATCTAATGATCCTCTATACTAAACTAACATTTCCCGAACCGTAACACGACTCGACTAACCCAGTTAAGTATAATTTACGCGTGACTCGCTAAGGTAGACTTTCATCTAGACAGCGTTGTTAACCAGAATTTGCCGGGTGTCACACAAACAACCTAAACGAACCTAAGTTTAATATACATTAGTCCCAAATCATAGATCTAAAGTATCAGAACCAAAACTGAATACTGGATTCTAAATCCCAACTACTTTTCCAAGGCGTAAAAACAACCTCGTTTACGAACTTCTAATAAATAAAACTCAATAAATCATCACCAGGCTCAAATGAACGTAGGTTATCGACTATCGCACATTATGACTACAAGCGTTTTCATCACATATATAGGCCCAGTTGGTGTAGCCATTCTGATACCAACTTAAAATTGAACCTGAATGTAAAAAAAACATGTCTATTTGTTGAATCATCCTGCAAAACAAAACATATTATAAATTTAGGACATTATATAGATTTAGGTGAACTATAACAACTATTAGCAGTAGGTCTGTTCTTTCAGTTCAGATTTATTTTTGTGTGTTTTTTATTAGACCAACCCTATGAAGAACATTTGCTACATGACACCACAACTTGTTAACTTGTATTTTGTATTGCAATCAAATAAGATCAATGTGATTCTTGGTAAAAAAAAAAAAAATAGAATCAGAGTACTTAAGGTTGAAGCAACATTGTTCAAATGAAGAATGTCACCTTGAAACTTCTAGATGAGGTTAATGATTTTTTTTTTTTGTAACATGACCTGCAAAACAGTTTCTGTTAACAAATACCCCATTTAAATATGCTATTTTTTAAGAATCAATAGCAATACGTGAAGCTAAAGTTACCTAGTGAGAAGCGATCGGAGTAAGTGAAGAATGTGAACCTTTGTTGAAGAGATTTATCAAATAGTTGGATAGGTTTCATTTCTAGACCAACAGGGCATTAATCAATACCCAATGACCATGTACTTTTTTTTTTTTTTTTACCAATTATAAGGGGGGTCTAAGCATACATGCAAAAAAAATCTGAAGTGGCACTACATAGTATTAAATATTGCTACAAAAACCACCACAAAAACACCTAGCACCTCCTAAGCATGTAAAGAACATACGCTACAAAACAATTGAGTAAACGTACCATTGAGTTGTTTAGATTATTCTAACGATTATGCCATCTTCTCATCAACCTAAGAACACATGCAAGCAAACCCACGTCAATTTCAATGAGATTAG
This sequence comes from Ambrosia trifida, assembly GCA_028751855.1. NCBI lineage: Eukaryota > Viridiplantae > Streptophyta > Magnoliopsida > Asterales > Asteraceae > Ambrosia > Ambrosia trifida. Next base: position 108,227,937 of record CM054123.1, on the reverse strand, counting down.
CACCTAAAGACTATAAACAACAACTAATGCAAGAAGAATGCTCTAACCAGTTATTCACATTTAGAATCATAGCCTTTGGAAAAAATCGTTAAATTCACTGAAACATATTAACAAACACATGGCGGGTATTACCGAAACATGTCAATTAACACATCCAATCTTTCTCGAATGTGAGCTTACCAACATAAGATAAAGCTTAAACAAAAGCAAGGTAAAATACCTAGAGAAATCGGTGTATTGAATTCCAAACACCCGCAAGCTTCAACAAAACGAAAGCGAGTTCCTACAAAAAGAAATCATGCTGATGAAAGGGTTGTGTTAAATTAAAAGAATGGATGCACCTTCAAATCTATGAACAGAAAGGTTCTACACAAAAAATTTGATGCTTTGCTAGAAACACAAAAACAATTATCTAACAATTAAAACGTACATATAACCCTTTGTACAGCTGGTACACTGCAAAAATGACGATTACATTAGAAAATGGCACAAATCTAGTAATAACCCCAAATTAGTTCAAACAATTGAACCCCATATATGATTGTAGTCGGCCGTTTGAGGTATTCGAAGAACCATGATCCCCTGTTTCACATCACAGATCAAGACAAAGCAGAAAAAAGAGATAAAAATTCAAAGAAATAAAAACTTAACTTAGAACAGGTCAAATGTGGCGAACGGTCAAATGAGCTGTGTGATAAATTACTGATTATATTATAAATCTTTGTATAATAACAACAACCACAACAGGAACTATAATAATAAGAAAATTATTAATATACATATGAATTAAAGAGTGCATTAAAAAAAGATTCAAGAACATGAAGCCAATAACAATGTTAAAAGTTAATAAGAAATACCTATACAGATTCGAGCAACTCTGTTGCTGATGATAAAGGCAAACGGGAAGAAACATCACAAAACTGGGCTACCCCATGAAGAAGCAAACACCACCGCAAAGAAGACGATCTGTGTGAAACCCTAAAAAATGGTAGCCGCTTGCAGGGACCACCGACTATATAGCGGCAGACTTGGGTTGTGGTCGTCGAATGCTGATGGAGAAGATGGGGGTGCACAGGTGTTGTAAGAGTGGGATGTGGTGAGAGAAAAGGAGAATGCTATGGATGGAGAGAGAAAGAGAAGATGGGGTTGTAGGAGGGTTGCAGTACGTGTCGTCGTAAGAATAAAGGTCCAATCACAATGAAACACCGTATTGCTCTGGGCAACAAAAAGGACACGTACTGTTACATGACAAATATAATAATAATAATAAATCACATTTGATACATTATTCGCTCGCAAACAATGAAGAGGTATGACAAAATATGACTTTGAAGGCATGCAAAAAGTGAAGATCATCTGGTTTTAAAAAAAAATTATATACGTATAATGGAATCCAGGTGTGAACACCCAGCAGCTGCCACGTGCCCCACTAAAAGAAAATAAAGCCACACAAAAAATGAACAAAACCGGTCAAATACGGGGCTCGAACCTGCTCACTCTTCATCACACAACAACACCCTCACCACTGCAGCACAAGCATGTTATCTTACCCTGATTCATAACTAATTGTATTTATCATCTGCTTACAAACGTACTGTTCATTTGAATTACTGTTCAATTCGTTCATATATTAATAGTTTAATATTGTTATTCTTAATGTACTACATTAAAGGTTGTATTTATATTATCATTTTTATAAAAATAATTAGCATCGTTTAATAATTTAGTATTTGAACATGTATTTTTCTAATTATATTGATATTCACTTATTTTATATTTTGTTATAAATATTAGTAAACTTATAATGTTTGACACATATATAACTTCCCATAAATTAATTTCTTTATAATTTACTATATCCGAGAACTTTCCGTCTAGGCCGAGTACTCGCAACTCCTTAGTCGACTAACTTGAAGTGCTTAGCAAGTTCTACAACCATATTTTCCATATATGTGATGTCTATAATTCAGCTTATTTATCAAATATGCCATTAGAAGCCAATGTGAGGGTAGCCTATTTGGTAGAGACAAAACAGAGTGTTTTTGCATCCAACATGTTTTAGTCAAAGTTAATATATATATCTTATAAACCAACCTACTACTATAGGATTTACATTAATAATTAATAAATATTATTTGATAGTTAGATTAACTGTTTAATAAAATAATTTAATATAAAGTAGATTATTAAATTCGTAGTAATAAGATGAAACTTAATAATTTCTCCAAAACAAAGAAAAATATCCAATTCACTTAAGAATATGTTAAAGGGAAATAAAGGGTGATTCAAGTCACAAATCAGAAACATTCTATATGGAAAAGGGGAAAGAAGGTTGTGATGATAAGTTTTCATCTTTTTCATATACCTTTAAACTTTTCCTTTTAAATATTCGTTTGTCTCTTTTTTTTCTTTCTAAAGAGACGGGTTTTTTTCCTTCCTAAAGAGACATTTAGAAGTATCCCTATGCTAATATCACTTATTACATATTTACGCAACTTAAAAATTCAATTACAAATTTCATCCTCCTAAAATATATCCATGTGAAAAGTCAATTACATATTTTCCCTTCTTAAGGGGAAATATATGATTGATTTTAGGGGTGGGTAATAAAAGTTCACATGAATAGCAAAATAAGAGAACACTAATTTATCATGCAAGAAAAGAAATTAACACAAGAAATTATGTGGTTTATCGGATTATGGCTATACATCCAAAGCCAAATTAAAGATTTTGTCTTTTTTACGTACGTTGTGTTACAAGTTTACATTATATATATAGGGAATATTAAGCCTACATTGTTGTTTACTAGTCGAATTTTCATGCGCTTTGCTGCTGAGATTTTATCGATATCAGTTGGTTCATTACAATATTGGTATGGTACCGACATTCGATATAGCAACCGAAAGATAAAACTCAAAAAAGAAAGTCGCCACACTCTCATTTCAAGTGTCTACATCAATCAAAAAACATAAAAACGAATAACATTAACGGTTGTGATAGCATTGATACCAATACCGATGTTAGGTCAGAACCGACATGCTACCGATATTGTTGGGACGTCATCAGTTTGGTTCTTTTGTGACGATACCGGTATGTTATTGGCACTGACTATACCTTACGATATAGTTTTTTTAATTGCTGATAGACCTCTGCATTTAACAAAATTAATATCGGAAACCATAAAAATGAGTACTGCTACCGCTACTGAAATTGTTTGTATGGTATTGGTCGGTTGGGTTTGTCACGTTAAAGAACAAAAAATTAAATATTTGACTTGTTCGATTTTGAATAGAACTTTTATAGAAACATAAATAAAAATAAGCACATCATTACAGTATATTTGAGATTTTATAAAGTATTACCCTGTGTAGTATTAGAATAATTAAAATGGTAAACGGTGCCAATTTATAAAAGAGTACTAAATATGAGATGCTTTGATAACATATACGTTTATGCTTCAATTGCCAGTCACAACCGGATTCCGACAAAAGTTAATGTCATCAAATACATAAAAATAGACATATAATAATAGTAGTAGAGTATCACTAAATGTTCTTGTTTTTTTTTCTTTTTTAAACTAATTCGTTAAGCTGGCATTTGGATCAAGAAAAAAAGATGCAACTACAGCAAGGTAAGTTACATGTTTCACACGTTTGAATATGCAATCCCTCTAACTCACTCTACCAGTTCCAAAACTCCAAAAGTGATTCTGAGTGGCATCCATTTGTTTCTTTATCTAATCCTTTATCTTTTTTTCTTTTATACTATATACATACACTGTTGAAATGTTATATTCTTATTATTACTTACAAGTGAAGAAAAAGACGTGATGTCCTTTTTACAACTTTGCATCTTTCGAATTGTCTTACAAGCAATTCTTTTTACAGATGAGATAGATGGATAATTTAAATATGGGTGGTTATATTTCCACCCCCTAGGAAATTATTTTCACCTCCTCAAAGCGCGACACTAAGGGTTCACGAGTGACAACATTTTCATATTTTATCAGGCTTTATCAGATTTTAAGTTAAATCAGTCAAACCTCGTATCACAAAACGCCACGCTTTGGCCAATGCGCAACGCTTTGAATGTTTGTTTCGAATGTGTATAATCTGTTTGAATGTTTGTTTAAATTGTTAACAAAATCGCTCAAAGCTTATTTTATAATTTGGTGCGCATTTATTACGGTTTGAATGTTTGTTTACAATTGTTATAAAATGTTAAAATAATAAATGGACTAACAAATAACAAAATCACTCAAAACCATATTTTATAATTTGATGCGCGTTTATTATTAACAATAATTAGACATTTAGAACAATAATTTGCAAAACTTATTTTTGAACAATAATTTGGAAAACTTAATTTATATTTTTTTATTAAAAAAAGTTTATAATTAATTTTTACGCATAAAACCCAACAAAAACCCCACAAAATCAACCCCAAACACCCCCCCTCCAAAAAAAAAAAAAAAAAAAAACCAATCCCACCCCTACACCAATCCTAAGACCTTATTAAAAGTTGTTGTGTTTATACTTCAAAGCGTCATGCTATGGCCAAAGCGTGGCGCTTTGAAGTCACGTGGGGATGAAAAAAGCCAGATGAGGGTGTGAATAGAAGGGGTTTTTAAATATATTGCAGCTAACCACGTACCAAATTGTTTTAGGCCTAAACACCCATCGATCTACTACAGAAGCCCAAAACAAATAACGGACCATAACTAATTTTGTACCAATAATTTAGGAGCCTTTTAAAAATATAAACGTATGTGCGGATACTATTTTTTTTATTGAAACATTAAAAAAATCAATACCTATTAACTAGCTATACATGCATCTTGCAGATACTGAAGTAATTGTCTGTAACAGGTTGCTTTGTAAGTGATATTTGGAATTGTGGTGGATTGTTCTTGAATGTCTTTGACTTTATTGTTGTAGGTAGGGTGTTAAAAAAATCAAGATCTGAAATCAAACCTGAAATATCCGAAAATTCGTATCTGGAAATTCCGAAAATTTGGATATCCAATTCAGATACCAGAAAAACGGATAAACCGAACTTTCGGTTTTGGATATTGATTTCTAAAAATTTCGGATAATTGGATTATCGGTATCCGAAAACTAAAAATGAAAAATTGTAAATATATATCATATGGGCATCATGGGCATCAGTTTAATTTATATATAGTAAAAAATAATAAATAATCGGACACGAGTGTGGATTTTTTATTGTTTTATTGTTTTCTATGTTGAAACTTGGAAAATCGAATACAGGTTTTTGTTTTATTCTATGCAAAAACATGATTTTCGTTAAAATTCGGATATCTGTTTAAATATCCAAAATTTTTGGATATCCAAAAACCGAATAATCCGATCATGAACACCCCTAGTTGTAGGTTTATGTGGGATGATACTAAGTATCCAACTATGTCTCCTTTGAAGGAGATTGTGGAAGGTGTTCATGTGCAGGTGGCGAAGATTGATGATGATGATCTTAAGGTATCTAATTGTTCCGGATCCTATAATTTGTTGCATTCTAAGTAATGCGGTTGTAAAGCCTGTTTTCGTCCACTAGCTAGTTCCGTAAATGAAAATTGTCTTGACTCTTTATTCAATCACGTCGACTAAGAATGATGAATAGTTCTTCGGATCAATATAAAGAAAATAGTAAAGATGATTGAAAACAATTTATTGGCAGATTAATATTGTAAACAAAATAATGTACCACTCTCAAGAACAAAAGTAAAAGACAATTGATTTATTGTATGATCATTGATCAATACATGTATAGCAAATACATGTGTAATTGACTTTATTCATAGAAGTAGATTCGGGTTTTAGTTAGTTTTTGTAATTAGTCCTAGTGGATATTTTTAGGCACATTATTATGAAATCTCTTTCAGGATACTAGCACTTCGTATGTCCCAGAAAATTGCAACATTTGACGAATACTTTGATAAAAAAAAATCTGTAATTAATATAAACAAAAATGGAATTAAAGGTCTGATTCAAGAGGGGCTAGTCTCCTAAAATATTATTACAATTCTGATAAAAACTTACTTAAACTAAAATGACCCTCAAAGAATCTTAAATAAACTACTAGCATAAGGAAACTAACTGCCTGCTTGCCCCATGTTGCTAATCTGAACCACTCCTGAATTATTTAAAATTGGTTCTAGAACTGGGTTGATCAGAACGCACAACAGCTTGTTAAAACCCAACCCAATCTAATCCGCATTAGGGTTCGTATCACACTTCTTGTTCATGTAGTTACTCGACTGTTAATGTTGTATTTCCTGTAACAAAAACAAAATAAACTGCCAACCCTTTTGACCCATAATCACCTTTAGTTGTAGTGATAAAGACCGACAGATTGTGAGATTGATAATTCTATATTTGATATCTTCCAAAAGGGAAATATATAACAATTTTTCGTTAAAGATCATAGGATGGAGGGAGTATAGTTTAATTCCTATGACTTATTCTTGTAACACCCCAACCGATGGCGGAAACATCGGGGTGTCACGTAGTGACGATTGTTCAATAGCTCATGGACTAGAAATGTAAATTTGAATACATTGAATTTAATAATTTATTACATTGAAAGGAATACAATAATTACGACTAGCAATCTAAACTAAGATACAGTAATCTCAATCTAAGTCTAAGTTCCAAACGCTTAGAAGTAATCTCATAAGAACCTGAAACATGTACGAAAATGATTTGGTCAATACAAAATGTATTGGTGAGCATACCCTGTTTGAATAAATATAGTAGGAAAAGTGTTTAGCAATTCATGTGCGGTACCATTTGCAATTATGTAATAAATAATATCCGTTCAAAACCAAACCTAAGAATAATGACTAACACATGACTAACCAAATGAATAATGAATTAACATGACAATGACCAAGATTCCAACAGAGTCTCAAGGGGGTATACCATAGTACTATTCATTGAAATGCTAGGCCGCCCAGCGGTTAATGATTTTGACAAGTCATAGACACACCAATTAACATAAAGCGAACACACATGAGAATTGCATTTAGTAAAAGAAATAGAAACTTGATAGTAAGTACATGAGTCACCCCAAAATAGTAAAACAGTAAAAAGGGGAAAGATATACTCACAGTTTGCGAAAGTGATCAAAATCCAACTTAAGTGTTCGTGAGTTAAGTAATGGGATTTCCGAGGAATTCAACCTATAATGTGTAAGAATACTAATAAGAAGTGTCTAAAAAGTCTAAGGTAACTAGGGTTCTAGTTTGTGTATAATATATAACCTTTGATTTAATCAATATATGGTAACTCTATTTAATGAATTTGTCCTTTACTGAAAATGAATAAGTTACCAACTTTCAATGTACATAGTTTTTGATAATATATGAGTAATTTACTTTATCTAAAATCTCATCAACGTAAGTCTATAAAGAATTTATTTATAAATAAAATTTTGATTTGAATCATGGGTTTACCATTTAATAAAGATTGGAACGATACATATAAAAGCAAGTCTAAACTGTTGGACCGTAATTATTATAATGATTTACCTCAATTATGAATCACCTTTTATCAAGACCTATGAATTCTGTTAGCTAGTTGTAGAACAAAATAAGTTTCCTAACTTCTAACCACATGTCATATGTATTTGCAAAATTTGTAGTATTTAGAGAAACAAAATATTTTAATAAGTTTAAGAAAGATATTTTACGAGTCAAACAATTTGCTCAAAGAATGGTTTAACCTTGATTTGGATGAGCCACTACTGACTTATGAGTTCATGGCAAAGCAAATGAATTAAGAGATAAGAGTCAAGAAAAAAAAAATGATATTTGTTCTAAGGGTTTAATTTGGCTAAAAAAAAAAAAGCAAAGTCAACAATATTTTGTCAAAGTATCATCCAAAAAACTGTGGTATAATTAAGAAATACTATAAAAGTTTGTTGTGACACCCGGCATATTTAGGTTAACACTTTTCATATTTTACATACATACGTTTTGTACTTTACATACATGCGTATCATACTTTGCATACATACGAGTCTACCTCAACGAAAACATTGAAAACAACTACTTAATATCATACTTGACCAGGTCGGTCGAGTCGTATTGATGATTCGGGAATCATCGGGAGCCGTTACAATGGTCCGAGGGACCATTGGGTGTCGGTCCATAACCATGTGTACAAGGATCGGTGATTCGTGGAATCGCCGGGTTTAACGCACACACGCAAGTCTCGGGTCCCGGGAATTGGTGATCGGGTGGGAACGTGTTATTTATCGTGCATTATATGTTGGTAATCATTATGTGACTTGTCGGTATGTGAAAACGTGTTTATATATGTTAAAATAGGGTTTAACGCGCCAAAAGCTCGGATACTTAGGCTATAGGCGAGTAGGAAGCCCCTTGGGGTGATTAGGGGCTAAATGCTAGTTGTTACTAGTGATTAGGGGCTAAATGCTAGTTGTTACTAGTGAGTAGGGCTAAATGCTAGTTGTTACTAGTGAGTAGGGCTAAATGCTAGTTGTTACTAGTGATTAGGGGCTAAATGCTAGTTGTTACTAGTGAGTAGGGCTAAATGCTAGTTGTTACTAGTGATTAGGGGCTAAATGCTAGTTGTTACTAGTGAATAGGGCCTAAATGCTAGTATTACTAGCGAGTAGGGCCTAAATGCTAGTTGTTACTAGCGAATAGGATCCTACTCGCCAATAACATCTGTGTACTCGCCTATACTGCAGGTCACGACTAAAAACGCCTATAAATACCACCCTTGACCTCTAAAACATCATTTATACAACCCTAGCCGTCCCATAACCTATCTCAACCCACAAACACCCTCTGGAACCTATTTTTACATCAAAACAACCATTTCCAAGCTTATTCCATCATCTCCTCTTAAATACAAGGTGTGTTCTTCAAACCCAAACCTTTAAATGATTATGTTTTACTCCCTAAAAGTCCAGACCTGACTTATAAACGTTTTTGTCTTTGAAAATCCATTTAAAACCGTTTTTAAACAAACCCACACCTTTACATGTGTTATATGTGTTATATGTGATTAAAGATAGAATTTTTAGGATTAAATCATGATTGTTTTTGTGTTATTATGATGTTTATGGCTATTACAAGTTAGTATGATGATGTCCTAGGAGTTTGAATGGTTTTGGTTGTGTATTGTTGATACTTGATGTTTTGACCCATTTGAAGGATTTTGGATGATTAAGGATGATATGAGGTGTGTTGTTGATTGTATGATGTTAGGGTTTGCTCTAGGATGATGCTAGAACAGTAGGATGCTATCGGATAACGTGGTTATGTGATTTAATCTGAATAATTGCTATTTAGGGTAAGTTCTTGCATGTTGATGTGATGTTTACATGCTAAGTTGCTATTTTGAGAAAACGCTCATATTCAGAACGGTTAGAACGATGAAAACTTAGGGGTTTTGCTTGAAATATGTTTGTTAATGTGTTAGGATGATTATTGAATATTCTTACATGTTTCGGATCTGATTTGGAGTGTTCGGCGCGCGAAATTGCACTACAGAACTGTATAGGCGAGTAGGATCCTACTCGCATGAGGCTTTAGGCGAGTAGAATCCTAAATGCCTGATGTTCAGGCGAATACAAGCCTATTCGCCTATAGTACATGCGAATAGGGGCCTATTCCCCTCAACTACTAGCATTTACAATCCTAAATGCTAGTTTGATTCCTAAATGCTACTTCTACTAGCATTTACAATCCTAAATGCCTATACTTAAGGCATTTACAATCCTAAATGCCTACACATAAGGCATTTACAATCCTAAATGCTAGTTTGATTCCTAAATGCTACTACTACTAGCATTTACAATCCTAAATGCTAGTTTGATTCCTAAATGCTACTTCTACTAGCATTTACAATCCTAAATGCCTATACTTAAGGCATTTACAATCCTAAATGCCTATACATAAGGCATTTACAATCCTAAATGCTAGTTTGATTCCTAATCGCGTATAATGCTGCTGTATGTATATTTTAACATCCCGGAACATGAGTTGACGCCTAGGAACATGATAGGAACCCCGGGATACACCCAATGACTTAGTAACACGTGTTCGGACCTGTTTACGCGTTAATCGGACATTATGCTAGACTAGGTGAACTGTTGCGCGTATTAAGTGTTTAATTGCATATGTGGCATGATGTCTTGTATTTATCTAACACGTGGAATGTCGGGTCACCAATGGGATGTCGGACCTTGTCTGGTGTGGTCGGTTAAACGTTTAAACATCATTTCATATGTACACGGTTATGGTCTGGACTGCTAGGGACTAATCAACCTACGGGTTGTTAGTCTAACACCTTATACGCTCGTCATGATAGGTCACCGGTATTTGGTGCCGTCTATTGAGCAGGTTTACTTGTCTTAGTGCGAGGAGCAGCATCAAGTGAGTTTCACGGCCCCACTTTACGTTTTACACTTCGGGGGAGACACATGCTCATACTTATTTCATAAATTATCATGTTATACTAGTGTTAATTCATTTACATACTATACGATACGTAAAGTCCCGGGGAAACCATGAATATGCTGGATAGCATAACGGGGGAAATGTGGATAGATCTATTGGGACTGACAGACCCCACCCATCGGCTGGGAGCCGGGCGGGTGCATATTGTCTCGGTCATAACGCTACCGGGGATGGTAGTGCATAATCGTTTCGGGCAAAATCATATATCGTTGTCTGTAATGGTTTCCGGTCGTAGTAGTATTACTCATGCGTCTAGCTAACGCTAACATTTCTGACATAGTGGTAACATGATGGCTTTCATTACTTAAAACATTTAATATAAAACCTGTGAACTCACCGGCATTATTTGCTGACGTTTTTAGCATCTTTGTCTCAGGTCGTTGAGGTAGCGGCAGTCGATAGGCGCACGGAGTCTCACGACGTCTAGGATTCATTTGCATTTTCTTATCTTTTTCAGACTTAAGTACTTTTACATTTTGGGTTGTAATAAAGTTACGCTTCCGCAGCGATGGATTTATGAAAACTAGATGGTTTGTTTATGTCATTTTACGTATCATATAGTGTCGTTTATTGTGACCGTTGACTTAGATCCTGGTTTGTCATGCGCCTCGCGGTAAAACCCCGCACGTGGAATTTGAGGGTGTGACATTTGTTATTACAATGGAGATACCTTGTAGCCTAAAAAAAATAATAATAAATCTATAAAGTTTCAGTTAGAGTGTTGTCCATATATAAAACGAAGATGGGTAAAGTTCTGAGTAATATATTGTATGACTTTGGTAAGGCATTTAAAAGAAGCATAATGCATATGACCCATAATGTTGAAATAAATTAAACCACAAGGATTGTTCCATCTTGTAGTCAGTAGTTTAGTTGATTAGAAATTGTTGTATCAAAATTATATTATTTTTCTTTGACCAAGAGCATCAAGGTTACGTTATTGTGCATTGATAAAAACAAGTAAGCTTAGGGTTGTTACCTATTCGAGGGTGATTGTAGCGATGTCGCGTTCCATGTTGGTCGAAGCAGGGTACGCAACGGGTGGTAGCGATCGCGCATCGGCGTTTCGGTTGGAGTTGGTCAGAAAAGCAAGAACATGTAAGTGTTTGCCATGGGTTTAACATAGAATTCCCTTGATTGGCACCATAAGTTCATGGAGAGGATGAGGTTGAAGATGAACCTCTTCCATTTGGGTGTTACATTATTTATTTATATATAATAAAAGCAATCAATGAAATCATGAATGGTTTAATTGAATTTGTGGGTCATATGCTCCAATTTAATGAGTTTTTAAATATCCTTCAAAACCATATTGAAACATCCTTGAATTATTGAAACTCAATAGTTGCTAACATTCATATTGTTTGGCAAAAGAAAGGACCGTTTCATTTCATTTTTATTTTTAAGTAATAGTATTTTAAATTTATTCATAAAATATTTAATTTAAATATAAGATAAAATTTAGTTATGTTGACACAACTTTATAAAATTTGGATTTTTATAAAATCCATTGCGTAGACGTTTCAAGATACGTATTTGATTAAAACTTATACCCGATCCATAATAAATATAAATGATAATTTTTTTTTCGCTCTAAAATTAAATTTGAAAACGACGAGCTTACAGGGACTATAATGGAAATTTTTTTGAAGGACTATTATTGTAATTCAGATGAAAGACGAGGGTGACGGATGTCACAATTCTGGACTTCAAACCTGATCTCTTTCAAAAAGCATTACTCCTAGCTTTTATAAGATAATAAGAGACATGGTTCATAAGAGTATGAGACATATGTAGGACCGTCACGGATGATCCGGATATCACGGGTTTGGACATGAAACTAGTGCGGAATCCTCGGGTTGTGGTTTAAGCAACAAGAAACAACAAACACGCACAACTACACACAAATAAGAATTGTCGGATTCGGTTAAGTGGTTATATGAAAGATAAAAACAGAGCACGAGTGTTTACAACAATCTCAGACCATAAAACCTGATGGGGCGACTAACCCAGTCATCTGCCATCCCACACGACTTGCTAAGCCAGTCGTGTATACAAAAGCCAGTCGCCCTAAATAATTACCGAACTACCCTAAACCATATAAACATACACATAAACAACCAAAACGACATACAAACTCCTATACTAGGCTAGGGACATCTATACAACATGTACTAACAACATATAAAAAGACAAGCATACCGTAGCATCAATGCAACAATGCTAAAATTTTGCATGGTATTCGGATTTATGTTCATTTAGTGTACAGTATTGAACCTATGTGCTTATCTATTTTCCACAATGAGACGTTGGATTCATCCCTTCATTTGCCTTGTCTTTTCTGCTGGCATAATATGGTTTCATCCTTTTTCATTGATTTCGTGCATGTGGTATTTATCTGTATGCTGCTAGCAATAATTAAGCATGTTAATGAAGATGTTTGTGTTTCTTCATATTCTTGTCATTTTATTTAAAAACTCTTTCTATATTTATGTTCAACTCTTAACACATTTTGTTGTTTTGATGTTATGTGCATTCTAAACCTTTAGCAGAATAACTAGTTGGAAGATGCTTCATTGAGATCTATATATTCACACACATTGGGAATTCAGGAAAGGCTTGATCGTTGATTCCCGTTTTCCTCTATGGCAGGTTCGTATTGCTGAGTATAACAATGTTCGAAGTCAACTCAATGTAATCAATAGAAAGTAGACCGAAAGGTAAACTATATACACACACCAGTGCCTTTGATAATAATAACTCTGAGGTGGAAATTTTTGACCCATTAACTTATGAGCAGGTTGGCTTAGAATATAATAATATTGAACACACTTTGTGATTTATTGAATAACTTCAAGGCTTCAACTTGCAAGAATAGTCCATGATAAAGGGTGGATCTAATTGTTAAAGTAATTGCCAAAAAAATAATAATAAGTAAATAAATAATTAAAATTAACAGTTACTGAAATTTAGCATCTATGAACTAAGATATCATTCTAACCAAATTAAATCCCAAATTTTACATCATCATCATACTCAGTTAATCTCATCAATAGCAAAAGTTAAAGTGGGGTCTAAACAGGGTAAGATGTAGACAACCTTACCTCTACCGACTATCCCTTGGTAATAGAGTGTTGAAAAAATGGTAGTGAAAATGACTTTTCACTAATTTTAGACTTAAATAAATGTATTTATATATGTGTTATGTAAATAATTATTTCCGGTTTGTGTACTACATTGTGAGAATATCACAACGAACCAAACCACATCCAAAATGAAGCTAAAATGAATGACAGGGGTAGATGTTGGCGCTCACCGTCCGAGTAAGCAAGAGTTTTGCAGCTGGAGGGGCGTGAAGGGCAGGGGAGTTAGCAAGGTGACACTCGTAGGGACAACAGCCAGGAGGCGGCGCTAAGTGGATGTTGCGGGTTTTGTCGAGCCGGCTCCAACGTAGATAGTGGTGGTGCCTCTTGCGTTAATCCACAATGGGGAGCCTAAGCGCGATAGCTTTAAAAATCTTAAAACTTTTTCAACATGAGATGACATGGTTCATGTATATAGGAAATCAATATTCAACAAATATGACAATTGGTGTTGGTTGATTAGGAAATGTATGAGCTTGATTATGACAACCCACAACATTATCAAACCCAAAATCTTCCCAAACATTCAATAACCTCTGTTGGGCCTAACATTTCAGTTTTAACCGATTTGTAGCTTGAGTCAAAAAAAAATTTAAAACCTTTTTCCTTTCAAAACCATCAGTTTGTATTGTTGCTTTTAAGATAATAAAAAAAGTTTAGGAATATAATACATATATACAGATTAAACTGTTAAGTGGCCAGTTTCAATTTCCAAACCGGGCGTTTACTTACTTCAGTTTGGCGGTTCGGTTGGCTCCAAGTTCCAAACCGTCAGGTACGTCGGCTGGAGGTTTAAACACCAAACTGCCAAATCCGAATCGTGAGCCGAATCATATATATCTCAAACCAACTGACTTACTTCAGTCTGGCAGTCCGGTTGGTCCCAAGTTCAAAACCGCCATACCGAATTATACATACTCTCTTCCGTCTGATACTCCGGTATCAAATGATAATAAATTATATTCTCCGGCCCGCCTGCTTCACTCAACTGCTCAGGCGTTAACTTAGCTATGGCTTCATCATTCGGCGTCAACACCGTTAACACATAACCCTCTGATACTATCTCCATAGCTAACACTGTTAAATTCACCAAAATATGAGTGAGGACGATGGAAGAGATGGATGTGAATAAAGACCTGTTGGTAAAGGGCGTAGAGCAACAGAGCGACGCCGTTAGCGAACATGAAGGTGACGAATGTGGAAGATGAACCGAATCCGGCGTAAGTAACAGCGGGGTAACAGCGGGGTAGAAGCGGTCAGGGTACGTGAGGCCAGAGGTTAGTCTCGCTATCGCCATTGTTGTCAATCAGATCAGATCAGATCATGAGGAAGGAAATACAAAGAACAACTTAGGATCAAATTAAAACATACAGTGACTTATACATTTAATTGCACAAATTTCGATTGTAAAATTGATCAGTCTATACATTGAAACCTTATCATACAGTAAAAAACAGATGCAAAATGTGCATAATTATTCGATTTAACTATCTCAAAACACTCCTTTACATATTAAACCACATCAGCAGACACTGTACACAGGAAACAACAAATTGGAAGTTCTCTATTCGGTAAAAACCACAAGATGCAGTGACGCGGTGAATAATGCAGTGACGCGGTGAATATGGGCTTGAAGTCAATGAATCAATCAAGAGTCTTGGGTGGAGACACACTGAATGAATTTAGAGGATAAGACGCAGAGCAATGAGAACAATTTACGCAGAGAATTAACAGTTGTTTCCAAAATTCCAAACCTTGTCGATTGATATTTTCCCCAGGCTCCATATGCAATGTTTCATTGCTCAGTACATAAAAAATCTGCCCCAATTTACATACAATGTTATATGACTGAAACTAACACAAACATGTGTATACTTCTTGCGATTTATTTTGAGCCATTGGATTGCTCATAAGAGCAATGACAGTACGCAAAACGATCAGGGAGCTATAACGATAGATTGGTAAATAAGCATTAATGTTTTATCGATACATGATTCTTTATTCAATCATTTTAATGATACGTATAATCAATAATAAAGTACCTTAAAGTGCAATGATCCGTTATAATGGTTAGAATTCATCAAGAACACTGAACAGTGAGTAGTAATCTCAAGTCATTCATCCATGGGTCCTGAATCGCTACCTGAAAGACCCGAGTCCGAGTTTAACCGACACCCGATATGCTCCTGGGTTCATTTAATTACCCATTTCTAGGTTAAAGCAATTAATGTAAACAAAAATATATTACAAAAGTAAACATGATATAATTGAGTTTACTTATTACAACATCTTTTCACATAAAACAAAATACAACACGAAACATAATAACAAACCAATTTACCATCTACTCATACGTTCACAACACTGGTAATGAAGTACAAATTCACAATTTAAACACTTAAAAATCATACGATACTGAAGATCTCTGTCATCACAATAATAATGGCTGCCACATTGACCATCATTTGCAATCCCTTGAAGGAATGAAAGGGGGTGTGGATGCACTTTGATATTCTCATATGTCCCCCAAACTTCACATTTACAAATTCATGAATGTCATTACTTTCACCATATAACAATCCCTTAGTCGTATATGTTTCATACTGAAGTATTGAGGGAGCACAAGCTGAATGCATAGACTGCATACACTCACGACAATGATAGAATGAAAACTCAGGATCAAACTCCATCTCGCAAACTTCACAAAAATAGTCACTCTTATGGTTCTCAATGGGAAAGTAACTCAGCTTCATTGGATACTTGTCACACTTGTTCATAGTTGTCTCCGGTATTAACAAAGCACAATTAGGGTGTAGATGAAAATGATTACAAATATGGCAATCGAATGAAAAACCATAAATATTCCCATAACACATACCACAATCGCCATTGTATCCCTGATTAAATTTTCTAGAAAGGAGGTGATTTGGGTGAGAATTGTGAGTGATTTCTTTAGGTAAGAAGGCAAACTTAACATCAATGCAGTAATTGCATTCCTCACAATAGTAAGCAAATCCATTGCAAGGTAACTTGCAAATATCACAATCGAAGACCCCAAAAAACTTACCAGGGATTTTTGAATGGAGGATCAGGGTATGTCGTGTGTGATGAAAGTGGTCGTTTAGTTCAGTACGTAGTCTGGAGCACCACTCGTGGAGCACAAAGTTGCAATGATCCTTCTCCTCATTGGAACACATGTAAATTGGCCCACTCATAATTGGTCTCACGCATACATCACACAAAAGTTCAATCCTTTTCATTGGGTCATGGTAGGAGATAGGTTTTATTCTTGAAGAGGTGGGAATTGATGTGATATCAGTACATCGTGCATCCACGAAAATTAGTGGATGTTGATGAATAATATTATTTTGTGTTTTGCATGTACTTGATCCAATATCTTCCTTGAAAAACAAGTGTT
Organism: Ambrosia trifida; assembly: GCA_028751855.1. NCBI lineage: Eukaryota > Viridiplantae > Streptophyta > Magnoliopsida > Asterales > Asteraceae > Ambrosia > Ambrosia trifida. Next base: position 108,210,866 of record CM054123.1, on the reverse strand, counting down.
TTAGTACGCTATATGACAGATCAAGAAATGGAAGATGAAGAAGATCAGGATGTTGAGAGTCTTCATAACTTTTAAAAGTTTTACTCGTTCCTGTGATAAAAAATACAAAAATCTTGTACTGTTTAAATGATCATAAATGAAAATCCACCAACATAGAAATGATAATAAACATAAATACTAGGCACCTAGATATACCTCGAGACACAAGGATGGACATGAACGACTCGTTTCTTGATGTTGCGCAGGCTAGATGGGTATAATATCTGCATTTCTCACATTCATATATCCAAAGATCTGAATAAAAACTACCACTAAAGCATACCCTACATCGTGGCCAATTTTTAGATTGTTGCTCCTTATATGGAAAGGAATAAGCAAGAGTGAGAGGATGAATATGGGAGAAGAAATCATTTGTGGTATGTTGGATTTGCAACTTTTTTGGTAGAAAAGCACAATCACTATGAATGAAACTAGAGTTAGCACATGTGATACAATGATAGAACATCCCTTTATGTTCCTTACCACATGCATCACACTTGTCTAAAATTTGTTTAGGAATGCAAACTAGTGGGTGTTTGTGGCTAGGATGATAGATGATATTCTTTTGCAGCCTTTTCGTAACGCAGTTTACGTCAACTTTAAAAAAACAATCATGACAATAGTAAAATAGCTCTTTGGCCTTAATAAGTCGACCACATTTATCACAATTCGTTTCGTTGTTTCTCGATTTGCCGAAGTGAAGTTTATGATCAACCTCACAAATGTCTTCCACTTCTTCTTGAAGCTCTGCACAAAATTTATGGATAGTGTAATCACTACATTGAGAACAAGAGTAGTAATACCTATGATACCAACTGATTTCTTCATGACACCGGGAACACCAACATTGGAAGTCTTGATTTGCAATTAACTCATCATTTTCCTCTTCCTCTTCCTCTTTGTCTTCCTCTTCCGCTTCATGTTGCAGTTGTTCCAACCACATATCTGTGAGAGTTAATGGATGATCGTGTCCAAAAACATTTTTTTCTTTTTCCATTAATAACTAAAATGGTATGAGGAAAAGAAGAAATAAACACAAAAGCATAAAAGAATAATTAAATGAAAGAGAATTGGCAATATGTAATATAGATGAGGAAGGATGAGTTACGAAAAGGAAGAGTTAGCATTTGCATTTATAGGCATAGCAGATGATTTCACAAATAAAAAACTTTGTGGAATCATAACGGCAGTTGCATTTTCTGTTAACTCTCCCTCACGTCACGTGAGGGTACTTTTGTTCATCTTCTTCAACAGTTAATTCCATTTCATTAGTAAATTTCTTCTTCAAGCTTCATGTGTCCTAAATAACTAAACATGGTATTACTATTCATAGGTTGATTATCCATGTGCCCATCAACTCAACCAACTGTTGCCAACAATATGCTTCAATATGGTCTGCAAAGGAAGTGAGTGCTTGGTTAATTTTTTTAGGGCTTTGGATTTTAAGGGTATTTGGTTAATATGTGTAGAGTGTTGGTCTAGAATTGAAATTGAAGAAAATGGTAGAAACAAGATCGAATGTTTTTACTAAATAAACTCATTCTTTCTTTTGATTTTTCTTGAATCTTATCACATTAGTTTCACTCGATTTTTAGGCTTAAAAGAAGTAATATATTATTTGTTTATTCATAACTTTTTCAATCTATAAATTTTATATAAAAAAATTACATAAGTGGATTGAAAAGACAAAAGTGCCCCTCACGTGAGGGGCACGTGGCTAGGGGTGTTCTTAGGGTTTTTTCCTCGTGTTTTTCGGGTCGAAGTGTTCGGGTTTTTTATTTGAAAAAAAGTGAGCAGGTAACCAAACCATTTAAAGTTTAGGTTGGTTCGGTTTGGGTTATTCGGGTTAGTTTGGGTCGGGTTATTCTTTTTTCAGGTTTAGATGTAATATGAAAAATATGTTTTTTTTTTTTTTTTTCGCAAAATTCATCATGCTACTTAAAAAATATCTTCAAAATTCAAACATTAATTGACAATATGATTTGTAGTCTTCAAATGTTAAAAAACTTAATGTTTTAGATACCAAAGACTTTAAACCAAAATGCAATAGTAAAAAATGACACTATTTATGATTTTGTTTGGCTTTCAAATTTCGGGTTTATCAGGTGGGGGTTGTTCGGGTTTTTGGCCAGGATAAAGTGACCCGATAACGGAGCCATATCCGAGTAATTTCCGGCTAGGCCAAGTACTCACAACTCCTTAGTCAACTAACTTGAAGTGCTTAGCGACTTTTACAACCATATTTCCATATATATATATATATATATATATATAATGTTTGTAATTCATCTTATTGATCAAATATGCCTTTAGAAGCCAATGCAGTTGTAGCCTACTTGGTAGAGGCAATGTTTCTATAACCAACTTACTACTATATATGTTACATTAATAAATATTATTTAATAGTTAGATTAACTCTTTAATAAAAGAATTTAATATATAAAGTAAATTACGAAATTCGTAATAATAAGATGAAACATAATAATTTCTCTAAAATAAAGAAAAATATCCTATTCACTTAGATTCCTATGAGGATATGTTCAAGCAAGGTATTTGTTGAAATAAATGGTGGCTCAAGTCATGAATCATAAACATTCTATATGGAAAAAAGAAAAGAAGGTTGTGATGATAAGTTTTCTTCTTTTTCATATACCCTTAAACTTTTCCTTTTAAAAGATTAATTTGTCTTTTTTTTTTCCTTCCTAAAGAGACGAGTTTTTTTTTCTTCCTAAAGAGACGTTTAGTATCGCTCACCTACTATCATTTGTTACATATTTATGCAACTTAAAAATTCAATTACAAATTTCATCCTTCTAAACTATATCCAAGTGAAAAGTATATTACATATTTCCTCTTCTTAAGGGGAAATATATGATTGATTTTGGGGGTGGGTCATAAAACGTTCACATGAATAACAAAATAAGAGAACACTAATTTATCATGCAAGAAAAGAAATTAACACAAGAATTTATGTGGTTTAACGGATCTATACATCTAAAACCGAATTAAAGATTTTGTTTTTTTACGTACGTTGTGTTACAAGTTTACATTATATGTGTAGGGAATATTAATCCTACATTGTTGTTTACTAGTCGAATTTTCATGCGCTTTGCTGCTCAGATTTTATCGATATTAGTTGGTTCATTACAATATTGGTATGGTACCATCATTTGGTATAACAACCAAAAGATGAAATTCCAAAAAGAAAGTTGCCACATGCTCAAAAGGATATTTCATTTGTTTACGTCAATCAAAAACCATAAAAAACGAATAACATTAACGGTTCTGATAGTATTGATACTAGTACCAATGTTAGGTCGGAACCGACGTGCTACATATATTATTAGGATGTCATCAGTTCGGTTCTTTCGTCACGATACCGGTATGTTTTGACACTAACTATACCTTACGATATAGTTTTTTTATTGCTGATAGACCTATGTATTTAACAAAATTAATATGGGAAATCTTAAAAATGAGTACTGCTACCGCTACTAAAATTGTTTGTATGGTATTACTTGGTTGGGATTGTCACGTTAAAGAACAAAAAAATCAAATATTTGAATTTTTCGATTTTGAATAGAACTTTTATAGAAACATAAATAAAAATAAGCACATCATTACGGTATATTTGAGATTTTATAAAGTATTAACCAGTGTAGTATTAGAATAAATAAAATGGTAAACGACGCCAATTTATAAAAGAGTACTAAATATGAGATAGCTTTGATAACATATACGTCTTTTCTTCAATTACCAGTCACAATTGAATTTCAAAAATAGTTAATGTCGTCATATATATAAAAATAGACATATAATAATAGTAGTTGAGTATCACTAAATGTTCTTGTTTTTTTTTTCTTTTTTAAACTAATTCGTTAAGCTGGCATTTGGATCAAGAAAGAAAGATGCAACTACAGCAAGGTAAGTTACATGTTTCACACGTTTGAATATGCAATCCCTCTAACTCACTCTACCAGTTCCAAAACTCCAAAAGTGATTATGAGTGGCATCCATTTGTTTCTTTATCTAATCCTTTATCTTTTTTTCTTTTTTACTATACACATACACTGTTGAAATGTTATATTCTTATTATTACTTACAAGTGAAGAAAAAGACGTGATGTCCTTTTTACAACTTTGCATGTTTCGAATTGTCTTACAAGCAATTCTTTTTACAGATGAGATAGATGGATAATTTAAATATGGGTGGTTATATTTCCACCCCTAGGAAATTATTTTGACCTCCTCAAAGCGCGACACTAAGGGTTCACGAGTGACAACATTTTCATATTTTATCAGGCTTTATCAGATTTTAAGTTAAATCAGTCAAACCTCGTATCACAAAACGCCACGCTTTGGCCAATGCGCAACGCTTTGAATGTTTGTTTCAAATGTGTATAATCTGTTTGAATGTTTGTTTAAATTGTTAACAAAATCGCTCAAAGCTTATTTTATAATTTGGTGCGCATTTATTACAGTTTGAATGTTTGTTTACAATTGTTATAAAATGTTAAAATAATAAATGGACTAACAAATAACAAAATCACTCAAAACCTTATTTTATAATTTGATGCGCGTTTATTATTAACAATAATTAGACATTTAGAACAATAATTTGCAAAACTTATTTTTGAACAATAATTTGGAAAACTTAATTTATATTTTTTTATTAAAAAAAAGTTTATAATTAATTTTTACGCATAAAACCCAACCAAAACCCCACAAAATCAACCCCAAACACCCCCCCCCCCCCTAAAAAAAACCCAATCCCACCCTACACCAATCCTAAGACCTTATTAAAAGTTGTTGTGTTTGTACTTCAAAGCGCCACGCTATGGCCAAAGCGTGGCGCTTTGAAGTCACGTGGGGATGAAAAAAAGCCAGATGAGGGTGTGAATAGATGGGGTCTTTAAATATATTGCAGCTAACCACGTACCAAATTGTTTTGGGACTAAACACCCATCGATCTACTACAGAAGCCCAAAACAAATAACGGACCATAACTAATTTTGTACCAATAATTTAGGAGCCTTTTAAAAATATAAACGTATGTGCGGATACTATTTTTTTATTGAAACATTAAAAAAATCAATACCTATTAACTAACTATACATGCATCTTGCAGATACTGAAGTAATTGTCTGTAACAGGTTGCTTTGTAAGTGATATTTGGAATTGTGTTGGATTGTTCTTGAATGTCTTTGACTTTATTGTTGTAGGTAGGGTGTTAAAAAAATCAGGATCCGAAATCAAACCCAAAATATCCGAAAATCCGTATCTGGAAATTCCGAAAATTTGGATATCCAATTCAGATACCAGAAAAACGGATAAACCGAACTTTCGGTTTTGGATATTGATTTCTAAAAATTTCGGATAATTGGATTATCGGTATCTGAAAACTAAAAATGAAAAATTGTAAATATATATTATATGGGCATCAGTTTAATTTATATATAGTAAAAAATAATAAATAATCGGACACGAGTGTGGATTTTTTATTGTTTTATTGTTTTCTATGTTGAAACTTGGAAAATCGAATACGGGTTTTTGTTTTATTCTATGCAAAAACATGATTTTCATTAAAATTCGGATATCTGTTTAAATATCCAAAATTTTTGGATATCCGAAAACCGAATAATCCGATCATGAACACCCCTAGATGTAGGTTTATGTGGGATGATACTAAGTATCCAACTATGTCTCCTTTGAAGGAGATTGTGGAAGGTGTTCATGTGTAGGTGGCGAAGATTGATGATGATGATCTTAAGGTATCTAATTGTTCCGGATCCTATATTTTGTTGCATTCTAAGTAATGCGGTTGTAAAGCCTGTTTTCATGCACTAGCTAGTTCCGTAAATGAAAATTGTCTTGACTCTTTATTCAATCATGTCGACTAAGAATGATGAATAGCTCTTTGGATCAATATAAAGAAAATAGTAAAGATGATTGAAAACAATTTATTGGCATATTAATATTGTAAACAAAATAATGTACCACTCTCAAGAACAAAAGTAAAAGACAATTGATTTATTGTATGATCATTGATCAATACATGTATAGCAAATACATGTGTAATTGACTTTATTCATAGAAGTAGATTCGGGTTTTAGTTAGTTTTTGTAATTCGTCCTAGTGGATATTTTTAGGCACATTATTTTGAAATCTCTTTCAGGATACTAGCACTTCGTATGTCCCAGAAAATTGCAACATTTGATGGATACTTTGATAAAAAAATCTGTAATTAATATAAACAAAAATGGAATTAAAGGTCTGATTCAAGAGGGGCTAGTCTCCTAAAATATTATTACAATTCTGATAAAAACTTACTTAAACTAAAATGACCCTCAAAGAATCTTAAATAAACTACTAGCATAAGGAAACTAACTGCCTGCTTGCCCCATGCTGCTAATCTGAACCACTCATTGGTTCTAGAACTGGGTTAACCAGAATGCCCAACAGCTGGTTAAAACCCAACCCAATCTGATCCGCATCAGGGTTTGTATCACACTTCTTGTTCATGTAGTTACTCGACTGTTAATGTTGTATTTCTTGTAACAAAAACAAAATAAACTGCCAACCCTTTTGACCCATAATCACCTTTAATTGTAGTGATGAAGACCGACAGATTGTGAGATTGATAATTCTATATTTGATATCTTCCAAAAGGGAAATATATAACAATTTTTTGTTAAAGATCATAGGATGGAGGGAGTATAGTTTAATTCCTCTGACTTATTCTGGACTTCAAACCTGATCTCTTTCAAAAAGCATTACTCCTAGCTTTTACAAGATAATAAGAGACATGGTTCATAAGAGTATGAGACATATGTAGGACCGTCACGGATGATCCGGATATCACGGGTTTGGACATGAAACGAGTGCGGAATCCTCGGGTCGTGGTTTAAGCAACAAGAAACAACAAACACACACAACTACACACAAATAAGAATTGTCGGATTCGGTTAAGTGGTTATATGAAAGATAAAAACAGAGCACGAGTGTTTACAACAATCTCAGACCATAAAACCTGATGGGCGACTAACCCAGTCGCCTGCCATCCCACACGACTTGCTAAGCCAGTCGTGTATACAAAAGCTAGTCGCCCTAAATAATTACCGAACTACCCTAAACCATATAAACATACACATAAACAACCAAAACGACATACAAACTCCTATACTAGGCTAGGGACATCTATACAACATGTACTAACAACATATAAAAAGACAAGCATACCGTAGCATCAATGGAACAATGCTAAAATTTTGCATGGTATTCGGATTTATGTTCATTTAGTACAGTATTGAACCTATGTGCTTATCTATTTTCCACAATGAGACGTTGGATTTATCCCTTCATTTGCCTTGTCTTTTCTGCTGGCATAATATGGTTTCATCCTTTTTCATTGATTTCGTGCATGTGGTATTTAATCTGTATGCTGCTAGCAATAATTAAGCATGTTAATGAAGATGTTTGTGTTTCTTCATATTCTTGTCATTGTATTTAAAAACTCTTTCTATATTTATGTTCAACTCTTAACACATTTTATTGTTTTAATGTTATGTGCATTCTAAACCTTTAGCAGAATAACTAGTTGGAAGATGCTTCATTGAGATCTATATATTCACACACATTGGGAATTCAGGAAAGGCTTGATCGTTGATTCCCGTTTTCCTCTATGGCAGGTTCGTATTGCTGAGTATAACAATGTTCGAAGTCAACTCAATGTAATCAATAAAATGTAGACCGAAAGGTAAACTATATACACACACCAGTGCCTTTGATAATAATAACTCTGAGGTGGAAATTTTCGACCCATTAACTTATGAGCAGGTTGGCTTAGAATATAATAATATTGAACACACTTTGTGATTTATTGAATAACTTCAAGGCTTCAACTTGCAAGAATAGCCCATGATAAAGGGTGGATCTAATTGTTAAAGTAATTGCCAAAAAAATAATAATAAGTAAATAAATAATTAAAATTAACAGTTACTGAAATTTAGCATCTATGAACTAAGATATCATTCTAACCAAATTAAATCCCAAATTTTACATCATCATCATACTCAGTTAATCTCATCAATAGGAAAAGTTAAGGTGGGGTCTAAACAGGGTAAGATGTAGACAACCTTACCTCTACCGACTATCCTGTGGTAATAGAGTGTTGAAAAAATGGTAGTGAAAATGACTTTTCACTAATTTTAGACTTAAATAAATGTATTTATATATGCGTTATGTAAATAATTATTTCCGATTTGTGTACTACATTGTGAGAATATCACAACGAACCAAACCACATCCAAAATGAAGCTAAAATGAATGACAGGGGTAGATGTTGGCGCTCACCGTCCGAGTAAGCAAGAGTTTTGCAGCTGGAGGGGCGTGAAGGGCAGGGGAGTTAGCAAGGTGACACTCGTAGGGACAACAGCCAGGAGGCGGCGCTAAGTGGATGTCGCGGGTTTTGTCGAGCCGACTCCAACGTAGATAGTGGTGGTGCCTCTTGTGTTAATCCACAATGGGGAGCCTAAGCGCGATAGCTTTAAAAATCTTAAAACTTTTTCAACATGAGATGACATGGTTCATGTATATAGGAAATCAATATTCAACAAATATGACAATTGGTGTTGGTTGATTAGGAAATGTATGAGCTTGATTATGACAACCCACAACATTATCAAACCCAAAGTTTGGATTTCAGATTACCCATAGTTTACCAACAATCAAAATCTTCCCAAACATTCAGTAACCTCTGTTGGGCCTAACATTTCAGTTTTAACCGATTTGTAGCTTGAGCCAAAAAAAATTTTAAAACCTTTTTCCTTTCAAAATCATCAGTTTGTATTGTTGCTTTTAAGATAATAAAAAAAGTTTATGAATATAATACATATATATATACAGATTAAAATGTTAAGTGGCCAGTTTCAATTTCCAAACCGGGCGTTTACTTATTTCAGTTTGGCGGTTCGGTTGGCTCCAAGTTCCAAACCGTCAGGTAGATAGTTAAAACTGCCGGCTGGAGTTATAAACACCAAACTGCCTAATCCGAATCGTGAGCCGAACCATATAAATCTCAAACCAACCGACTGACTTTAGTCTGGCAGTCTGGTCGGTCCCAAGTTCAAAACCGTCGGTTGGAGTTTTAAACACCAAACTGCCAAATCCGAATCGTGAGCCGAATCATATATATCTCAAACCAACTAACTCACTTCAGTCTGCCAGTCCGGTTGGTCCCAAGTTCAAAACCGCCGTACTGAATTATACATATTCTCTTCCGTCTGATACTCCGGTATCAAATGATAATAAATTATATTCTCAGAACTGCCTGCTTCACTCAACTGCTCAGGCGTTAACTTAGCTATGGCTTCATCATTCGGCGTCAACACCGTTAACACATAACCCTCTGATAGGGTGTTTAAATAATTTTTGTATTCTATTTAATAAATTTTTGGCAAGTGAAATTGTTATGAACTCGTATAGGGTATATGTCTATTTTTTCTGCGGTCCGAGTCTTGTATGCTCACACACGTTAGTGATGCTAACACATGCTAGTATATGCCTAACTAATAGGTGTTAGGGTTCATATGACATACGTTAGTATGTGCCCAACTAACATGTGTTAGCGTTCACATGACATACGTTAGTATGTGCCCAACTAACTGCAGATTTTTGGTGTTGTTTATACACATGTTAGTGATGCTAACACATGCTAGTATATGCCTAACTTACAGGTGTTAGGGTTCATATGACATACGTTAGTATGTGCCCAACTAACATGTGTTAGCGTTCACATGCCATACGTTATTTCAGTAAAACATATGTTTTTAGAATACACTACACGTGTCAGTGCTGTCTCATTATGTGTTTTGGAGAGGCCAACTAACATGTGTTATCGTTTTTGTAGGTGAAGAGATGTTTTTGTGTTAAAGATGAAGATGTGTATCAAGAACGAAGCATAGCTAGATCTTTTTTATGTTGTTATGATAGTTTTTTTTGAAAATTCACAAATAATTATGTTTGTATGAACCGTTTTTTGGTATGTTTTAGTGTTGGTTGTAATGATTATTTTTATCAATTCTTAAATAAATACACATTTTATGTGTTCTTTTTATTATGTTCTTTTAGTATATGCCTGTTAACACATGTTAGCGATGTCTCATACAAGGTCAGAATTTTGTATCACAACACTAACATACGTTAATATTCGTGCTAGAAAAAGTGCCATAAAGTAGGAGAGAGGTGACTTGACAAGTGTCAAATCAACCTTTTTGAACCTAGGATTCAGAAAACACAAGATTACCTTAATGCCCTTAATCCAATATGTTATTAAAGTGGCCCACTTGCTTTTGATTATTAAATACAAATTAATTAAGGACCATTGATCGAACTTGATCAATGGTCACCATAGGGTTTGCAAGGTTTTTCCAATAGATAGAGTTTCCATATTATCCACACCCTATATATATGTATACTATATATAATGCATGAGGGAAGGGTAGTTTAAGATACCCAAAAGTTAAGAACTTTATTTTCATTAACAACCCTAAAATGAGGGTAAAATAGTCATTGAATCACTTTTACACTTTAATAACTCATTTTATTTACACTTTAATTCCCTCATTTTTAGTTAGTAGTTACACTTTTCTCTCATACCCAACAAAATTATAATTCTTTTATTTAATCTTATCATAACTTTTAAATTATCAAGTTTTAAAACCAATTGAAAATAACATGACGACCTACTCATTTTTGTCGACTTTTAATCGTCGTAACTTTTTTCGTACGTTAATATTATCTAAAAAAATATACCATAAAAATGAAAATTATTCTCCTTAATTTAAATATAGCATTTCTATTACGTTTTAATGAATATGTTAAATGATTAACAATGTTTACGGGTGAACAATAATTGAATTGTTAACCAAAACTAAACAAAAAATAGAAGAAATCAAACCAAAATTAACTAAATCAAAACGAATATTTCATGTATTCGTATATTTTTAGCTTTCATACTATCATTTCATGTATTTATACCTTCATTTAATATACTTACAGGTAAATATTTTAGCTAAAGTTTGGTTATGAACCAAAATTAACTGAACCAAATTGAAAACTGACAATCTAATCAAAAACCCAAACCAATTAACCAATTGATTAATAGGATCAATTAGCTAATGACTTCGTTTTTGGTTAAGATTAATAATCGACCTGAACTAATTCATGCACACCTTTAGAAGTACATGTGTTATTTGCCTCATTGTGCAGATATCATTATAAAAAAAAACTAGAGTTTTACAAATATTTATGGTCATTTTCAAAAAAAAAAACCCTTTAAAAAATTTAGATATTTAGAACTCTATGAGCACGTATAACAAATTAGCAGAATTACGTGGCCTTTTTGTTTTTAAAATTCAAAACCTAAGGGCTTTTCCGGTCATTAATTTCTCACCTAATTAAAGTAACAAAAAACTCAACCCTTCGCCACTGTTTTCTCTTCGTCAACCTCCATTTCCACTACACACTTTTTATCGCCTGCACACTTTCTCTTCGTCAATGCTATACTAAGTTTACTAATGCTTCGGTCCATGTTCTTTTTAATACATTGATTATAATCTAACATGCAGTATTTAGTTATCGAAGTTTTTTTTGTTGTTTAGGCAAGACTAAGATAAAAATCAATTGTATTATATCTAACACGCTTTATGCCTTTATATACTTTGATTTTTATTATTGTTCCTCTGGAATGAACTTTTGTGGTTTAATTTGAATTAACATAGAGGGTTTGGTAGAATCGATCTTGAACTTGTTATTTACGATCTATTCATCTCCGTAGAGTACATGGTTTATACTATTACTATTATTTTTTAGTTTTAAAAAAATTAATGTGTTACGTAACTAACAATATCCAGGGGTGAGCAATAACCGAAAATATACATAACCGACCCAAATCAATTGAAAACCGAATTAACCAAACAACTAAATTAACCTAAAATTGGTTATCGGGTTTTTTTTATACCATTAGTTAACAAAAATTAAACAAACCAAAATCGAACATTTCATATATTCTTTACTTCCATTTCATGTATTTGTAGTTTTATACCCTCAATTCATGTACCTCTAAGCCTAAATTTTAGACAAAGTTTGGTTTTGGCTATTAAAAAAAATTAACTGAACCGAATTAAAAACCAACAATCTTATAAAATAAACTGAACTAGATAGCCAATTGGTCAATAAGATCGTTTAGCCGATGACTTTGTTTTTTTATTGAGACTAATAACCGAACCGAACTGAACCATACACACCATTAGGAAATGTTTGTGTTCCCCGATGCATCGCGCGTGCATCCTGCTAGTATATATTACATGCGCATAGCCGTAACCAGGACTTTAAATCCCTATTTTACGATACTCTTAAATAAAACGGTAAGAAAATGGAAACCCAAACTCCATGCCTTTGAAGTTGGATCACAACATTAATTTGGCTAGTCTTGAGCTTTCTGCACTTATAAGGCAGGCAAGGTGACTCATGATTTGGAGAGTTATGCCCTAATGAAATTGGGCTTCTTTCCAGCCCATTTTTCATAGAATAATGGTGCAACGAGTTGAAAATTGGCCATAGTTTATGTTTACACATAAAGCCCCTAATCCACCTTATTAAAAGAACTAGTAAAAATGCCCGCGCGTTGCCGCGGGTGTTTATGTTTTTGCCCTGCTCGTTGCGCTACAAGTTTCGCTTATGTTATTTATAAAATTTATGTGCTAATTCAACAATATATCAATTTTGAAAGGACAATTTATTATCTGACCACAAAATGCAAATTGGTATATATTTCCCTTCTCGGTTCGAGAGAATAGTAAACTGTAATTTTCAAGCTCAATAAATGATTTTGGTGCTTCTATACTCATATACGATAGCATCTTGCATCTTGATCACCCAAAGAAATGAAAAACTTTGTCATCATACCAAAACAAAAATAAAATAAAGAATAAACAAATCTTTTGCAACAATATTATAAAGCATATAGAGAGAACATGCAAAATATAGGTATTGACTGAGTGAAATGTTATGTGAACACTAATACATGTGAACTGTGGTTCATTACCTTGACACTGTCCATACAAACCAATCAGTTGTAGAATAAGTATCTAGCAAGTAGCTTCCCTTAACGGCGTCATACATGTGTAACCTCCGGTCATCCTCAGTCATGTTTCCTAATGTTGCATTTATACCACCCTGCGGCTGTAGGCATTTACAAAATGCAACTGAATAGGTCTTAATATCAGATTCAAAGCAGAATAATATGGCTGCCGTTTCATGAGAATTGCAGCTAATTTAATGTAAATAAAATGACAAATTACATAATACTTTAAATTCACTGTTATCTTATGACAACATCAATTTGCAACCAACCATTGCTTTTCACTCAAGAGGCAAGTGCAGAAGAATATATCAAAATATAACTTGTAAATCTGTTATAATAAATAGTACGGGTAATACTTATAGCATTCAAACACGTCACATATAAATACATAAAAAAGTAATCATAATATTCAAAATTTTAGGCCTATTTCGAGTTAATGTTGTATACATACCTAAAACGAATACATATTAACAACACACTTACAACCTTGCAACTAAATTAAATAATAACCACATGATGTTACCCGAATCAGCAAGGAAACGCTACACTGTGCGTTGCATGGAGACCAAAATCTGTTGGGGTTGAGCCTGAAACGTTTTGAGAAACTGATCAGATTAATTTTTCTACAAACAACAACTAACAAAGTCAAAAAGAAGAAATCATTAGTCCAGGAATTAATATAACCTAGGCCGCCATTCAATACAAAACCAATATGGCAATATTAAGTAAAATGGCAAAAAACTCATCATGTACATATCGCTTTATGTGTGATATATAAAGTGGTAATGTTGATCATAACCACTTCTTGCATTATGTGTGAAGTTGAACATTGTATTTTGAGATATGGATCAGGAAAATGTTTTGGTCAAAGATATTTACACATGTAGTTTAAGCATAGGAATCAACAACTCACCCATTTGATCTCGGATCATTTGTAACAGCAACCCGCTTCAAGCCAACATCATATACCCATTTGCATGCATCGTTGACGTTCAAGCCACTTATAGGTTCCATTTATTTGGCTGCAAACCTATTTATTTAAATGCATGAATTCAAAGTTGAAATTTAAAGTCAAAATGAGTTGAATAATTTTAAATCACCTCTAAGCGTGACGGGTGAATCAAGTCAAACCAGATCACACCAATCCAAAACGAAAACCGAATTTGACGATGACTAAACCCCAGGACCGGAAACGGTGGCAATTATGGCATTTCACAATTATTAGAAAAGAAAAATGAGTTCATATACTCTTCTAGAATATTGTTACACAAAAAGCAAGCTTAGATAATTATGAGTTGCAGCAAACCCCTACGCCACCGTCACCGCTCCATCTCCTGTCCAACGGCCACCTATAATATGTGGAAATCGAAAGAAATAGATGAATTTTGTAGTAGAAGCATCAGGTGCAAAGTAAACCAGTTATAGTTTCATTACTATTAAAAAGGGTGATTGACTGGTTGTAACGCATGAGTTGAATGCGAGACGCTTCCATTACGCAAAGGGTTGATATGTTATTAACAAGGGTAAATGCATAGGTTAATGAAATGAATGCGTAGTAGTAGTAGTAGTAGTAGTAATAATAATAATAATAATAATAATAATAATAATAATAATAATAATAATAATAGAGATGACTTGCATTAGTCATTGTACAATTGTAATCAAATGTTGTACATAGGGGCATAAAGGTAAGGATTTGGCAAAAATATAGTTGTTTACCTTGTGACCTTTTGTATGCCATCTTAAAATGATGGTGAAATTACCTTCTTACCCATCTCTCCTCCTTAATAAGGTAAGTAGAGAAGTAGAGATAGAGATAAGATCACTATTTAATAACGTATTTTTGTAAGCAAGTAACCATAATTAACACAAATTCATGTCCCAGCTTAGCTGTTCATGAAATGTCGAATATAGTAACGCCGAATGACGTCATCACTTCAGACTATTTTGTTACACTAAATGCTGTAGTACCCAAGTATTCCCAGAAGGAATGGTTGTCATGTTATGATACACTGACAACTTATGTGGTATGATCATCTTATTATGATTATTCAAACCAATACTGCTCACAAGTTTAATTATTCACTCGGTACAAATTTTCTTTATATATATATTGCAAGTTCTACTTTTTAACTCACTAATTGTCTTCATGAGGACAATGAGTATGCGCTCTATACTGTGACATTATTCAATGCTGATAATTTCCGAATTAAGTCACACGAAAGAGGATTCCAAGTGAGTTTGTTAATAGTATTCATGCATACTTTCTGTGATATGACAATAAATATATAAACATCTAGTATCTTGTTAAGGTCGTGTATTTTTTTCCTTTATCTTTTTCTAAATCTGAATGTGATTCAAATTCGTGATTTTGAATATAATTCAGAAACTCATGAGAGTCAGAAAAAGGAGCTCGAAAACCTGATGCAAGACCAGGAGTCCCTAAAAAGCTCTCTTTTGCAATGATTTATACATATACACTAGATTAAGAATCCCTAAATCATCAAGACCTAATCCAACATATTGGAGAATATGCAAATTCTACATGGAGTGAAATGCATTTGTAGCCAGACTCTTCCATAAGGTGTGTGACCTTTGAATGATAGATGCATAAAGGGTCAATAAACACAAAAGTAATATATTAGTTTGAGTTAGAAAGAAAGACCTTGTTTACAAGGTTTGTTATAACTTATTGTATTCATTAGGGTGTCAATGTTAGACAAGTTGTAAGACTAGATGTTGGCGTTCACCGTCCGAGTAAGCAATAGTTTTGAAGGTGGAGGGGCGTGAAGGGCAGGGGAGTTAGCAAGGTGACACTCGGAGGGGCGAAGACCAGGAGGCGGCGCTAAGCGGATGTCGTGGGCTTTGTCAAGCCGGCTCCAACGTAGATAGTGGTGATACCTTTGTGGGGCCTAACATTTCAGCTCGCTTAAGAACCCAAGAAAACATAGGTAACAACAGTAATCACATAATTTTGGTTGCAAACAATCGTCTTATCGATTAATAATGTTAACAAGGTAGTAATCTATAACAAAAACTTCACTGAGATGGCAGATATGACACAATAATCTAATAAAGGGTGTGCATGTAGTGTGCAGCCAATTTTTTTAAAACCTTTCTCCTTTCAAAATCATCAGTTTGTATTGGAACTTTTAAGATAATAAAAAAAGGTTTATGAATAAAATACATATATAATACATATATATGCAGGTTAAAATGTTAAGTGGCCGGTTTCAATTTCCAAACCGGGCGTTTACTTACTTCAGTTCGGAGGTTCGGTTGGCTCCAAGTTCCAAGCCGTTGGTTGGAGTTTTAAACACCAAACTGCCTAATCCGAACAGTGAGCCAAATCATATATATCTCAAACCAACTGCCTTACTTCAGTCTGGCAGTCCGGTTGGTCCCATGTTCAAAACCGCCGTACCGAATTATACATATTCTCTTCCGTCTGATACTCCGGTATCAAATGATAATAAATTATATTCTCCGAACTGCCTGCTTCACTCAACTGCTCAGGCGTTAACTTAGCTGTGGCTTCATCATTCGGCGTCAACACCGTTAACACATAACCCTCTGATACTATCTCCGTAGCTAACACTGTTAAATTCACCAAAATACGAGTGAGGACGATGACAAAGATGGATGTGAATAAAGACCTGTTGGTAAAGGGCGTAGAGCAACAGAGCTACGTCGTTAGAGAACTTGAAGGTGACGAATGTGGAAGATGAACCGAATCCGGCGTAACAGTGGGGTAGAAGCGGTCAGGGTACGTGAGGCCAGAGGTTACTCTCGCTATCGCCATTGTTGTCAATCAGATCAGATCATGAGGAAGGAAATACAAAGAACAACTTAGGATCAAATTAAAACATACAGTGACTTATACATTTAATTGCACAAATTTCGATTGTAAAATTGATCAGTCTATACATTGAAACCTTATCATACAGTAAAAAACAG
The DNA here is from genome assembly GCA_028751855.1 of Ambrosia trifida. Lineage (NCBI taxonomy): Eukaryota > Viridiplantae > Streptophyta > Magnoliopsida > Asterales > Asteraceae > Ambrosia > Ambrosia trifida. The sequence continues at coordinate 108,193,727 of CM054123.1, read as the reverse complement.
ATGCAAAATGTGCATAATTATTCGATTTAACTATCTCAAAACACTCCTTTACATATTAAACCACATCAGCAGACACTGTACACAGGAAACAACAAATTGGAAGTTCTCTATTCGGTAAAAACCACAAGATGCAGTGACGCGGTGAATATGGGCTTGAAGTCAATGAATCAATCAAGAGTCTTGGGTGGAGACACACTGAATGAATTTAGAGGATAAGACACAGAGCAATGAGAACAATTTACGCAGAGAATTAACAGTTGTTTCCAAAATTCCAAACCTTGTCGATTGATATTTTCCCCAGGCTCCATATGCAATGTTTCATTGCTCAGTACATAAAAAATCTGCCCCAATTTACATACAATGTTATATGACTGAAACTAACACGAACATGTGTATACTTCTTGCGATTTATTTTGAGCCATTGGATTGCTCATAAGAGCAATGACAGTACGCAAAACGATCAGGGAGCTATAACGATAGATTGGTAAATAAGCATTAATCTTTTATCGATACATGATTCTTTATGGGTCATCGATCTTTTATCATACTCACGAAGCCATATTTTTGGTGAAGAAATGTACAGTAATATCATACTCAGATTAATTTTTTTCATTTCATTTGCTTATGTAAAAGGACATAGATAAAAAAAAAAAAAAAAAAAAAAAAAAAAAAAAAAAAAGCAAAGCAATTAGAGAATCTCAACGACTTTAGTTTCCTTATAAGGAGTGCTGGCTTAACCTATTTGGAGGCCTGAAGCGAGATAAAAGTTTGAGTCCCTTTTTCCGGAGAAAAAAAAAACTCATATTTGCAACTAACGCAAATTCGTAACGATCACAAAACAGTGGGAAGAACAAGATAATGGCCACCTGGAGTCGAAACGATTTCTTTTGAATCAGGTCATCAACACTAACAAAAATAATATAGACCTTTTTTCCTCAATCAAAACCAACATGTCAATAAAAACTCATATACTCAAATAAAAAAAGATGCGTAGCCGAATAAATAAATGTCATGAAGAAGGAAATACAAATAACAACTTAAGATCAAATTAAAACAAAAACATACTGTATATAGGAATGAAAATACAGTTGACTTAAATATCAAGGGCAAACTTTATAAGTAAACCTTAAAGATCTCATAGTTGCATTATGGCTGTCAAATTACCAAAGACACCAAAGTTTTTCAAGATAAGTGTGAATTGCTCAAAATTTTAATTGTAAAATGGATCAGTGAAACCTTATCATACAGTAAAATAAAAGTTGCAAAATGTGCATAAAAATTCGACTGAACCATATCAAAACACTCCTTTACATACCGTACACATGAAACAACAATCTGGAAGTCTCTATTCGATAAAAATCACAAGAGGCAGTGAGGTGGTGAATATGGGCTTGACGTATGAAGGTCAATGAATCAATCAAGAGTCTTGGGTTGAGACACACAGAATGAATTTAGAGGATAAGACGCAGAGCAATTAGGTGTCGATTGATATTCTCCCGAGGCTCCATATGCAGTGGCGGATCCAAGAATTTTATCCAGTGGGTTCACTATTTTTGAATGCTCACATATCAATTTATTAACTGCAGGACCACTATTAACCATCTAACTTAATAATTTTTATTATGATAATAGTATTAGAGACATTCTTCAATTGAGTTGATGAGTACTGAACAAAAGGATGCAGAATATAAATACAAGATGAAAACTAGAATTAAGCCTATAATTAGGTTCTGGAAATCAGGCCATTAATGAAGGAGAAATTGTGATGATTGAGGAGTGATATGCGGTTGCTAATTTTGTGGAGAGAAAACCGATCCTCATTACTCCCTCTCAAATGGAGCATGAAGGTCACGAGTGCCCAATTTGTCAAGTAGAGCACGAAATTGATGAGTTCCCAATGGTTTTGTTAGTATGTCGGCAATTTGTGTTTTTGTGTCGATCTTCTCGGGATTTATTTCCTTAGACTCGACACGCTCTCGGACAAAATGACAATCCATCTCGACATGTTTTGTGCGCTCATGGAACACGGGATTGTTAGCTATGTGGCGTGCCGCCTGGTTATCACAAAATAAAGGTGTAGGTCCTGTAGGAGGCATTTCGAGTGTCTCGAGTAGCCATCGCATCCATAGAATTTCACTCACTGCATGTGCCATTTCCCGATACTCTGCTTCCGCCGATGATCGTGAGACAATGGATTGCTTCTTGGACCTCCATGAAACAGGAGCTCCTCACAGGAGTAAGAGATAGCCGGTCCTAGACCTTCGAGTGAAAGGGCATCCTAGCCAATCCGAGTCACAATATGCTGTGAGATTAGTGCCTCCTTCTTTGGGTATGAGAATTCCTTGCCCCGGAGTGGCTTTGAGGTACCGTAGAACACGATTAGCGGCTTCCATGTGACTTTGTCTTGGGTCGCTGACGAATTGACTCAAGACATTAACTGCATACGTAATGTCGGGTCTTGTGGCTTGTAGATAAAGAAGTTTCCCAACCATTCTTCTGTATTGATGTGCATCAATCCGCGCTTCCTCTTCATGTTTGTCCAGTTTCAAATTCTGTTCCATTGGAAATGGACTTGGGCGACAACCGGTCATGCCTGTTTCTTCGAGAATGTCAAGGGTGTATTTTCGTTGACTGAGCACCATTCCTTCCTTAATTCGTGCCACTTCAATACCAAGAAAGAACTTCAAAATGCCAAGGTCTTTAATGCTGAACTTGTTGTTGAGGAAAGCCTTGACTTCATCAATTCTTTTCAAGTCATTGCCAACAATAATAACATCATCTACATAAATTAGAGCAGCAAGGAAAACACCCTTATTTTTAAAGGTAAATAAAGAGTGGTCTGCCCCTGTTTGGTTAAAACCGATTCCTATGAGCGAGTTAGTAAACTTTTGATACCAATTCCTCGATGCTTGTTTAAGACCGTAAAGTGATTTCTTTAGTTTGCAAACTCTATTATCACCTGGTTTAGCAAACCCTTGAGGTATTTTCATGTAGACATCTTCATGCAAATCACCGTGTAAAAAGGCATTGTTTACATCAAGTTGATGCATATGCCACCTTCGTTTGACAGCCACGGTGAGAAGTGTTCGAACCGTCACCAATTTTGCCACCGGAGCAAAAGTTTCGTGGAAATCTACCCCTTCCATCTGTGTAAAACCTTTAGCAACGAGCCGCGCTTTGTATCTTTCCACGTCCCCATTTGGCTTGTACTTGATTTTGTACACCCACTTCGAATCGATTGCTCGTTTACCTTCCGGCAAATTTTCAAGAACCCAAGTCTTGTTTTCTTCAAGGGCTTTAATCTCTCGCTTCATAGCTTCTACCCAAAGTGGGTTTTGTACTGCCTGTTTATAATGTTTTGGCTCATTACGCGAGGTAATGGCCGACAAGAAAGCTTTATGCGAATTAGTAAACTTTTCATATGAAATATAATGTGCTAAAGGGTGTACCGTCGAGGACTCTTGATTTGAAGTGGGTTGCTTGTGGTCTATAGATGGTGGGAGTTGAACATCGAAATCTTGGAGATGCCGTGGTTGGATCCTGGTCCGTTTTGGTCTGGGCTTGGGCATATGTTCGGGATCGGGCCTAGCATCTTCGTTAATGTTTTCTGGACCAACTTCAATATCAGGCTCAACAAAATTTGGATGTGGGTTCATTGTGGGTTGTGGATCGAAAGTGGGCTCAACAGAACTTGAAGGAGGGCTCGGTATGTGCTGTGGGTTGGAAATGGGCTCATTGGTATGTGAAGGTGTCTCAGGTTATTGGGTTTCTGGTTGATTGTCCCATGAATGATCAAGGGGGCTTTGGTTCATTATATTTTCTTCATAGTAATCCCATTTTGATGGTGGGACAAAGATTTCCTCCTTTTCAAAATTAAGATTTGAAAAAGGGAAAATATCTTCAAAAAATTTGACATCTCTTGAGATGACGATCTTACGATGTTGGGTATCATATATTTTGTACCCCTTTGTTCTTGGTGGGTAGCCCAAAAAGATTCCCGGTCTCCCTCTCACTTCGAGCTTGTCTCCTTTAGTTTCGGTATTTTTGTAATAGGCGAGACAACCAAAAACCCTCATGAAGTCATAATCGGGTTCTTGATTGTACAACACCTCATAAGGTGTTTTGTTGTTAATGACGGCGGAAGGCATTCGGTTAATGACATGAGTGGCCGTTAGAACACACTCGCCCCAAAACTTTGTTGGCAATTTTGCTTCAAATCTCAATGCCCGTGCCGTCTCTAACAAGTGTCGGTGCTTTCGTTCAACTACACCATTTTGTTGCGGTGTGTGGGGGCAAGTTGTTTCGAGAATTATTCCCTCATTTGCATAAAATTCGAGCATGCGGTTCGATGTGAATTCTCCTCCGTTGTCACATCTTACCCTTTTAATGTTTTTCTCGAATTGAATTTGGACCATTTTGTGAAAATATATTAGGCATGTGCTTGCCTCATCCTTATGTTTAAGGAGAAACACCCAAACGGCACGACTAAAGTCATCTACGATGGTCAAAAAATAGTTTGCAAGTGTGAGGGAGGGTGTTCGGTATTTGCCCCACACATCACAATGTATAAGGTCAAAGCATGCATGGGTTTTTGTGGTACTAACGGGAAATGGTAACCTTGTAAACTTGGCTTTAACACAAGAATCACAAAAATCTTTAGAGTTCATGGGAACATTTTTAAGAAATTGGAAATAAGGAACCTTAGAGTTGGATGGGTGGCCCAACCTCTTATGCCATGTGCTGTAAGTAGTCGTCATTGCTTGTCTCTTGGTTCCCACCATACGCATCTTGTATAGACCACCTTGACAATCACCCACTCCAATCAATGTCCTCGAACGTAAGCCCTGCATAACACAAAATTCCGGGAAGAATGTTATGGCACATTGTAAGTCTTGTGAAAGTCTACTAACAGATAGTAAATCGCATTTAAAATTGGGAACATGAAGAACTTCATTAATCGTCGTTCCGTTAGGAAGAGTGTAATCTCCTCTACCCTCTACGGCTATGGCTTCACCATTTGGTATAGTGACAGGTGGCTCTGGGAAATAACATGACATCTTTATAACAATCTGAGCTATAAAAGCCATCATTGTAAATTAGATTAATAAACAGAACACATTCGCTACCTTTCCGTTTGTGAATTTACATGATTATGACTAACGCTTCAAATTCCATCAACTAATTTAGCACCATAAACAACAAACACACCTAATCCTCCAACAAACTCATCACACATCCAACAAAAACACACATAATCCACTCGGTACATAACTTGCAGCAGACTTGAACAAATAATAGCATAACTTGCAGCAGACTTAAACAAATAACACCATATCAAAAGGCCTCCAATTCAAGTCCTAATTTTCAAATTGAAACTTTGAAAGTAATCCGAAAATTTAGACCCGAATCATCAGTCGCATATATATTAACACTTCAAAGAAAGGGGGCGCTGTATTGGGTTTAGAATAACAGCAGAACATATGGAAACCCTATTTTAGGGCTGGATCAAATTAGTAAATTGAAAAAAAAAAAAGCATACAACATGTTTCGAACCGGGGACCTACAACATACACACGTGATTTAGCTATGGGTTCATGGCTCACTTTTTCTATATATTTCTATTGAAAACTGAAAACCCAATGGGTTCGGCTGAACCCGTACGGGCCTTCCTAAATCCGCCCCTGTCCATATGCAACGTTTCATTGCTCAATACATCAAAAATCTGTCCTAGTTCACATACAACGTTAAATAACAGAAACTATAATAATAGTTTTGTAAATAAGCAATAATGTTAGAGCCTAGTATTCATAATTAGGATGTAAACACATAAGTAATACAGTAAGACAATTTTCTGTTGAGAACTCACACGGACATTTTGTCGAGCAGCTGGTATGCATATGTTGAATACAACTCAAAGCTGTTGAAAATTTGTTCAATTCAGCCAATAAAATCAAGTTGTTTACCCCTGTATTATCATCAAATTCAATCATTTTAATAATACGTATAATCAATAATAAAGTACCTTAAAGTGCAATCATCCATTATAATGGTTAGAATTCATCAAGAACACTGAACAGTGAGTAGTAATCTCAAGTCATTCATCCATGGGTCCTGAATCGCTACCTGAAAGACCCGAGTCCGAGTTTAACCGACACCCGATATGCTTCTGGGTTCATTTAATTATCCATTTCTGGGTTAAAGCAATTAATGTAAAAAAAAATATATTCAAAATATGATTGAGTTTATTTATTACAACATCTTTTCACACAAAACAAAATACAACACGAAACATAATAACAAACCAATTTACCGTCTACTCATATGTTCACAACACTTGTAATGAAGTACAAATTCACAATTTAAACACTTAAAAATCATATGATACTGAAGATTACTGCTATAATGATGAGAAACATGGCTGGAACATCGACCATCGTTTGCAATCCCTTGAAGGAATGAAAGGGGGTGTGGATGCACTTTGATATTCTTATATGTGCCCCCAAACTTCACATTTACAAATTCATGAATGACATTAATTTCATCATATAACCCTCCCTCACGAGTTGTATATGTTTCATACTGATGTATTGAGGGAGCACAAGCTGTATGCATAGACTGCATACACTCACGACAATGATAGAATGGTTGAAGCTCAGGATTAAGCTCATACTCGCAAACTTCACAAAAATAGTCACTCTTATGGTTCTCAATTGGAAGGTAACTCAGCTTCATTGGATGCTTGTCACACTTGTTCATAGTTGTCTCCGGTATTAACAAAGCACATTTAGGGTGTAGATGAAAATCATTACAAGTATGGCAATCAAATGAAACACCATAAATACTCCCATAACACATGCCACACCTGCCACTACGTCCCTGGTTAACTTTTCTAGAAAGGAGGTGATTTGGGTGAGAATTGTGAGTGATTTCTTTAGGTAAGAAGGCACACTTAACATCAATGCAGTAATAGCATTCCTTACAATAGTAAGCAAATCCATTGCAAGGTAACCTGCAAATATGACAATCAAAGACCCCAAAAAACATACCAGGGATTTTTGAATGTAAGATCAGGGTATGTTGTGAGTGGCCAAAGTGGTTGTGCAGTTCAGTAGGTAGTTGGGAGCACCACTCGTGGAGCACAAAGTTGCAATGATCCTCCTCCTCATTGGCACACATGTAAATTGGCCCACTCGTAATTGGTCTCACGCATCCATCGCACAAAAGTTCAATCCTTTTCATTGGGTCATGGTAGGAGATAGGTTTTATTTTAGATGAGGTAGGGATTGATGTGATATCAGTGCATCGTGCATCCGCTAAAATTAGTGGATGTTGATGATTAATATTATTTTGTGTTTTGCACCTACTTGATCCAATATCTTCCTTGAAAAACAAGTGTTTTAGTACGCTATAAGACGGATCAAGAAATGGAAGATGAAGAAGATCAGGATGTTGAGAGTCTTCATAACTTTTAAATAAATATTATTTAATAGTTAGATTAACTGTTTAATAAAAGAATTTAATATATAAAGTAGATTACTAAATTCGTAATAATAAGATGAAACATAATAATTTCTCCAGAATAAAGAAAAAATATATCCGATTCACTTAGATTCCTATGAGGATATGTTCAAGCAAGGTATTTATTAAAGGGGAAATAAAGGGCGGCTCAAGTCATGAATCATAAACATTCTATATGGAAAAAAGGAAAGAAGGTTGTGATGATACGTTTTCTTCTTTTTTATATACCCTTAAACTTTTCCTTTTAAAAGATTAATTTGTGTTATTTTTTTTCCTTTCTAAAGAGACGAGTTTTTTTTTTTTCCTAAAGAGACGTTTAGTATGACTCTGCTAATATCATTTGTTAATATCGGAAATCATAAAAACGAGTACTGCTACCGCTACTAACATTGTTTGTATGGCATTGGTTGGGTGGGATTGTCACGTTAAAGAACAAAAAATCAAATATTTGACTTGTTCGATTTTGAATAGAACTTTTATAGAAACATAGATGAAAATAAGCACATCATTACGGTATATTTGAGATTTTATAAAGTATTAACCTGTGTAGTATTAGAACAACTAAAATGGTAAACGACGCCAATTTATAAAAGAGTACTAAATATGAGATAGCTTTGATGACATATATGTTTATGCTTCAATTACGAGTCACAACTGGATTTCAAAAAAGGTAACGTCGTCATATATATATATATATATATAGTAGTTAGTATATATATATATATATATATAAAAGTAGAGATATAATAATAGTAGTTAGTATCACAAAATGTTCTTGTTTCCATTAATGGGTTTTTCTTTTTTAATCTTGTTAGTTAACTTGACATTTGGATAAAGAAAGATGCAACTACAGCAAGGCAAGATACATGTTTCACACGTTTGAATATGCAATCCCTCTAACTCACTCTACCCATTCCAAAACTTCAAAAGTGTTTCTGAGTGACATCCATTTGTTTCTTTATCTCATCCTTTATCTTTTTTCTTTTATACTATACACATACACTATTGAAATGTTATTTTCTTATTATTACTTACAAGTGAAGAAAAAGACGTGATGTCCTTTTTACAACTTTGAATCTTTCGAATTGTCTTACAAGCAATTCTTTTTACAGGTGAGATAGATGGATAATTTAAATATGGGTGGTTATATTTCCACCCATGGAAATTATTTTCACCCCTTCAAAGCTTCACGCTTAGGGTTCACGAGTGACAACATTTCATACTTTATCAGGCTTTATCAAACTTTAATTTAAATCAGTCAAACCTCGTACCACAAAGCGCCGCGCTCTGGCCAACGCGCGACGCTTTGAATGTTTGTTTGGAATGTGTATAATCTGTTTGAATGTTTGTTTAGAATTGTTATAAAATGTTAACAAAATCGCTCAAAATCTTATTTTATAATTTGATGCGCGTTTATTACCATTTGAATCTTTGTTTACAATTGTTGTAAAATGTTAAAATAATAAATGGACTAATAAATAACACAATCACTCAAAACGTTATTTTCTAATTTGATGTGTGTTTATTAACAAAAATAATTAGACACTTAGAACAATAATTTGCAACCTTAATTTATATTTTTTTATTATAGAAGTATATAATTAATTTTTACACATAAAACCCAACCAAAAACCCCACAAAATCAACCCCAAAAACCCCATACCCCCCCCCCCCCCCGAATCCAAAGACCCTGTTAAAAATTGCTATGTTTGTACTTCAAAGTGTCGCGCTATGGCCAAAACACGACGCTTTGAAGTCACGTGGGGTGAAAGGAGCCAGGTGAGGGTGTGAATAGATAGGTCTTTAATTATATTGCACGTAACCACGTACCAGATTGTTTTGGGCCTAAACACCCATCGATCTACTACAGAGGCCCAAAATAAATAACGGGCCATAACTAATTTTATACCAGTTATTTAGGAGCCTTTTAAAAATATAAACGTATGTGCGGAGACTGTTTTTTTAATCCTAATCAATACCTATTAACTAGCTATACATGCATCTTGCAGATACTGAACCTTGCACCTCGCGAAGTAATTGTCTGTAATAGGCTGCCTTGTAGGTGATATATGGAATTGTGGAGGATTGTTCTTGAATGTGTTTGAGTTTATTGTTGTGGGCAGGGGGTGTTAAAACAATCAGGATCCGAAATCAAACCCAAAATATCCGATAATCCGTATCCGGAAATTCCGAAAATTTGGATATCCAATTCAGATACCAGAAAATCGGATAATCCAAACTTTCGGTTTTGATTATTGATTCCAAAAAAATTCGGATAATCCGATTATCGGTATCCGAAAATCTAAAAATGAAAAATTGTAAATATATATTATATGGGCATCAGTTTAGTTTAAATATTAAAAAATAATAAATAATCGGACCCGAGTGTGGATTTTTGAATGTTTTATTGTTTTCTATGTTGAACTTGGAAACTCGAATACGGGTTTTTGCTTTATTCTGTGCAAAAGCAGTATTTTTTTATTTCTTGTTAAAATTCGGATACCTGTTTAAATATCTGAATCCTTATATCTGAAGATTTCCGATATGGGTTCGGATATTGATATTCACTATTCGAAATTTTCGGATATCCGAAAACCGAATAGTCCGATCATGAACACCCGTAGTTGTAGGTTTGTGTGGGATGATGCTAAGTATCCAACTATGCCTCCTTTAAAGGAGATTGTGGATGGTGTCATGTGTCGGTGGTGAAGATTGATGATGATCTTAAGGTATCTGATTGTTCTGGATCCTATAATTTGTTGCATTATAAGTAATGTGGTTGTAAAGCCTTGGTTTAGGTTGTTTTCGTGCGCTTACTAGTTCCAGAAATGATGTAGATTCGGGTTTATTTAATTTTTTTATTAGTCCTGGTGGATATTTTCAGGCACATTATTATGAAATCTCTTTGGGAATACTATCACTTCGTATGTCCTAGAAAATTGCAACATTTGACGGATAATTTTAATAAAAAAAAATCTGTAATTAAGATAAACAAAAATGGAATTAAAGGTCTGATTTAAGAAGGGCTAGTGATAACTCACAGAATTAACATATTAAACAGGCATAAACATTCCCAAAATAGGTCACAATTAGGCTTATATTAGTTATAATTGATGCTTAATTCGTTCCTATTTGTACATCTCAGGAAATTGGAGCTCCAAGATGAAAACAAAGGATTTTCGGGTAAAAACGAGCAAAAACTGGAGATTCCTGAAGATACCAGACTTGCATCCTGTTCCCTGTATGTTTGGAAGACAGCCCCGGGACTTAAACAATGCTAAAATCAGTCCCGGAGTGACCTTGCACGCCCACGCTCACCTGCACAAAGGCCCTGCACGCTAGAAGACAACGCAGCAAACTTGGAGGGCAAGAAATCAGAAGCTGGAAGACAAGCACGCCCGTGCCAACTCCTTGTGCACCGCCATGCTCAGACACAAAGTATAGACAAACTCTACCATGCAGCAACAGAAATTACGTGTAACAGCAAGCACGCCCCTGCCAACCTTTGGCACGGCCGTGCAGCCCTTGGAGGTCTATAAATAGCCAACCCTCGCCATTTGTTCATCCCTTCTTGTGCTCTCTTGGGGCCGAACTCCAAGCTTCTTCCAGAGATCTTGGGGTCTTGTGGGAGGCCTTCTGGCCCTCCTAACATCCCTCAATCGTTAGGCCTCGTCCTACCTTGATCGGCTTGGCCAATAAGAGGATCGTAGAGTAGTTATGCAATAAATATCGAGGGTCGTGAGGATCAAGAGAGTTACATATCACTTGGAGGTGGATAACTTGTCTATAAGCAGCCATGTTCTTGTGTTGATCATGTCTTATAGTTGTATCTTTCTATTATCATGAACCCATTTCGATTTGTAGACTTTTATTTTATTATTAGTAGTTTATTTTTAGTTATTTGTGTTGTTATCTATACTATCTTATAAAGCATTTCACAAGGACCTCTTAATTTTTAAGTAATACAATTATAAATGCTTAAAGTACAACATATAATGCATGTAGTAACTACTTTTTAAGGGTATTTATGTCTTTTCAAACCTAACTTGCACATATACCCCTTATTAGTTACAGTTTGCCCCCTTTATCTATCTATACTATATTATAATTTTATACAACACTTACATATTTGCCCCATCAACTTTACTCTTTAAAATACTAATTACACTTTTGCATCTTTATTTTAACCAACTACCGCCATGATTTTTAAACGTTCATAACTTTTTCGGACGATAATATTTTCTTAATATTATTACACCGTATAAAGAGCATTCTATTCTCTTTAATTTGAGTAGAGTATTGCTATAGTTTTTTAATTTTTAAAAAATTATATTTTAGGGTTAAGCAATAACCGAAACAAAAACAAAAGAAAAAAACGAAAATGAACTTAAATCATCTAAGCTTTATTATAATACATTTCCCATTGATGTTTTAAAATTCAAGTTGTACATGTATAATTACTTAGAGTAAAACACACAATACACATGTTAACTACGTACACGATACTTACACATTTGTCTCCTCAATTATGCTCAATTCCTTTTATTTAACTAATAATTACACTTTTCACCCCTATTTTAACCTACTACCACACGATTTTTAAATGTTCGTAACTTTTTCACACGTTAATATTTCCTTAATATTATTACACTGAATAAACAAGCATTTTTTCTTTTTAATTTGAGTATAATATTGCTATAGTTTTTTTTTTTTAATTTAAAAAATGATATGTTAGGTTTAAGTAATAACAATCTATATTATATTATATTATATTATATTATATTATATTATATTATATTATATTATATTATATTATATTATATTATATTATATTATATTATATTATATTATATTATATTATATTATATTATATTATAATACATTTCCCAATTAACTCTTAATGTTTAAGTTTTACAATTATAATTGCTTAGAGTACAACACACCATATGTTTTTTATACAATACTTACACATTTATCCCCTCAACTTTACTCAAATTTTATTTATTTAAGGGAAATTGGATTGTATCGCACTCAACTATTTGTTATTGGCCGATAACGCACTGAACTATAAAATTGATCACCAACGCACTGAACTTTAAACCTCTTGGATTGTGTCACACTAAGGCTGTATTTGATAAGGTCCAAATGGAAGAATCCATATGTGTTAATTGTATTAATTTGTCACTAAGTAATCGTTTTAAACCTCTTTATCACTAAGTAATCGTTTTAGTGGTTTTGGACTTGGTCAAACACAGCCATAGTGTGACACAATCCAAGAGGTTTAAAGTTCAGTGCGTTGGTGATCATTTTTATAGTTCAGTGCGTTATCGGCCAATCCCAAATAGTTGAGTGCGATACAATCCAATTTCCCTTTATTTAAATAGTAATTACATTTTTGCACCCTTATTTTAACCAACTACCGCCACGATTTTTAAACGTCCATAATTTTTTCATTCTTAATATTTTCTTAGTATTATTACACCGTATAGCATTGCAGTCTCTTTAATAATTTGAATATAGTATTGTTATAGTGTTTTCAATTAAAAAAATATGTTAGGGTTAGGTAATAACTGAAACGAAAACGACCTAAAATCAACCAACGTATCTGTCTTTTATAAACGTTGAATTAACATTGTTTCACAATTTCAGGTTAGATTATGTATTTTCGGACAATCACCAATGTGTTTACAATTAGGGTTTGTCGTTATGTGTGTAACTTCCCGATTCCTCATGATCACCTTAATTTTTTGCTTAGCGTTTCTCACAATTATTGCTATGTATATATTCACGTGCTTGCACTTCCTCTAGCACATAGGATTTGAATATTTTGATTGTGGTTAATGCAGTTCAAGATCCGCTAATGATTTTGCAACACACCAAAACAAATATTTTGGTTAATTGATCATGGCTTAACGGAACCGTTATAAATGTTGTTTCCCGCCGCAACGCGCGGGCACCCACTAGTCTTCTTATAATCCTTATTTGTTTATCTTTGTGGCAGGTTTGAATGATGACTAACTTAATAACTTAACAAACTTTAACTTAATTAAAATAAAACTAGAGGCATAATCAGCTTCTGGTAACCCCAAGCTAGATCCAAGGCGAGGAAACAGGTAGTGAGACAGATCCTTCGGGCTTCTGATATCCAAACCAGACTCTAAGCAAAGGCTTCTGAAGTGGGCCAGATATGAGTGACACATTTCTGGTTTATACCAGATGACTGAGTAATTCTCTTGGTAAAGGGAGGATTCCCTATGGGTGCATCAGTGATCTCCAGATTACACACCTTTAGGATTATGTTCCACCTTTATCAAGGATTTTATTCAGTAGTTGAGTGCTTTTCTTGGCACTGGGAGGATTCCCCATGGCGCACCAGTGATCACTTGTATTTCCTGTAACAAAAACAAAATAAATTGCCAACCCTTTTGGCCCAGAATCACCTTTAGTTGTGTGTGATGAAGACCGACAGATTGTGAGATTGATAATTCTAAATCTTCCAAAAGGGAAATATATAACAACTTTACGTTAAAGATCATAGTATGGATGAAGTATAATTTAGTTCATCAGCATATTTTCATTCCATGACATAGAAAATTACATCAATATAGCGGGCAGGCGGGCAACAGGCTGCGCCGCCCCCCTTTCTGAATGGCAAATCATAATCTACTAAACACGAAACCCTGCTCACCCGGAGCCGAGACACTACTATGAATAACTCGTTGGACTCTGGTCAGAAACGGGTAGCCTCCGATGCCTATGACTTATTCTGGACTTCGAACCTGATCTTTTTCAAAAAGCATTACTCTTAGCTTTCATAAGATAATGGTTCATAAGAGTATGAGACATATCTATTTTCCACAATGAGATGTTGGACTTATCCCTTCATTTGCCTTGTCTTTTCTGCTGGCATAATATGGTTTCATCCTTTTTCGTTGATTTCATGCATGTGGTATTTAATATGTATGCTGATAGCAGTAATTAAGCATGTTAATGAAGATGTTTGTGTTTCTTCGTATTCTTGTCATTGTATTTAAAAACTCTTTCTATATTTCTGTTCAACTCTTAACACATTTTGTTGTTTTGATGTTATGTGCATTCTAAACCTTTAGCAAAATAACTAGTTGGAAGATGCTTCATTGAGATCTATATATTCACTCACATTGGGAATTCAAGAAAGGCTTGATCGTTGATTCCGTTTTCCTCTATTGCAGGTTTGTATTGCTGAGTATAACAATGTTCGAAGTCAACTCAATGTAATCGTAGACCGAAAGGTAAACTATATACACACACCAGTGCCTTTGATAATAATAGCTCTGAGGTGGAAATTTCGACCCATTAATTTATGAGCACGTTGGCTTAGGTTGTGTTATATCTATAACAGGTTTGATAGGTAAACTCATAAAGCACAGCTAAAACTTCAAATGTGACACAAAATGCACAAATTATAATAATATAGAACACACTTTGTGATTTATTGAATAACTTCAAGGCTTCAACTTGTAAGAATAGCCTATGATAAAGGGTGGATCTAATTGTTAAAGTATTTGCCAAAAAAAATAATAATAAGTAAATAAATAATTAAAACTAACAATTACTGAAATTTAGCATCTATGAACTATGATATCGTCTAACCAAACAATTACTGAAATTTAGTATCTATGAACTATGGTATCGTCTAACCAAATTAAATCCCTGATTTTACATCATTATTATATTCAGTTAATCCCACCAATAGCAAAAGCTAAGGTGGGGTCTGAAGAGGATAAGATGTAGACAACCTTACCTCTACCCCATGAGAATAGAATGTTGGAAAATGATAGTGAAAATGATTTTTCACTAAAGCTAACATTGCGCTCAATGAGGCCATCATCCCCATTGGGTGTATCACGTGGCATCCTCCCCCTATTTCTCTCCAAAAGTTTTTTTCTCCCTCATGTTTCCCCCCAATAGTTTTTAAACGTTACTAACTTTTTGGTACAAGATTTTTTAAACAAAAAATTATACTGAATTAACGAGTGTTTTATTATTATCTTTACAATGAGTACCATAGTGGTATACAAAAAATGAAAAAAAAAAAATGCTTGTTGTTTTGTGGAAATTTGTTCATATAGGAAAAAAAACACAATATGTTCAGGTAATTCATTAATCATGTCAACGCAAGTCACTAATCATGTTCAAACAGTAAATAAGAATTTTATTTTCATCAACAGCAGAATAGGTTAAAAACACTCCTTTCCAAAAATAAAAAGCAACACCTAATTCAATACCACCAGCTCAATCACGCCATGCAATGGTTGTTTTTGGCTTTGCTCCTCATCCAAACGTACTTCTTATTTTTAATATACATTTTCATTCTTATTCACATGATTAAAATTGTTGTTTTCTCATATTGTAGTAATTTCTAGGTTACATCATAACACATATTTTAACACTTCATATTAGATTTGTCTATCGTGGAAACCTTTTGGGATATAATCTAGTGTATTTATATATACGTTATGTAAATAATTATTTCCAGTTTGTGTACTAAATTGTGATAGGCGCAATGTGTCGCACTTGGCATTTTGCCGCCTTTGTATTTTTGACCTCGTACATGGCGGAAGACCAGGTAGCGTCTTGGTCTGCACAGTTGATGTAATCTGTAACTACAAGTAGCGCGTGTACTAGCCCGCATGTGCAGGACAAGATGGCGTTCAGGTCCACGCGCGGGTAGTGCTAGGGTGCCCTTATACATGGTACGCAAGCTGGCTTCGTAGGATGACGAAGTGTGGTCCTAATTTGTATGGTGCGCGTGCCGATGGCATCGCGTATGCTTGTCACGCCAAGCGTAGTAAGGCAAACCAGTTCACGCGAACATTCTCACAGTTATACGCCAATTGACTTGGTCAAACCGATTGTTTCGACTCGTCATAAATAGAATATGCGAGTTAAAGTCAACCACTTAATCCAAATTAAGGGAGACTTAATTCAGGTTTAAATGTCCGGTTTATGCAATTAAACTTGCATTACGGTTTCACTTAGAGATGAGCATTTTTTCCCGAGTACCTATACCCGCACCCATATCGTACCTGTACCGGTACCCGTACCAATTTGAGTACTCAGTATAGGTATCGGTACCCACTTTTACTGATTTCGATATTCGGTACTTTCGGTATCGGTACTGGTACGGTACGAGTACGGGTAAAAACGATACGACCCGTACCAAAATTTCAATTTGGTACCAGTATAGTATTGATACTAGTAATTGTTTACCTACTTGGTACCCGTACAAGTGCTCAAAAAAGAAAAAAATAACAAAATGGTACCAAACAGGTACCGTACCGAAATACCGGTACTAATACCCGTACTTGTACCCGTACCGTACCTACATATTCGGTACAGTACTCGGTACCCACTTTTGTTCAAATTCGGTACCGGTATTTTCGGTACGGGTATTTTTCGGTACGGGTACGGTACCGATCTCATCCCTAGTTTCACTTTTGTTAGTATAAAAGTGAACCTTGGGTTCATAATTTAGATAGCTTTTAGAGATTCGAAAATCTCACTCACAAAATGACTAGATTTTTCTCGTCAAGAATGAGAGGAGCACTCTCAATCGTAATGTAACTTCTTTTCTTTTTCCTTACGTTTCATAAACACCAAATAACCCGGTGCTATTTTGAGCGTGAGAGCCATCTCCGACAGTACACTACTGTTCCAGATGTTGTACCATGGGAGACAGACTGTGTGAGAGGCTACGCGGAATTTGTTTTAAGGGCCGTGTCAAAGTCAATCCTCAACAAAAACCTTTCAATGACAAGTTTGTTTATTCATGCAGCGGAGCGTTATACAATATGGTTCGGTTGAAATTCTCTAAAGTCATCGGCTTGAATCAAGATTCGGTACATCTTACTTGTATCTTATTTCATTTATTTAATGTTGTAAACGGTGTTGTACTTTATATTTCCTACGAATAACAAGATCATAATTTTAAAATTATTTTAATATAATAATGAACCCATTTCCTACATAGAGAAATTGCTTCCAGTGAGACCCAGACTCGATAGTCGTTTTGTATCAAGCCTTAGATATAAGGCATATAATACTTACCACATGATGCACGATTAACTGTCAATCAGTTTTCACGTTATTTTAACAAAATTAGTAAAATAACGTTAAAATTAGTGCAATTTTACTCCCCCGGGCCACACATATATAAATTATATGCGTACAACCGAAAGCGGGGCTTTAAATCCCTATTTTACGCTACTCCTAAATAAAAGGGTAAGAAAACGGAAACCTTTGAAGTTGGATTACAACATTAATTCTGCCAGTCTTGAGCTTTCTGCACTTATGAAATTGGGCTTCTTTCCGGCCCATTTTTCATAATGAATTAATGGTGCAACGAGTTGAAAATTGGCCATAGTTTATGTTTACACATAAAGCCCACTAATTCTCCTTATTAAAAAAAAAAAAAAAAAGATTACTATTTAACAATGTATTTTTGTAAGCAAGTAACCATAATTAACACAAATTCATGTCCCAGCTTAGGCTATGGGGTGTGGTACCTTTCCCCCTTCTTTCCCCCTTGTCCACGTCATCGTCACATCATCTTCCCATTCCCCTCCCCTTTCTAGGGGAAATGGTTCTCTCTTCCCCTTCCCCCCCTTTTTTTATTAATTTCTTTTTTATTTATTTTATATATTAGATTTCATTAAATATTTTTTCATTAAAATTACCGTTGCAATATTACCGTTTGAAAAAGGGGGCCAACGTTCAAATTTGCATTGGACCTTTTTGCCCTCGGCAAAAAGGTCCACCTCAGCCACCGATCACTGTAGCCGTGCCCACACCCCAAAGCCTTAGCTGTTCGTGATCTGTCGGACATAGTAACACCGAATGAGGTCATCACTTCAGACTATTTTGTTACACTAAATGCTGTAGTTCCCAAGTATTCCCAGAAGGAATGGTTGTCATGTTATGATACACTGACAACTTATGTGGTATGATCATCTTATGATGATTATTCAAATCAATACTGCTCACAAGTTTAATTATTCACTAGGTACAAATTTTCTTATATATATTTCAACTTCTACTTTTTAACTCACTAATTGTCTTCATGAGGACAATGAGTATGTTCTCTATACTGTGACATTATTCAATGCTCTGATAATTTCCGAATTAAGTCACACGAAATTAATAGTATTCATACATACTTTCTGTGATATGACAATAAATATATAAACATCTAGGATTTTTTTTAAGGTCATGTATTTTTTCCTTTATCTTTTCTAAATGTGATTCAAATTCGTGATTTTGAATATAATTCGGAACAGTTAATGTCCAAAATCGTCCCTGGGGTTTGGCCAGTTTTGCTACATCAGTCCAAAATTGATTCTTTTTACATCTGGGTCCTTCAGTTTTACTTTTTTTTTTTTTGCCAAAATCGTCTTTGGCACTAACCCAGTTAAATTATCTCGTTAAGTTGAGGGACATTTATGTTTAAATGATTTATACAAATACACCGGATTAAGAATCCCTGAATCATCAAGAACTAATCCAACATACTGGAGAATATGCAAATTCTACATTAGTTTGAGTTAGAAAGAAAGACCTTGTTTACAAGGTTTGTTATAACTTATTGTATTAATTAGGGTGTCAATGTTAGACAAGTTGTAAGACTAGATGTTGGCGTTCACCGTCCGAGTAAGCAATCGTTTTGAAGGTGGAGGGGCGTGAAGGGCAGGGGAGTTAGCAAGGTGACACTCGGAGGGGCGAAGGCCAGGAGGCTGCGCTAAGTGGATGTCGTGGTGGTGCCTCTTGCGTTAATCATCAATGGGGAGCCTAAGCGCGATAGCAGTAAACATCTTTAAACTTTTTCAACATGAGATGACATGGTTCATGTATATAGGAAATCAATATTCAACGAATATGAACTTGATTATCACAACCCTCAACATTATCAAACCCAAAGTTAGTATTTCAAATGACCCATAGTTTACCAACAATCACAATCTTCCCAAACATTCAGTAGCCTCTATCGGGCCTAACATTTCAGTTAACTCAAGAACCCAAGAAAACATAGGTAACAACACTAATCACATAATTTTGGTTGCAAACAATCGTCTTATCGATTAATAATGTTAACAAGGAAGTAATTATCAATTTCTAGAACAAAAATATAACTTTTTCCACCAACGGAATTCTTTACACGAGTCCTATAGTGTTGATCGGTACATGTTTCTTTATGGGTCATCAAACTTTTATCACACTCACGAGGCCAGATTTTCGTTTATGTGATGGTTAAGAAATTTATACATGTCCAACATGGTTTGAATCATAAAAACAATGGTAGTAAATACCTGATCAACTATAATGGTTATAACTAATCCATCCATGTAATTAAAGAATACATAACCTTGTGCAAACAGGATACAGCAAGTTAATTTGATTCAAATACACAAATCGCCAATTAATATTTGACAGTAAAGAGTTTTGCTTTTCCTTCACTTTAAGTGAAGCTATTATGTATCAATACTATATTAACTATCAATGCATTGATAAACTATAAATCGCAAACCAACCGAATGACTTTAGTCTGGCAGTCTGGTCGGTCCCGATTTCAAAACCGTCGGCTGGAGTTTTAGACACCAAACTGCCAAATCCGAATCGTGAGCCGAATCATATATATCTCAAACCAACTGACTTACTTTAGTCTGGCAGTCCGGTTGGTCACAAGTTCAAAACCGCCGTACCGAATTATACATACTCTCTTCTGTCTGATACTCCGGTATCAAATGATAATAAATTATATTCTCCGGCCCGCCTGCTTCACTCAACTGCTCAGGCGTTAACTTAGCTATGGCTTCATCATTCGGCGTCAGCATCGTTAACACATAACCCTCTGATACTAGTGGCGAAACTTGGTTTTGGAATCGGCGGGGGCCGGACTCAATTTTTTTCGATCGGTAGTGGAAAATCGGCGGGGCCGGACTTAACCCGGACTTAATTTACCTACGAAAATCGTAAATTTACACTACTACGCCAAAAAACGAGGGGGGGGGAGGGGGAGGTAGGGCCACCCCTGGCCCCAAGTATCCTTCGCCTCTTCTGATACTATCTCCGTAGCTAACACTGTTAAATTCACCAAAATAACTTATTGTATTCATTAAGGTCTCAATGTTAGACAAGTTGTAAGGCTAGATGTTTGCGCCCACCGTCCGAGTAAGCAAGAGTTTTGCAGGTGGAGGTGCGCGAAACACCATGCGGAGGGGTGTGAAGGACACTCGAAGGGGGCAAAGGCCAAGGGGCGGCGCTAAGGGAATGTCATGGGCTTTGTTGAGGCGGCTCCAACATAGATGGTGGTGGTGCCTCTAGCGTTAATCCACAATGAGGAGCGTAACCGCGATAGTTGTAAAAAACATAAAACTTTTTTAATAAGCGAAGACATGGTTCGCTGTATAGGAAATCAATATTCAACAAATATGACAATCAACGTTGGTTGTTAAGGAAATGTACAACTTGATTATGACAACCCACAACATTATTAAACCCAAACTTTTGGATTTAAAATGACCTATAGTTTACCAACAATCAAAATCATCCCAAACATTCAGTAACCTCTGTCAGGCCTAACATTTCAGTTAGCTCAAGAACCTAAGAAAACATAGGTAACAACACTAATCACATAATTTTGGTTGAAAACAATCGTCTTACAGATTAATAATGTTAACAAGGTAGTAATTATCGATTTCTAGAACAAAAATTATAACTTTTTTCTCCAACGGATTTCTTTACACGAGTCCTCTAGTGTTGATCGGTACATGTTTCTTTATGGGTCATCATACTTTTATCATACTCACGTGGCCATATTTTTGGTGAAGAAATGTACAGCAACACCGACAAAAAGAAAAAACAAAGCAATTATAGAATCTCAACGACTTTAGTTTCCTTATAAGGAGTGTCGGCTCAACGCCTCAACTATTTGGAGGCCTAAAGCGAGATAAAAGCTTGAGTCCTTTTTCCGAAGAAAAACTCATATTTGCAACTAACGCAAATTCGTAACGATCACGAAACAGTGGGAAGAACAGGATAATGGCCACCTAGAGTCGAAAAGATTTCTTTTGAATCAAGTCATCAACCCTAACAACAATAATATAGAAGTTTTTTTCTCAATTAGAACCAACATGTCAATAAAAACTCATATACTCAAATAAAAAAAGATGCGTAGCCGAATAAATAAATGTGATGAAGAAGGAAATACAAACAGCAACTTAAGATCAAATTAAAACAAAAACATACAGTATAATACAGTTGATAAATATCAAGGGCAAACTTTATAAGTATAGCTCAAAGATCTCATAGTTGCATTATGGTTGTCAAATTACCAAAGACACCAAAGTTTTTCAAGATAAGTGTGGATTAACAATATCTTCAATGAATTGCTCAAAATTTTAATTGTAAAATGGATCAGTGAAACCTTATCATACAGTAAAATAAAAGTTGCAAAATGTGCATAAAAATTGGACTGAACCATACCAAAACACTCCTTTACATACCGTACACATGAAAAACAATCTGGAAGTCTCTATTCGATAAAAATCACAAGAGGCAGTGAGGTGGTGAATATGGGCTTGACGTATGAATATCAATGAATCAATCAAGAGTCTTGGGTTGAGACACACTGAATGAATTTAGAGGATAAGACGCAGAGCAATTAGGTGTCGATTGATACTCTCCCGAGGCTCCATATGCAGTGGCGGATCCAAGAATTTTTTCCAGTGGGTTCACTATTTTTGAATGCTCACATATCAAAAGGTTCATCACATATCAATTTATTAACTGCAGGACCACTATTAACCAGCTAACTAACTCATTAACTGTGTAACTAAATCTATTTTATTAGCTGCAGGACTTCTTGTATTTCAGGATTTTTTTAACTTTTTTAAGATGTGGAAATCACTAATTTTACATTTAAATTATAATTTTGCTGGTCTTGTTAACTGGTGGTGAATTAAGTAACTTCTCGCCAAAAGTAACATCACACTATGCGTTTGCACATGTGCTCGCACGAATCACACATATACATACAGTTAATACATACTTAAAAACCTTGTGTCAAAAAATAAAATCAACTAGTGGGGTATCATTTTTCTTCATAGACTAGAACTGAAATGTGTTGTACGATACACACATTGATAATTAGATTAATAAACAGAACACATTCGCTACCTTTCCGTTTGTGAATTTACATGATTATGACTAACGCTTCAAATTCCATCAACTAATTTAGCACCATAAACAACAAACACACCTAATCCTCCAACAAACTCATCACGCATCCAACAAAAACACACATAATCCACTCGGTACATAACTTGCAGCAGACTTGAACAAATAATAGCATAACTTGCAGCAGACTTAAACAAATAACACCATATCAAAAGGCCTCCAATTCAAGTCCTAATTTTCAAATTGAAACTTTGAAAGTAATCCGCCAATTTAGACCCGAATCATCAGTCGCATATACATTAACACTTCAAAGAAAGGGGGCGCTGTATTGGGTTTAGAATAACAGCAGAACATATGGAAACCCTATTTTAGGGCTGGATCAAATTAGTAAATTGAAAAAAAAAAAAAGAAGCATACAACATTTTTCGAACCGGGGACCTACATCCGACCCAATGGGTTCATGCCAATTTTTCTTATGGGTTCATGGCTCACTTTTTCTTTATATTTCTATTGAAAACTGAAAACCCAATGGGTTCGGCTGAACCCGTACGGGCCTTCCTAAATCCGACCCTGTCCATATGCAACGTTTCATTGCTCAATACATCAAAAATCTGTCCTAGTTCACATACAACGTTAAATGACAGAAACTAACAGGAACCTGTGTATACTTCTTGCGATTTTATTTTGAGCCATGGGATTGCTCATAAGAGCAATGACATTATGCCAAAAATGATTAGAGGAGCTATAATAATAGTTTTGTAAATAAGCACTAATGTTAGAGCCTAGTAATCATAATTAGGATGTAAACACATAAGTAATACAGTGAGACAATTTTCTGTTGAGAACTCACACAGACATTTTGTCGAGCAGCTGGTATGCATATGTTGAATACAACTCAAAGCTGTTGAAAATTTGTTCAATTCAGCCAATAAAATCAAGTTGTTTACCCCTGTATTATCATCAAATTCAATCATTTTAATGATACGTATAATCAATAATAAAGTACCTTAAAGTGCAATCATCCGTTATAATGGTTAGAATTCATCAAGAACACTGAGCAGTGAGTAGTAATCTCAAGTCATTCATCCATGGGTCCTGAATCGCTACCTAAAAGACCCGAGTTTAACCGACACCCGATATGCTTCTGGGTTCATTTAATTACCCATTTCTGGGTTAAAGCAATTAATGTAAACAAAAATATATTACAAAATTAAACACATGATATGATTGAGTTTGTTTATTACAACATTTTTCACATAAAACAAAATACAACACTAAACACAAATAATAAAGTACCTGAAAATGCAATCATTGGCCATAGTTAAAATTCATCAAGAACACAGAACAAAAACAATTGTTAGTAATCTCAAAGACCCGAGTCCAAGTTTAACCGACACCTGATATGCTTCCCGGTTCATTTAATTGCCCATTTTAGGGTTTAAGTAATTAACGTAAACAAAAACGAATTACAAAATGAATACATGCTATAATGGAGTTTGTTTATTACAACATATTTTCACATAAAATACAACAAAACATGAATCACAAGAACAAACCTATTATATGAATCAGTTACTCATAGTTCACAACACTGGTAATGAAGTACAAATTCACAATTTAAACACTTAAAAATCATATGATACTGAAGATCTCTGTTATAATAATAATAACAATGATGGCTGGAACATTGACCATCGTTTGCAATCCCTTGAACGAATGAAAGGGGGTGTGGATGCACTTTGATATTCTTATATGTCCCCCCAAACTTCACATTTACAAATTCATGAATGACATTACTTGCAGAATATAACCATCCCTCACGGGTTGTATATGTTTCATACCGAAGTATTGAGGGAGCACAAGCTGTATGCATAGACTGCATACACTCACGACAATGATAGAAAACTCTCTCAGGATTCAACTCCATCTCACAAACTTCACAAAAATAGTCACTCTTATGATTCTCAATTGGAAAGTAACTCAGCTTCATTGGATGCTTGTCACACTTGTTCATAGTTGTCTCCGGTATTAACAAAGCACAATTGGAGTGGAGACGAAAATGATCACAAGTATGGCAATCAAATGAAACACCATTAATACTCCCATAACACATACCACAAATGCCATGGTATCCCTGATGAACTTTTCTAGAAAGGAGGTGATTTGGGTGAAAATTGTGAGTGATTTCTTTAGGTAAGAAGGCACACTTAACATCAATGCAGTACTTGCATTCCTTACAATAATAAGCAAATCCATTGCAAGGTAACTTGCAAATATCACAATTGAAGACCCCAAAAAACTTACCAGGGATTCTTGAATGGAGGATCAGGGTATGTTGTGTGTGACCAGGGTGGTCTTTTAGTTCAGTAGGTAGTCTGGAGCACCAATCGTGGAGCACAAAGTTGCAATGATCCTTCTCCTCATTGGAACACATGTAAATTGGCCCACTCGTAATTGGTCTCACGCATCCATCGCACAAAAGTTCAATCCTTTTCATTGGGTCATGGTAGGAGATAGGTTTTATTCTAGATGAGGTGGGGATTGATGTGATATCAGTACATCCTACATCCACTAAAATTAGTGGATGTTGATGAATAGTATTATTCTGTGTTTTGTAGGTGCTTGATCCAATATCTTCCTTGAAAAACAAGTGTTTAAGTATACTATAAGATGGATCAAGAAATGGAAGATGAAGAAGATCAGGATGTTGAGAGTCTTCATAACTTTTAATGGTTTTACTCGTTCCTATGAAAAAACAAAAAAGAAAAATCTTGTGTTGTTTAAATGATCATAAATTAAAAGCCACCAACATATAAATGATAATAAACATATATATTAGGCCCCTAGATATACCTAGAGATGCAAGGATGGACATGAACGGCTCGTTTCTTGATGTTGCGCAGGCTAAATGGGTATAATATCTGCATTTCTCACATTTATATATCCAAAGATTTGAATAAAAAGTACCAATAAGGCATACCCTACACCGTGGGTAATTTTTAGACTGTAGCTCCTTTCTTGGAAACGAATAAGCAAGGGTGAGAGGATGAATATGGGAGAAGAAATCATTTGTAGTTTCTTGGATTTCCAACTTTTCCGGTAGAAAAGCACAATCACTATGTATGAAACTAGACCTAGCACACGTTGGACAATGATAAAAGGCCTCTTTATGTTCCTTACCACATGCATCACAGTGGGCTAAAATTTGTTTGGGGGTGCAAACTAGTGGGTGTTCGTGGCTAGG
Source organism: Ambrosia trifida (assembly GCA_028751855.1). Taxonomy (NCBI): domain Eukaryota; kingdom Viridiplantae; phylum Streptophyta; class Magnoliopsida; order Asterales; family Asteraceae; genus Ambrosia; species Ambrosia trifida. The sequence continues at coordinate 108,167,752 of CM054123.1, read as the reverse complement.
ATGATAAATTATATTCTTTGGTAACCCTTTCGTTGCACATTTTGCATGAGCATAAGTGTAACAATAAGGACAACGGTAAAATAGCTCTCTAGACTTAATAAGTTGACCACACATATCACAATTCGTTTCGTTGTCCCATTGGCAGAAGTCAAGAGTATGACCAACCTGGCAAATGTCTTCCACTCTATCTGGAAGCTCTGCACAAAATTTATGGATAGTGTAATGACCACATTGAGAACAAGAGTAGTAATACCTATGATACCAACTGATTTGTTCTTGACATCGGGAACACCAACATTGGAAGTCTTGATTTGCAATTAACTCATCCTTGTCCTCTTCCTCTTCCTCCCTTTCCTCGTCTTCTTCATGTTTCAACTGTCCCAACCACAAATCCATGAGAGTTAATGGATGATTGTGTTCCAACACTTTTTTTTCCTTTTCCATCAATAATTAAAGTAGCAATAATAATTTTAATATGAGAAGAAGAAACAAACACAAAGGAGAAAAGTAGTTAAATAAGAAGAGAATTAGGAATATGGAATATAGTGTAATCGAAGATGAGAAGGGATGAGTTATGAAAAGGATGAGCTACCATCATTTATAGATACATTCTTGAGTAAACTTCAATTTTCAAGTAGTGTCTGTCTTAAGTTTTTACTTTTAGGTCTAACACCATCCGCCTATGATATTAACGGGGGTTACATTTTCTGTTAACTCTCCCTTATGGGCCCCTCACGTTACATGAGGGTAAATTTGTCCTTTCAGCCTCCTTTTCATCTTCTTCGTTTCACCAATAAGTTTCTTCTTCAATATGGTCAGCAAAGAAAGTGGGTGCTTGGTTAATTTTTATAGGGCTTCAGATTTTAAGGGTATTTGGTTAATATGTTTAGAGTGTTTGTCTACAATTGAAATTGAAGAAAATGGTACAAACATGATCGAATGTTGTTAACTAAATAAACTCATTCTTTGTTTTGGTTTTCTCGAATCTTATCAATAGTCTCACTCGATTTTTAGACTTAAAAGAAGCTATATATTATTTGTTTATTCATAATTTTTTATTTATAAATTTATATTAAAAAAATTAAGTGGACTTGAAAGGACGAAAGTGCCCCTCACATGCGGGCACTTGGATAGGGGTTTTCTTCAGATTTTTTTCATCGTGTTTTTTGGGTCAGATTGTTCGGTTTTTTTTTTTTTTTTTTTTTTTTTTTTTTTTTTTTTTTTTGAGAAAAAAGTGACCCGGTAACCGAACCATTTAAAGTTCAGGTTGGTTTAGTTTGGGTTATTCATGTCCGTCGGGGTCGGGTTATTCTCTTTTCAGGTTTTGATGTAATATGATTTATTTATTTATTTTTGCAAAATTCATCATTTTACTTAAAAAAATATCATCAAATATCACAATATGATATGATAATATTCAAAAGTCATAAAACTTAATGTTTAGATACCAAAGATTCTAAACCAAAATGCAATAATAAAAAATGACACTATTTGTGATTTTGTTTGGGTTTCAAATTTTGGGTTTATTGGGTGGGGGTTGTTTAGGTTTTTGGACCGGAAAATGTGACTCGATAACGGAACTATATTTGGTTCGGATTGGTCAATTTTGGATTGTTAGGTTTTAGGTTTATCGGGTATTCTCTAATTCGGGTTCAGGTGGCTTTAGTTTGGGTCAGGTTCGGATAAAACTGAACAACCCTACACGTGGCGGATAGTTTGCAGAAAATGTAACTGTCGTTTTGGATGGAATATGACGTTTGAACTAAGCCACCGGATAAAACTTGAAAGTTTTCTTATCTTCATTCTCTAAGTTAATATTGTTATTCTTAATGTACTACGTTAAAGGTTGTATTTATATTATCATTTTTATAAAATTAATTAGCATCGTTTAATACTTTAGTATTTGAACACGTATTTTTCTAATTATATTGATATTCACTTATTTTATATTTTGTTAAAAATATTAGTAAACTTATAATGTTTGACACATATATAACTTCCCATAACTTAATTTCTTTATAATTTACTATATCCGAGTACTTTCCGTCTAGGCCGAGTACTCTCAACTCCTTAGTCGACTAACTTGAAGTGTTTAACGAGTTCTACAACCATATTTCCGTATATGTGATGTCTATAATTTAGCTTATTTATCAAATATGCCTTTAGAAGCTGATGTGAGAGTAGCCTATTTGGTAGAAACAAAGAGTGTTTTTGCATCCAACATGTTTTAGTTAAAGTTAATATATATGTCTTATAAACCAACCTACTACTATAGGATTTACATTAATAAATATTATTTGATAGTTAGATTAATTGTTTAATAGAATAATTTAATATAAAGTAGATTACTAAATTCGTAGTAATAAGATGAAACATAATAATTTCTCCAAAACAAAGAAAAATATCCAACTCACTTAAATTCGTATAAGGGTATGTTCAAGCAAGGTATATGTTAAAGGGAAATAAAGGGTGATTCAAGTCATGAATCACAAACATTCTATATGGAAAAGGGGAAAGAAGGTTATGATGATAAGTTTTCATCTTTTTTATATAACCTTAAATTTTTCCTTTTAAATATTAATTTGTCTTTTTTTTTTCTTTCAAAAGAGATGGCTTTTTTTCTTCCTGAAGAGACGTTTTTAACAATCCCAATTCTAATATCACTTATTACATCTTTACGCAACTTAAAAATTCAATTACAAATTTCATCCTTTTAAAATATATCCATGTGAAAAGTCAGTTACATATTTCCCCTTCTTAAAGGGAAATATATGATTGAATTTAGGGGTGGGTAATAAAACGTTCACATGAATAGCAAAATAAGGGAACACTAATTTATCATGCAAGAAAAGAAATTAACACAAGAATTTATGTGGTTTATCGGATCATGGCTATACATCCAAAACCGAATTACAGATTTTTTTGACGTACGTTGTGTTACAAGTTTACATTACATAGGTAGGGAATATTAATCCTACATTGTTGTTTACTAGTCGAATTTTCATGTGCTTTGCTGCTTAGATTTTATTGATATTAGTTGGTTCATTATAATATTGGTATGGTACCAACATTCGGTATAGCAACCGAAAGATGAAACTCAAAAAAGAAAGTTGCCACATGCTCAAAAGGATATTTCAAGTGTCTACGTCAATCAAAAACCATAAAAAAGAATAACATTAACGGTTTTGATAGTATTGATACCAATACCAATGTTAGCTGATAGACCTCTGTATTTAACAAAATTAATATCGGAAATCATAAAAACGAGTACTGCTACTGCTACTAAAATTGTTTGCATGGTATTGGTTGGTTGGGATTGTCACGTTAAAGAACAAAAAAATCAAATATTTGACTTGTTCGATTTTGAATAGAACTTTTATAGAAACATAAATAAAAATAAGCACATCATTACGGTATATTTAAGATTTGATAAAGTATTAACCTGTGTAGTATTAGAATAACTAAAATGGTAAACGACGCCAATTTATAAAAGAGTACTAAATATGAGATAGCTTTGATGACATATACGTTTATGCTTCAATTACGAGTCACAACTGGATTTCAGAAAAAGTTAATGTCGTCATATATATATAGACATATAATAATAGTAGTAGAGTATCACAAAATGTTCTTGTTTCAACTAATGGGTTTTTCTTTTTAATCTTGTTAGTTAAGTTGGCATTTGGATAAAGAAAGAAAGATGCAACTACATCAAGGCAAGTTACATGTTTCACGTTTGAATATGCAATCCCTCTAACTCACACTACCAGTTCCAAAACTCCAAAAGTAATTCTGAGTGGCATCCATTTGTTTCTTTATCTCATCCTTTATCTTTTTTCTTTTATACTATACACATACACTATTGAATGTTATATTCTTATTATTACTTACAAGTGAAGAAAAAGACGTGATGTCCTTTTTACAACTTTGCATCTTTCGAATTGTCTTACAAGCAATTCTTTTTACAGGTGAGATAGATGGATAATTTAAATATGGGTGGTTATATTTCCACCCCCATGGAAATTATTTTAACCCCCTCAAAGCGTCGCACTTAGGGTTCACGAGTGACAACATTTTCATACTTTATCAGGCTTTATTAGACTTTAATTTAAATCAGTCAAACCTCGTATCACAAAGCGCCGCGCTTAATGTTTATTTGGAATGTGTATAATCTGTTTGAATGTTTGTTTAGAATTGTTATAAGATGTTAACAAAATCGCTCAATTTTATAATTTGTTGCGCGTTTATTACTGTTTAAATGTTTGTTTACAATTGTTATAAAATATTAAAATAATAAATGGACTAATAAATAAGACAATCACTCAAAGCCTTATTTTATAATTTGATGCATGTTTATTATTAACAATATTTAGACGTTTAGAACAATAATTTGCAAAACTTAACTTAAATTTTTTTATTAAAAAAGTTTATAATTAATTTTTACACATAAAACCCAACCAAAAACCCCATAACCCTCCCCCCCCCCCCCCCCCCCCCCAAATCCAATCCCCCCAACCAATGCCTTCGAAGTCAACTCAATGCAATCAACATCAAGTAGACCGGAAGGTAAACTATATACACACACCAATGCCTTTGATAATGATAACTCTGACGTGGAAATTTCGACCCATTAACTTATGAGCAGGTTGGCTTAGGTTGTGCTATATCTATAACACTATAACAGGTCTGATAGGTAAACTCATAAAGTACAGCTAAAACTTTAAATGTGACATTGATTGCACAACATATAATAATATAGAACACACTTTATGAATTATTGAATAACTTCAAGGCTTCAACTTACAAGAATAGCCCATGATAAAGAGCGGATCTAATTGTTAAAGTAATTGCCCAAAAAAAAACTATAAGTAAATAAATAATTAAAATTAACACATACTAAAATTTAGCATCTATGAACTATGATATCGTCTAACCAAATTAAATCTCTGATTTTACATCATTACACTACTCAGTTAATCTCACCAATACTGAAATTTAGTTATTAACACTTTATCAAAATTTGTCCTATACATACAAAAATTCATCCTACATACATCAAAAAATTTAGCATAGGTTTATCCTACACATATCAAGATTATCATACATTTATCTTACACACATAAAAGTTCATATGACGCATATCTTACACATTTCGAAATTGTCATTCACTTTAATTAGGTTTGCTTTAAAAGTATATAACCTAAAAATTAATTATTTATTGAACTACTTTAGGGGGATTACAAAAAATAAATTATTCATTTAACATTAAATAAAATTAATATATGGAAGATTTCTATTGGTTAATATATGTTCTTTATCTTCTTACAAGTTATTTTCTTCTCATTTGAACTCTCCACTATATATATACTAGTGGGAAAACCCGCGCGTTGCCACGAGTCCTTTTTTTTTGTTGCACCTTGCGATGTGGGCGCCACATATATTATCCATAAAGTTTATTTGCTAATACCCCTAATAAAGGAATTTTCAAATCAACGGTGCTATCACAATCACCCTATTAAATGAATTACCCCAAACTAAGTAACTGTGGAACCGGAAGCCCTAATCGAGGTTTCTATTTCAAGAACCAATGAGTGCCCCAATATTTAGAGGCAAAAATTAACACTAATTGTATAACCAACAGGCGCCCCATTCTTTGACTTTTCTATGTGGAACACATCTTTGTTTAAACTATATTTAAAGTCAAATTTGGCTAATTCAAGAGAAGATAGGAATACTGTAACACCCCAACCGATGGCGGAAACATCGAGGTGTCACGTATTGATGAGTATACAGTAGCACATGGTAATCCAAATTTTAATTGAAATAAATATTAAATTGCAAAAAAATCCAAAAATTGAAATACATAAGAGTTTTGAATGTGGAAATCTAATACATCACACAAGAATCAAGCATGCATAGACTCCTTATTTTCTTCATAAATACTCTAATCTTCAAGCATCATTATCACCTGTTGAGTTGTAAAAATGGGGGGTCAACTAGAAGTTGGTGAGAATACATAATCCATGTTAAGCATATAGTTTAAGTATAAAAGTCTAGCAATTCGTATGTCTATCGTAAATTTAAGTCTACATGCATAGTATAATATGTTGACATAATCAAACCTCCGACTAGTTTAGGTCCATCCCGTCATCTACGGTTCACCTTAGTAATATGTTGAACGATAACAATCACCCACGTGACCTATGTAGGAGGTACACGTATCCGAGTGGGGTTGTCAATCCAATAGATCTATTATTGAGTATCGCCGGCTTGGCCATAGCTAATGATTATGTAAATGTTGAAACTCGTTGAAACTCGTTGAAACTGTTGACTAATACATGAGGCAATAAAGTTTACTACTAGACATGTATGTTGAATTGCTTAAAATTGTCGCAAGTATAAAGAATCGCATAAACAGGATTACGTAAACTCACCTTGGTATAGTATTAGGTATTGAGGAATGGTATAAGTGTAGCCCAATAGTTTGCCAAGTGTTACCCTATGTATAAGGCAACAAATAAGTCTAAGTCTAACTAGTCCACAAGTATAATCTAGGGTTTCGATTTGGGAATATTCAATTGTTGAATTTAAAGTAAAATGTTAATTAAATAAAGGGAAATTTGATAATTAAATAAAAGAAAGTCTTTTTATAAAATTTGAATTTAGAATGCTCACAATAATGTATTTGAAGTATAAAAATAATTTTTATAAAATTATTTCCTTTAAAATAGATTTTTAAATCTATTTATTACAAATTGCCAAAATTTAACTTTAATATTCAAAAATACTAAAATTAAAGAATTATTATTTTAAAAATCATATTTCTGTTCTAAATATTTAAAAATAAATTGTATAAAATTTTGGTGCAAAAATAATAAAAATTGAATTTATTATGATTTAATTATGATTAAATCTAACAAAAATTGATTAAAAATATAAAATAAATGATTTTTCTGAATTAAAAATTATTTCAGTAAAGTTTAACATTGTGAAAACATAGGATAATTTTTGTAGAAATTAATAAAATTGTTTTGATATTTTAATGGATTTTTATAAATATAATAGTATAAAATTGATTTAATTATTATAAATATTAAATCAATTAATTTTAGAAAACTAAAAATTGTAAATAAAACTTTTATCTCAGATTTGATAAATATAATTTTTTTAGAATTTATAAAAAGGTTTTAATATTTAAAAATGAATTTATAAGATTTAAATGTATAATATATATATAATTGGTTTGTTAAAAAAAATGAAATTAAGTGAAAAAGGGGGTGTCCAAGCCGGGACTCGAACCCGGGTTGTCTTAGTTGTAGGCATCAGTCACAACCACTTGGCCTAGGCCTGTGGTTGTGATTTATCTCAGTTATTTAAAAATAAATACAATAAGCAAAATCAGTTTCTTCCCCAAATCAATAACCCACGAACCCTAGCTCTGCAATTAAGCGATTCACACATCAATAACCTGATTAATCATAGGGTTTTTGATGTGTGAATGCCGATGAACAAACCCCACAACAATAATTATGCTTACAGTGTTGTTTCGATGCTCGATTGGCCGGTCAAGAATGAAAGTCAAACGTGTATTCGTGAGGCACAATCAGAGTGAATTGAAGACGATTGGGGGTTGAGAAGAGATTATGAGCGAGTTGTTATGCTACGCAGAGGTTCAATTTATATAGAGGATCGTTGGATTGATTAATTGGCAAGGTTGACTAAGGTTTAAAGTCCATACGCGTAAAGGTTTAAATTGGGCAACGATTGATTTGTAATTGGCGTGTTGATTAACCACTGATGGCCGATAATCAAGTATGTTTGCCAAAATTGAACGAATCACAAGTTAATTTTGATGGATTAGGCAAGTCATTCATCACAGTTGACTTTGCGAGTCAACTGTGAAGTTTTGAAGTCTTGATATAATTATAACGCGCTGGATATTAATCAAAAGTGAAGGCCAGCCCAGCTGGTGTACGTGTGTTGGGTTGATGCTTGACCCGGCCTTGGTCGCGGGTTCGATCCCTGGCCAAGGCATATTATTTTTTGATAATATTCCACCACAATTCCTTGTATATAAGATGTATATATGATATTAGGGTTTCAAAAGTGCGACAAAAATAATTATTGCACACGAGAATAACGAAACTTGACGTTTTATTAATAATGCCCGTGTAACGTACAAGAATAATTGCGAAATGTTACAGTCTCCCCTACTTTTAGGAACTTCGTCCCGAAGTTGGACTTGGAGAGTCTGGTGGAAAAAGATGTGGATATTTCGACTTCATCTGGTCCTTGCGTTCCCAAGTGAACTCTGGGCCTCGTTTAGATTCCCAACGAACCTTAACGATCGGAATGCGACTGCGCTTGAGTTTCTTGACTCCAGTATCAACAATCTCGACGGGTTTCTCGATAATGTGCATGCTTTCATCGATTTGCACATCCTCAAGAGGAGCATGAAGGTTCTCATCTGCTAAGCATTTCTTGAGATTCGAAACATGGAAGGTCGGGTGAACATTGCTTAGCTCAGGTGGAAGTTCAAGTTTGTAAGCCACTTTTCCAACTCTGTCAAGAATTTTGAAGGGGCCTACGTATCGAGGAGCTAGCTTGCCCTTTCTACCGAAACGAATTACTCCTTTCCAAGGGGATACCTTAAGTAGTACGAGGTCCCCAACTTGAAATTCCAAGGGTTTACGACGTCTATCAGCATAACTCTTCTGGCGACTTCTAGCCTTGAGAAGATTATCCTGAATAAGCTGAATTTTGTCTGTGGTTTCCTGGATTAGTTCGGGTCCAGTAATACGAGCTTCACCAACCTCAGTCCAACAGACAGGTGAACGACATTTCCGACCATAGAGTGCTTCGAAAGGAGCCATGTTAATGCTGGCGTGATAACTGTTGTTGTATGAAAACTCAACCAAAGGGAGATGAGAATCCCATGCGCCACCAAAATCGATGATACATGCCCTGAGCATATCCTCAAGTGTTTGAATGGTTCGTTCAGTCTGACCATCAGTTTGAGGGTGATAAGCAGTGCTCAGGTTCAACTTGGTACCCAAAGCATCTTGTAGAGACTCCCAAAAGTGAGAGGTGAAACGACCATCGCGATCAGAAATAATGTCCAAAGGTATACCATGACGACATACGATTTCACTTACGTACATCTTTGCCAACTTTTCCACAGAATACTTCTCACGAATAGGTAAGAAGTGAGCTGACTTGGTCAAGCGATCGACGATTACCCAAATACTGTCAAAGCCTTTGGGTGTACGAGGAAGTTTGGTGATGAAATCCATAGCTATGCTCTCCCATTTCCATACAGGAATTTCTGGTTGTTCAAGCATACCAGATGGTCGTTGATGTTCAGCCTTAACCTTGGAACAAGTGAGGCATTTTGCAACGAAAAGAGCGATGTCTTTCTTCATACCAGGCCACCAATAAGAATAACGGAGATCTTGGTACATCTTGTCAGCTCCAAGATGAATAGAATAACGAGACTTATGAGCCTCGTTCATGAGGAAAGTACGAAGATCATCACGGTCGGGAATCCACAGTCGATTAAAGAAATAGAGAAGACCATCGGGTTTGGTTTCAAGTTGAGTTTCAGCACCACAAGACATTTCATCGTACATGTTACCTTGGGTGACTGATGTGTGTTGAGCCTGGAGAATGCGATCTTGAAGATCAGTACGAACTCTTGCACATTGGAGTTTGACACGCTCCTTACGACTAAGTGCGTCAGCCACAACATTCGCCTTGCCAGGATGGTAGCGAATTTCGCAATCATAGTCGTTAAGTAATTCAACCCAACGTCGTTGCCTCATGTTAAGATTCTTTTGGTCGAAGACATGTTGGAGACTTTTGTGATCCGTGAACACCACACATTTGGTCCCATAAAGATAATGTCTCCAAATCTTGAGAGCAAAGACGACAGCGCCCAATTCAAGATCATCAGTGGTATAATTCTTTTCGTGAGTCTTGAGTTGTCGAGACGCATAAGCAATAACCTTTCCTCGTTGCATGAGAACACAACCAAGACCTTGGTTCGATGCATCACAGTAGACCACGAAATCATCATTACCATCAGGTAGAGACAAGATAGGAGCTTCACAAAGTTTCAGCTTAAGAGTTTCAAATGCTTCCTCTTTCTTTGGTCCCCACTCATAGGGCTTACCCTTGTGAGTTAAGGTAGTGAGAGGAACAGCGATCTTGGAGAAATTGGCGATGAATCGACGATAATAACCAGCCAAACCAAGGAAAGAACGGACTTCGGTTGGAGTTTTAGGAACACTCCAATTTTTCACAGCTTCGATCTTTGCGGGATCAACATGAATTCCGTTCATATCAATGACGTGTCCCAAAAATTGAACTTCCTTAAGCCAAAATTCACATTTCGAGAACTTGGCGTACAGTTGTTCTTTCTTTAGGAGACCCAAGATGGAGTGAAGATGTTGTTCGTGATCGGACTTTGATTTAGAGTAAATCAAAATATCATCAATGAAAACGATCACGAATTTGTCGAGGTAGGGTCTACAAACCCGATTCATCAAGTCCATAAACACCGCGGGGGCATTGGTTAGTCCAAAAGGCATAACCATGAATTCGTAGTGACCGTATCGTGTGCGAAAAGCTGTCTTGGGAATATCTTCTTCGTGGACTCTAAGCTGATGATAACCAGAACGGAGATCAATCTTCGAGAAGTGGGTTGCTCCTTGAAGTTGATCGAAGAGATCGTCAATCCTAGGCAGTGGATAACGATTCTTGATGGTGAGTTTGTTGAGTTCACGATAGTCAATACACATTCTAAGAGAACCATCCTTCTTTTTAACGAACAAGACAGGAGCTCCCCATGGAGAAGAACTAGGGCGAATGAACCCTTTATCAGAAAGTTCCTGTAGTTGACTGGCAAGTTCTTGCATCTCAGAGGGTGCAAGACGATAAGGAGCTTTAGCGACAGGATTAGCACCAGGAACAAGATCAATATGAAATTCAACTTGTCGAGCAGGAGGCAAACCAGGTAAATCCTCTGGGAAAACTTCAGGATAGTCTCGAATAATAGGAATGTCTTGGATACTTTTGCCTTTGTCCTTCTTCTCTATCACGTTAGCTAAGAAGGCTGTATACCCCTTTTGTAAGTACTTTTGGGCAGTAGTACAAGACATAAGCTTAAGCTCGCCACAGGGTTTCTCACCATAGATCTTCAAAATCTCACCAGATTCGAGAGGAATGCGTATGACTTTCTCGAAGCACAGAATTTCGGCACGATGAGTTGACAACCAATCCATGCCTACTATAACATCAAAACTACCAACATGCATGGGGATGAGATCGATAGAGAAGGTATGATCGTCGAGGTTCAACAAGCAGTTACGAATAATAGAGTCGATCGAAATAGACTTCCCGTTAGCTACCTCTATCACTAAAGGCTCCTCTAGATTAGTGTGGGGTAAGTTAAGTAAAGGTTCAAACTTCAGTGACACAAATGACTTATCAGCTCCCGAATCAAATAATATGGATGCATAGTGGTTATTAATGAGGAACGTACCATTCACCACCTCGTTGTTGTCTCGAGCCTGGTTAGCGTTGAGATTGTAGGCGCGACCTCGAGCACCTTGGTTCTGGTTGCGGTTCTGGTTTTGGTTTTGGTTTCGGTTTTGGTTACGATTAGGGCAGTTGTTGATGTAGTGATCAGGGCTGCCACACTCGTAGCATTGACCACGAGTAGGCCTGTTGTTTTGTTGGTTGGGAGCAGGGTTGTTTCTAGCAGGGTTGTTTTGGTTGTTTTGGTTGTTTTGGGCAGCAGGGGCTTGACAGGCATTGGTGTAGTGTCCATACCGTTTACAGTTATTACACTGGCGGCATGGTCTACCAGGAAGATGATGGAACTGGCAGGTGTTGCAAAGAGGGTGTGTTCCACCATAGGGTTTCTTGGCTGGGTTTTGGGTAGCAGGGGGAGTAGCGGCAACCATATAGTTTCTAGCCTTGCGCTTTTTGTTGCTTGAGGTCTCAGGCTTGATTTCAATTGCAGGCTGTGGAGTGTCTTTGGCAACCGTCTTCTTAGTGCCTTTGCGGAAGAGAGTACCGTTCTTCACGTGATTATCAGTAAGAGTGGCCGCTAGACGTTTGGCCTCTTCCAAAGTTGCAGGATTCCTACCCCAAACGGTGTCCTGGATTTGCATGGGCAGACCACCGATGTACTTCTCGATGGCTACCGGCAGAGGAGTAACTTTGTGAGGCAACAATAAGCTAAGCTCATGAAAGCGGGTGTTGTAGGCAAGGTTTTCCCCACTATCTTGAGCTAAGGTGTGGAACTCATCCTCAAGCTTCTTAACTTCATTGCGAGGACAAAACTCTTCCTTCATCACCTCCTTGACTTGGTCCCATGTCATAGCAAGAGCAACTTCGGCCCCACGAGTACGCTTTTCTTCATTCCACCAAGTGAGTGCTCGTTTATGGAGAACACTCATGGCGTAACGAACCTTGAAGTTGTCGGGGCACTCACTGTTGATGAAGGTATTCTCAATACCCTCAAACCATTGGAGGAGTCCTGTAGCTCCTTCTTCACCACTAAACTTTGGAGGGTTACAAGAGTTGAAATGCTTAAGGGTGCAGGCTGGGGGTCCATTTCCATTACCATTGCCGTTCCCGTTCCCGTTCCCGTTGCCGTGACCGTTCCCGTTGCCGTTCATTTGGATGACCTGAGCGAGTAAATTGGGAACCAGAGTTGCGATTTGTTGCGCCATTTGTTGAGAAATGATCGCAGCCAGTTGAGCATCGATACCATTGTTGTTGTGGTTAGGAACTTGGTCATGGTTATGGTTGTCACCACCTTCTTCGTGGTTCTCACCATTGCTGTTGCGAGTGCTGCGACGTGGAGGCATGATCTGTAATAGACACAATGAAATGAATGAGATTATATAAGGAATGTAATCATTTATTCATTAATTAAAACGAATAAACGAAAACGTTGACTTATCAAAGATTCTAAATTCTAATAACATATGAAGACATGCTTTAGCCTATAAGTGAACACTCATCCCGAGAATTCCCAGGTAGGCATCCGGGTCCCTCGTCTGATTGGGATATATGCGCAATGCCAGCCTAGACAGAAGACTCAGAATACAGGGTTCAGGTTAAACCTGAGGATTTTGTCCTATTAATCAAATGGTGGATCAGGATTGCAGCAGACGAATAAGAGTAGTCACATGTAGGTTTAGGGTTATATAAGGTATAGGATAAGGATAGGATTAGGGAAGCAATTAGGGTTACAAGTAAGAGGAGCAAGTACTGTTTAAGTCCCTAAGGTTATAGTCTAGATTATTTTCTAATAACCTAATTCCCTATAACCAAGGCTCTGATACCAATCTGTAACACCCCAACCGATGGCGGAAACATCGAGGTGTCACGTATTGATGAGTATACAGTAGCACATGGTAATCCAAATTTTAATTGAAATAAATATTAAATTGCAAAAAAATCCAAAAATTGAAATACATAAGAGTTTTGAATGTGGAAATCTAATACATCACACAAGAATCAAGCATGCATAGACTCCTTATTTTCTTCATAAATACTCTAATCTTCAAGCATCATTATCACCTGTTGAGTTGTAAAAATGGGGGGTCAACTAGAAGTTGGTGAGAATACATAATCCATGTTAAGCATATAGTTTAAGTATAAAAGTCTAGCAATTCGTATGTCTATCGTAAATTTAAGTCTACATGAATAGTATAATATGTTGACATAATCAAACCTCCGACTAGTTTAGGTCCATCCCGTCATCTACGGTTCACCTTAGTAATATGTTGAACGATAACAATCACCCACGTGACCTATGTAGGAGGTACACGTATCCGAGTGGGGTTGTCAATCCAATAGATCTATTATTGAGTATCGCCGGCTTGGCCATAGCTAATGATTATGTAAATGTTGAAACTCGTTGAAACTCGTTGAAACTGTTGACTAATACATGAGGCAATAAAGTTTACTACTAGACATGTATGTTGAATTGCTTAAAATTGTCGCAAGTATAAAGAATCGCATAAACAGGATTACGTAAACTCACCTTGGTATAGTATTAGGTATTGAGGAATGGTATAAGTGTAGCCCAATAGTTTGCCAAGTGTTACCCTATGTATAAGGCAACAAATAAGTCTAAGTCTAACTAGTCCACAAGTATAATCTAGGGTTTCGATTTGGGAATATTCAATTGTTGAATTTAAAGTAAAATGTTAATTAAATAAAGGGAAATTTGATAATTAAATAAAAGAAAGTCTTTTTATAAAATTTGAATTTAGAATGCTCACAATAATGTATTTGAAGTATAAAAATAATTTTTATAAAATTATTTCCTTTAAAATAGATTTTTAAATCTATTTATTACAAATTGCCAAAATTTAACTTTAATATTCAAAAATACTAAAATTAAAGAATTATTATTTTAAAAATCATATTTCTGTTCTAAATATTTAAAAATAAATTGTATAAAATTTTGGTGCAAAAATAATAAAAATTGAATTTATTATGATTTAATTATGATTAAATCTAACAAAAATTGATTAAAAATATAAAATAAATGATTTTTCTGAATTAAAAATTATTTCAGTAAAGTTTAACATTGTGAAAACATAGGATAATTTTTGTAGAAATTAATAAAATTGTTTTGATATTTTAATGGATTTTTATAAATATAATAGTATAAAATTGATTTAATTATTATAAATATTAAATCAATTAATTTTAGAAAACTAAAAATTGTAAATAAAACTTTTATCTCAGATTTGATAAATATAATTTTTTTAGAATTTATAAAAAGGTTTTAATATTTAAAAATGAATTTATAAGATTTAAATGTATAATATATATATAATTGGTTTGTTAAAAAAAATGAAATTAAGTGAAAAAGGGGGTGTCCAAGCCGGGACTCGAACCCGGGTTGTCTTAGTTGTAGGCATCAGTCACAACCACTTGGCCTAGGCCTGTGGTTGTGATTTATCTCAGTTATTTAAAAATAAATACAATAAGCAAAATCAGTTTCTTCCCCAAATCAATAACCCACGAACCCTAGCTCTGCAATCAAGCGATTCACACATCAATAACCTGATTAATCATAGGGTTTTTGATGTGTGAATGCCGATGAACAAACCCCACAACAATAATTATGCTTACAGTGTTGTTTCGATGCTCGATTGGCCGGTCAAGAATGAAAGTCAAACGTGTATTCGTGAGGCACAATCAGAGTGAATTGAAGACGATTGGGGGTTGAGAAGAGATTATGAGCGAGTTGTTATGCTACGCAGAGGTTCAATTTATATAGAGGATCGTTGGATTGATTAATTGGCAAGGTTGACTAAGGTTTAAAGTCCATACGCGTAAAGGTTTAAATTGGGCAACGATTGATTTGTAATTGGCGTGTTGATTAACTACTGATGGCCGATAATCAAGTATGTTTGCCAAAATTGAACGAATCACAAGTTAATTTTGATGGATTAGGCAAGTCATTCATCACAGTTGACTTTGCGAGTCAACTGTGAAGTTTTGAAGTCTTGATATAATTATAACGCGCTGGATATTAATCAAAAGTGAAGGCCAGCCCAGCTGGTGTACGTGTGTTGTGTTGATGCTTGACCCGGCCTTGGTCGCGGGTTCGATCCCTGGCCAAGGCATATTATTTTTTGATAATATTCCACCACAATTCCTTGTATATAAGATGTATATATGATATTAGGGTTTCAAAAGTGCGACAAAAATAATTATTGCACACGAGAATAACGAAACTTGACGTTTTATTAATAATGCCGGTGTAACGTACAAGAATAATTGCGAAATGTTACAAATACCAACATCGCCTAAATGGGTCCAAAACAGTCTAAACTCTAAATCTATGGAAATCTATATTATATCGTAATAGTGCAGTTTTTATAATTATATTTAACAAGTATTTATGAACATGTGGATGATAAAGCAATTTGGTTCTACCAACCCGATGCGCATTAAGACAACTTCCCAATAACAGGAGCGCTGGGACGAAATCAACTAAAACACCATGTAACGGTATATACAAATTGGTAACATACTCTTATAAGCGTGGCAAAATGGGGAATAACATGCCAAACTAAATTTTGACCAAAATGGCCTTGGGTTGAAATAAGTCAATATTATAGTTATAACAAAAAAACATAAACGTCTCAAGGATATGTTGGCTTAAGAGCTCGTATATAGAAAAAACCTTCTATTATAAACCTCTCTAGATGCAATGCAATTAAATATAATATTGACGCCAACAAATCATAACCGTTTTTAGTTTAAATCTGACCGTTAGATCAAAAAATCCTTCAATCCTAGCCTTTTAAATTAGACAGTTTTTGCTTTTTAATTGGTTAATAAAATAACTGTTCCCTCTCAAAAATCTGTTCCCACTCCCCATAATTGTAGGCTTCCATGATTTTAGGCGGTTTCTTCTCTTCTCACCCATATAACTCCCCCTCTCTTCATAATTCCTTTTTCTTCTCATACCACTTTCCCGGTGATTCAAGCGTCTCCCCACCACCGTCATTCCGCTAATTTTCTCCGTTCTAAATTGAGGCATGAACCCTCTCCCTATTGCATTTTCTTTCGGTTTACATTAGATGGCGGATTGCAGATTGCTTTATTATGTTTATGATCTAACCATTTGCTTGACAGTTCTTCAATTTGTAAACACTTTGTTTTTTCCTCTGTTGGTTGGATTAGAATTTTTAAGTTGATTGATATTGGATATTATAGAAGTGAATGTGAGTTGGTTGTGTCCCACATTGGTGGGAAGATGGAAATTGGAAGACTTTATAAGGTAAAGTTTGAGTGGGAGATTTAAAATGTTAAAGTTACATTATCCTCTGGCTCCTACCCGCGCGGGGGGGGGGGGGCAAAATGGGTTCTGGCTGGCAAAAATTCTTGAACCAACGCGACGCCCGCATCTGCGGACACGAATGCAGCTCGAAAAACCTAGGTCCGCGCGACACTGACTCTTATAGAAAAACTCTTGGCCTTCAGCTTCCAACAGTTCCAACTCCTAGTTATTATCAGTGATTAATAGCTTAATGATGGTGATTAATTCGCGTTTAATCATAAGTTTAATGCTTTATCAGTTTCTGTCTTGGTTGTTCAAGTATATAGGACAGACCATATGTGCAGAACAGAACTCACAACAGAAACATATACTCTCACATTTGTCTATTGCTGCAGTAACAATTTTCAGACCCAGTCCAGTTTCGGTTTCTTTTCAGGCAAGTGGGATAGTCCGTAGTGCACCATCACTGTTGAACCGGTGTACCCTGGGAACAGACGACGAATCTGTTTAAGGGAATTGTGTCAAACACAAGTCCGGTTCTGTTAATCTATTTTATTTCTTTCTGTTTGTTTTGTGTGCAGAATCGTCACAGGCTCCATTTTACTGTAAGACTTCCAACAAACTTAAACAGATTTTTATTGTTCTAACAGTCTTCGTTTCTTTTTAGTAATGGAGAATACATCCCAGCCCTTGATTTCTTCTGCTCCTCTCACGAGTTCCAGTTCTGTTGGACTCTCTGCAGTGTTCACGTCTGCAGTTGTTGTTACCACTGCCTTGGTGGCGCCTTTGCCTGCTGCTATGGCAAGCCACACAGAAAAACCCAAGAAGTTTGCTAGGGTAAACTTCAAACGGTCAGCAAAAGATGTTGTTTTATTTAACAACATTGAGCCTTGCTAGGTTCTTGACTGAAACCGCTCCTCGTGTTGCTGAAGAGGATATGAATGCTCAAACTGTGAGCGTGGTTCAGGCTTGGAATCATTCGGATTTCTTGTGCAGAAACTATATCCTGAATGGAATGGTTGATTCGCTCTACAATGTGTATTGCAAAGACGTTACTGCCAAAGAATTATGGGAATCTTTGGAACGCAAATACAAAACTAAAGATGCGGGCACTAAGAAATTTGTGGTGGCAAAATTCTTGGATTTTGCTATGATTGACTCAAAAACTGTTATGAGTCAAGTTCAAGAATTTCAGGTGATTCTTCATGATATTCATGCCGAAGGAATGATGCTTAGCGAGACATTCCAAGTGGCGGCTATTATTGAAAAATTGCCACCAAGTTGGATTGATTTCAAAAATTATTTGAAGCATAAGCGAAAGGAAATGACAATTGAAGACTTAGTTGTGCGTCTTCGTATTGAAGAAGACAACAAAGTCGCTCAAAAGAAAATTGTAGGTCATGAAGTCGCTAAAGCCAACGTTGTTGAACATGGTCAATCATCAAATGGTAACAAAAGCAACAAAGGCAACAAACGGGGTGGGTTTATGAAAGCCAACGGGAAAAGCTCCTACCTTGGACCTAAAGGTGGGGTTGGCAAGAAGAATTTCAATGGAATGTGCTATAATTGTGACAAACCGGAGCATAAAGCTAGTGAATACAAGCTTCCCAAGAAAGAAAATGCCCAACAAGCTAACATGATTGATAAGCTTGTTGCTATGATTTCTGATTTGTCAATGATGGTGACCGAAGCAAACCTGGTTGGTAATGATACCAAGGATTGGTGGGTTGATACTGGGGCAACCCGACATGTGTGTTTTGACAAGAGTTTTTTCAACACTTTTAAGGAAGTTACTGGTGAAAAACTCTTCATGGGAAATTCTGCAACTGCTGAAATCAAAGGGGAAGGAAACATAATCTTGAAGATGACTTCGGGAAAGGAACTCACTTTGTCAAATGTGTTGTATGTTCCTGAGATTCGTAAGAATCTCGTGTCTGGTTGGCAGTTGAACAAGTTTGCAATGTTTTTAAAACCGGACCGGAGATCGAACCGGTCGTCTTACTGGTCCACTGGTCGGACCGGTCCAACCGGATTTTAAGACCGGTCAACATTATATATATTATTTAACATATATAACTTAATACGAAAAAGTATAAGGGACTATTTTATAGTTATAATCAATAATATAACAATTAAAAATCAAATAAACTGACACATACTGTATAAAAATAGGTGGAGACAGCTGGAGTGCATTTTACATTTAACTTCAAACTAAAATCGACCTTTTCTTTTTATCTTCTCCATGAAACTCTCTTGTCCTCTCCATAATACAAGGCTGCAACATAAAACTCCACATCACCATTAATTATTTTCCAGATTTCCCTTCACCCTTCGTTATCACTGAACGGCGTTTTACTGCCTGCAAATTGAAGGGCAGTGAACGAGGTTGGAGTCTTGGGATACAGGCTGCAAGAGTCAACGTTTGATGTCACCGGTCCGACCATATATCTTACCGGTTTTGCCGGTCCGACCTCCGGTCTGCCGGCCCATTTACCGGTCTGCTGCAGGGGCGGTCCTATCCATCAACCCGGGCCGGATGAGGTCCCGTTTCCCGGTCCAACCGGTCCGACCGGCCGGTCCGGTCCGGGTCTGAAAACACTGCAAGTTTGGTTTTAAAATGGTGTTTGAGTCTGATAAGGTCGTGTTGACCTAAGGTCGTGTTGACCAAAGGTGGTATGTATGTTGGTAAGGGCTATGCCCTTAATGGTATGTTCAAGTTGAATGTAACCGTGATGAATGAAATGAATAACGCTAGTTCTGCTTACTTGCTTGAGTCTTGTAATGTGTGGCATGGTAGACTATGTCATGTGAATTTTAATTCTATTCGTCACTTGATTAAATTAAATAGCATACCAAAAATTGATATCGACTCAAACTATAAATGTGAAACTTGTGTCGAAGCAAAACAAACACGTACTTCATTCAAAAAGATTGAACGAATCACTGGTCCCCTTGATTTGTTTTGTGTAATTGCTTCTATATTCTAACATTAATTCCTTATAACTTATCCTTTTGACTTTCGGAATGAAGAGCTTTTGTGATACTCAGGATCCTTCCTCATGTTTACTACATTTCATCCCATGTATTGTATTGGTTTTTAAAAATTCTCATCTGATTATTGATTGCTTCAACTCTTGAGTGTTGCATCTTTGAAGCGTAATTAGTGGGAAGTTAAAAAAGAATACCTATCTTTGTTTCTTATATAAAATAACTGAACGTCTGAACCACAAGCATCAACCACACTTACTTTACATGCTTATAATAACTTTTTTTTTGGTGTGTTTTAGCTATGTCGTAGTGTACATTCCAACTAAGTTTAGGTTCTTGTCTGCATCCTAACTATTAAACTATATTTTTTTTATGGATGTGTAGTATTGTTGGATTCATATTTTCGTTTCCTTTTAGAGCCAATTAAATGGTTTATATGATTGACAAGAATTAGATCTTTCCCCATGTTATGCAAGGCATCCCAAATCGAGGAGCATGAATAATGGCAATAATCGGTGTTGCTACAACAAATATAGGTCCGGAGAGGGTCTAAACGTTCCAAAGTCATCAAGCTTCTGACCTCGTCTGCTGCTTAAAGGGTTGGACCAGTAGCATGAAAGAACTCGTCAGAAGGGGTAAAAGGGTTAAAGGGTTTCGGTTAACCAAACGCAGGTCATGGTGTCCCTTTACGTTGCAAACGTAGATGGGAGATTCAAGAGTTTTGATATTTTAGTTGTTATGATTTTGATTTGGGATTGACCCAAAGTCAGAATGTTGTTATTGTTGGTTAACTTAAGAAAAGATTAAACATAGAACATGATCTTGAAGAAAGGAACTCTTGATCCCAAGTTACAACTAGAGACCATCCATGTAAGCTGATGAAGGTTGTGACCTGCGAGTAACAGAGTGTGATTCCACATGTCGTGGCCGTTGGAGCCAGCTTGGTTGTGGAATCAACATGGTTGTAAATTTCTAAGAATGTATGGCAGCAGCTCGAAGGCTTAAGGTGATTGTCGTCCCAATGCCTTGGGACTTTCTTTCCTTCTTGGTCGATTAAACTTGTAAGAACCACCGTTGTGAGCTTCGAGCACAATGTGTCGTCCTTCCTATTTTGGGCCAAGCTTTCCAAGGTTTTGTTTTTGTAACAAGTAAGTTGTCTTTTAGGAAGACACTTGTGTGTTGTAGCAAAGTGCTTTGGCAAGGTGTTGGTGTTTTAACAAATCTACTTTGGTTGCTAAGTAGTTTGCTTTGTTATTTTGCCAACAACTTCAACGCCTTAGCATTGCGGTTTGATTCGTCCTTAATCTTCTTTTATGTATAGCATGATGCTTCAATGCTTCTAAGTTTCTGGTTTTATGCTTCTATGGGGCTTGATCCTTTTTACTACGGCTATTTTGTAGCCTTAGGTGTATTCAATAAATTAGTGATTGCGATTCTTGGTGTTATCAAGGTAGACCGATGATTACTAATTTGTTCTTATGTATCCCCATCTTGTTTTGCGTTTTTCACGGTTTCGTGAGTTGCTTTAAGTGTTGACATGCTTCTCAGGTTAGCTTATCTTGACTTTGTAGTCTTTGTAGTTGCTAAATCTCCAAAGATGGTTGAAGGCTTAGAAGCTTCAGAATTCGTATTCATGTTAGCTTAGGTAGCATTCTTTCGATAGAGATTTTTTAGGCAGGCGTTTTCGTTTAGTGTGAGTGAGAAGCATTGATGTTTTAGCAAGATCTTCGGCGATTGAGCAAGTTGCTTTGGATAATCTTTATTGTTGTATGTTTTGATCATGCTTGAGCCTTAGAAGACAAGTATTATCATAGGCGGTTCACCTAGTTGGGAGCTCTTAGAATAGAACTTGTTTGTTACAAGGACATTTTCGCTTATAGCTAGTTTGATAGCTTCTTCCTATTTTAAGTTCTTCTTTTGCTTTTTAAATTGCAAGAAGTAGTGTTCATATTGGAGGCGAACGTATGCCTTGTTCTAATCTTGGCTTTTGTTCAAGGATTGATAAGATGTTGCATATTAGCAAGATGCTTGTATCCGTTTCAGCTTTAGAGCAGAAGTCGTGATATGTATAGCTTCTTTGTCCTCCTATGATTATTGTGTAGCTTTCAAGCTTGTAAGCCTCAGTTATTGAATCCGAAACTTCTAAATTTCTAAGCTTCAGTTGTTGTATTTGAAGCTTATAAGATTTTAAGCTTGTGGTAGCTGAAGCGTTTAAGCTTTTGAGCTTCTTTTAATGTTTTTTTTGAAGCTTTTAAGCTTTAAAGCTTGTTTTGTTTATTTTGAAGCTTCAGCGCTATTTTTGAAACTTCTAAGTATTTGAAGCTTTTAATGACATGTTCAAAGGAGTATATGTAGGATCATGTCAAGTCTACCAATGTTATCATGAACATGTGATGTATTTTGACTTTTATCATCCTTGAGGTATAAAACTTGCGTTGGTAACGAGTTTGACTTGTTGTCGAGCTTTTGTAGTCAAAAGAGGTGATACGTTGTGAAGCTTATAATCTTCCTGGCTTCTGGGCTGATAACCTTTAAAGTCCGTAACCTTCTAAGCATTGGAGGTTATGACTTATGGAGGCCTGTGAGGTTTAAACCTTCTAACCATTGGAGGTCATGGCTTATGGAGGCCTGTGAGGCTTAAACCTTCTAAGCATTGGAGGTCATGGCTTATGGAGGCCTGTAAGGTTTAAACCTTCTAACCTTTGGAGGTCATGGTTTATAGAGACCTGTGAGGTTTAAACCTTCTAAGCTTCTGAGGTTACAGTTTGTGAGGACCTACAAAGGTTAAAACCTCTTGTGTTTACAAGGTTAGAGTTTGTAAGGACCTTTGAGGTTTATAACCTCTTGGATGAGCGATTCTAACTTTGTTCACTAATTAAAGAAAGTGGTTACATTTATTGACTCGTTGTAGCTAAAGTGGTGTTAAGGGAGGATGTATGGGAGGTGTTGATTTGTGTACACAACGATCTTTTCTTTCATTCCTTTGAAGTGACCTTGTTGGCATGGGGACGCTTTTCCTTCCTTGAGTTGTTTATTTTTTCAAGGGGATAAAAGCATATGCTTTAGGTGGCATGCGTGTCCCATTGAAACATTAGATTGTTTAAACACAAGGTTAGTCTTGATAAGAGGTTCGCCTTTCCTTGAGTAATGTTGACCCAATATAGTAAGCCTTTAAGCTTCTGAACTTCCACGAAAGAAAGTAGCTAGGCTGTTGTTTTGAGTTATCGTGTTTCTTTGCTATGGTAAGATGCTTGAAGGCATCTCAGCATTTGAGTAAATAAGTTGACATGTGTAACTGTTTTTCTTCTTTTCTTCTCGACTTCTTTTAAATGTGGGTTTGTCCACACGAGCCACCAGCCCCCCAATCAGAAGTAGTCATGACATGGTGATGAGTGATTCTGACTAATATCAAAGTGTTGTTGTACATCTTACCTCTTTATTCCTCTTTCGAAGATTTGTTGCTATATAGGTTGGTGTTAGGGGAAGCCTTTTGCCCTTTTACCTTTTAACCACTGGAGTCATTAAGAGATAACTTTGGTTATGTTGTTTTCAACCATTTGAGTTTTTTACCCAGATACGTTCTGCCCTTTTATCCTTTAACCCTATGAGCTGATATGCTTATTTGCTTCGGGGGTTACTTGCTTAATTTAAGCATGTCAGCTTACTCATATCAGCCCTTGGTAAAAGGTGTTCATGACTAGAGGCGCGTTTTACTAGTTTATTTCGGATTGAAGTTGTTTTTATTTCGGATCTATTAGGTCGTTCACAGAATAGAAGCTTGTTTGAAAGCTTGCGACATTGGCGATTTAAAGATCCATAGGTTGATGTGTTGAACCATATATTTATTTTGACGTTTCCTTATGTTAGCCTTAAAACAACATCACAATGTTTGTGTCATAACTGTATTTGTGGCTATTGGTAAGGAACGGTGTTTTGACTTGGTCGTTAGTATAAATGGTTCATGTGTATCTTTTGAAGCTGTTAGAAGTTGAAGCTGATCTAAGTAATAGCAAAGCTTCATGAATAATCAATTTGAACGTTGTGAAGCTAAATAGTTGTGAAGCTTCAACGCACTATGGTCTGAAAAGCTATAAGGCTTTAATGAATCCCGTAGCCTAAAAGGGTGTAAAGCTTTTACGAGTAGAAGCCTAAAAGGCTGTAAAGCTTTGATGAGCAACAACTTTTTTAAGGCTGTAAAGTTTCGAGGATTAGTGGCCAGTACTGATATAAAACTTCCATGAAAAGTAGCCAAAGAAGGTTAAATGCTTCATTGGATATTTGGCCAAAAGGCTATGAAGTTTTGATGAATGGTTGCTTAACGTATTTGGAGCTTTCGTTTGAATAGCCTAAAAGGCTGTAAGGCATTAGAAACTTGAAAGACTTTTAAAGCTTTAATGAACAGTAGCTTAAAAGGCTGTGAAGGTTTGATAAATAGTAACCCAAAAGGCTTTAAAGCTTCAACGAGCAGTGAAACAACTAGGTCTTTATGTCTAGTCTGAAAAGCTAAAAGGCTATAGGGCTATTCTCTTTTGACTTTTGATAACACTCGCCTTTTGTTTAACCCACATGGGTTGTCAGAAAAAGCATGCACATATCTTTTAGTTTTTTGTTATTAGTTACTAAAAGGTTGTAAAGCTTTAGGAAATAGCGGCTTAAAGTGATGTAAAGTTTCTATGAGAAGTAGCCTAAAAAGGCTTTAACGCCTCTTCGAATACTAGCCTAAAAGGCTGTGAGGTATTTATGGTTAGTAGCATGAAGGGCTTTAATACTTTTGATTATGAGTGGCTTAATTGGATCAAAAGTTTTAATTTACAAAATTTCTCAAAAGCTTTATGTGAACCCTTATTGGGCAATAGCTCAAATGGCTTTAGAGCTTCAATGTGAATAGCCTAAAAGGTTATCAAGCTTTAGGGAATAGTAGCTTGGAAGGCTTTAAAGCTTCCATGGATAGTAGCCGAAATGACTTTAAAGCTTGAGTGAGCAATAGCCTGAAAGGTTGGAAGACTTTAGAGAACCGTAGCCTGAAAGGCTTGAAGACTTCGATGAGCAATAACCTGAAAGGATTTAAGGCTTCAATGGTTAGTAGCCTGAAAGACTTAAAGGCTTTGGTGAGTAATAGCCTAAAAGGCTTGAAGGCTTTGATGGTCAGTAGCCTAAAAGTTCTGTAACATTTTTGATGAGCGAAGCCTAAAAGGCTTAAAGGCTTCGATGAGCAGTAGCCGGGAAGTCTTGAAGGCTTTAATGAGTAGTAGCTTCCAAGTTCTGTGAATTTTTTTTATGAATGTAGCCTAAAAGGCTTAAAGGCTTTGATGAGCAGTAGCCTCCAAGCTCTATGAAATTTTTTATGAATGTAGCTTAAAAGGCTTAAAGGCTTTGATGAGCAGTAGCCGAAAATGCTTAAAGGCTTTAATGAGCAGTAGCCTCCAATTTCTGTGAAATTTCTGATGAATGTAGCCTAAAAGGCTTCGACGAGCAGTAGCCTGAAAGGATTAAAGGCTTTGATAAGTAGCAGCCTAAAAATCTTGTGAAGTTCTGATGAGCGTAGCCTAAAAGGCCGTAAAACTCAGTAAGTTAAAGAGTTGTAGTGGTTAGTAACCTAAAAAGGTTATGTGGATGTAGTGACTAATATCTTAAAAGCTGAAAAGGTAAAAGGCTTGTATTACACGGTATCCTATGCACCTAGGCTGAAGAGTAGCTTAAAAGCTTAAAAGGTTGCAGTAGGTACAGTAAGCTATAAAACTGTTGTGAACAGTAATGTATAGAGTTGAATAATATCTTAAGAGCTGAAAAGCTTTCGTGTACAGTAGACCTATAAACCTAGTCTAAAAAGCTGAAAGATGCTCTGTGCACAGTAAGGTTAAAGGGTACATGCTTTTATTCATTGGGTAAAAGCGTATACTTTTATCCTTTATTTATTCTCCCAAGATTGTTGATAGAAGATTTGCTTTATATACTTAAAACAAGACTCATGTTATGTATTGTCATAATCAAGACAAATTTAACAATGATTTTACTCATTATTAACTAGTGGGAATGCCTGCGCGTTGCTGCGGGTACAACTGTTTTATCTCCTCGTAGTTGGGGTTTGTGGTTTGTACAGGGTTTGTGGTGATGCGTTATGGTGACAAATAGTTTGTGGGTAGGATGTGTGGGTTGGGATGAGAAGAAATGAAGATGAGTGTGGTGGTATTTTTTTGAAAGTGTACGCTCAGATTCATTCAAGTAGTATGACCTTGAATTATACAAATGGTGAAGTGTATTATTATTTTCATGCTTTATTTGTACCCATCCCTTTTATTTATTATGACCATAAGTTCATGCATTGTTTTTTCTTTATATAAACGAAAGTACCCAGCATTATGAACTAAAACAATCAATAAAATTTGAGATAGCATAGTAATATCATCTACAAGCATTTACAAAAATAAGTAGAGATTGCTTTTCAGTTTCATTCGAGCGAAACATGATTGATGTAGAAGTCAACTTAAAAAAGAATTAGGAATTAACGCCATAAAGTAATTTACGTTTAGAACAATCAACCAACCAGAGTTAAAACGTTAAATATATACTATAGTTGAAGAACATGATGTTAATTTAGAACAATCAACCGAGTTGAATCAAATGTATTAAGAGAAGGACCAAATCACTACATGCAATGCATCATAAATATATACATTTAAATCAACAACAAGTACCTCATCAAATGAACTCGAACCCTTATTCCAATCTAGTTTAAACATACAATGAGAGATTTATCAGTAAAATACTTAAATAATAATAGTACTATTGGGGAAAAATGTAGAATACAAAGAACACTTTTACTGTCCCAGGCCACTGAAAAAGAGGCGTTCTTAATCCGAATAATGTTCTTCCCCAATTCCAAAACATTTATAAGCTGCTAGCATGCTACCCATGAACACAATAGTATAAATAGATCAAAACTTTTAATTCATACAGAACTACAAGTTTTTGAAAGTATAAGTAAGCTTACATGTGTTGAGATTAGTAGTCGATACAAACCACAGTTCAGGCCAACAAAATATTTGGTGGGCGGTGCTGGCTTGGATTTATCAGAATGATGTCAGTAAGAACAGTGATGGCCACCTGCCAACATAACCTAGCAGTAGCTAATAAATAGAAAGTGGGTCAAACTATGGAACTACTAAACTAAACCATGGACTACTTATGAATAAAAGTCAATTTCATATATAAACTATGGAACCCCCTACAAGCTTTAAAAATATCATATATAATCATACAAAACTAAAAATATCATATATACCTATACAAAGTAGTTAAAATACCAAATACACCTAATTAATTTTAGGCGATGTAATAAATGACCATTTTACCCTTATTTCTTCTCAAAATCTAAAATTTCATATATGCCCATGTATAATTCCATTTTTTATTTAATCAATTATAGCCTAAAAATGAAAGAATATATGTGAATAAAGATCATTTTATAGATTTCATAACACAAAAGATATATAAAACTGGATAAGCACATTAAAGCCTTAAGACATACTCTTGCAGAATGTTGTTTTGTGTTCTCAATTTGAGCTTCTACCCACTGCCTTTCACTGGTTTCAAATCTGCATATTTAACAAAAAAGACAATAAAGACGAACATCAAGAAGAAGAAAAACGCAAAAACAAATAACAACCGCTTACACACATACATGGATCGAAGCCTTTGCAATTCTAATACGTGTTGATGTTTTGATTTTTTGTGAATCAGTTTCATCATAAAACAACCAAAAAAAGGACATTAACGCTCTTTAGCTAGAAAACAGATGCTATAATAAAGACTGGAAAGCATTAAAATGCTTGCATTCCACTCAAGAATGAAACAGAGCAAGTTGAACTATAACAAACAAAAGTAAAAGATAAAGAAAACGTGAAATTGGTAATCGTCTCACACTAAAGTATCGGAGATGTCGTCAAGATTGGCCCATGAACATTTGGATTTCCCCTTCTCTGCCACCAAACGGTAAGGAACTTGATTCATAAAGTTATGTTGTATCACTATCGGCATCACCAAAATATCACCATTTTGTATTGAACTGGAAAAAACAAGCATAACATTGTTCTCATACATGTCAAGCAAAAGAGAAGTAAAACATAGATAAAATTGCAGTATTGTCTGTACCATATCCAGTTGCTTTACAAACCATTGATTTAACTCTTTCAAGCGTTATGAGTCAGCAAACAAATATGGATGAAAGTCAGAGTATGACAGATATATGCCATCTTCTACATATTAAGAAATAAAAATCCACGAATAATGACTCTATTTTTTATATAAAGACCATATAATTAAAATAAAGTTTATATGAGTTAGGTGAGTACTATCCCCATAATGGAAATGAGCCAACCCTTGTGAGCGTTTCCCAGAGTGTACTTTTGATGCATAAACTCTTCAATAAATTTAAAAAAAAAATAAGATTTTTGTTGAGATTTTTTTTATTAAATTTGAAGAACTAATCATTTAGAATATAAAAGATTACTTTTTATGAAAAAAAAACATATTTTCATGCTTTAAAAGGAGTACGCCTTGAGGCGAAACTCTAAGAAAACGCGCCTCATAGGGTTCAGATTGTACATACGCCTCTAAGAGCAGAGGCGCTAAGAAAATGTGCACCTCAGGTGGTTTAGGGTGTTTTTTAAGTGTTTTTTTTTGGTGTTTTAGACTTTTTGGGTCAATTATTTTATTTTTGATGTGTGTTTTTGATGTTTTAGACTACGCCTTGAGCTTACGCCTTAGTTCGCCTCGAGGCTTACACCTCATGAGGCGAAGGGAAAACGTCTCGAGACCCGTTTCCGTTCTTTTAAACTTTGCTTATTTCCATAAAAAAAATAAAGAACTATGTTATCAACTAATTTAAGAATAAATAAGGGACCAGGTATTGACATGATTAGATAAAGAACTATGTTATACATTTAAGATGATATGACTAATCCAACCAACCATGTATACCATTAGCCTACAAAACACTAAATTCATCAACCCATATATCACACTTGTTATAAGAAACATGAGATATTTCAACAAACACTAAAGTCAAGCTTTATAACAACTTACAGAATGTGGTATTGTCCCAAGCTGAGCAAGAATCTTTTTCTTTGGTATCTCATAAATGACTTGTGTTCTAATGAATAATCATTATCAACAGTCATGGCTGAGGCTAGACTATTTCTTGTTGTCAAAAGACAAGCTCTGTTAGGCTGGGCTGAACTTGCACTCTTGCAGCCAATAATCTTGTAGAGCTGCACGTACACGGATTTCATAGATGTTTGTAAGGAAAATAGTGTGAACAAAAACCCAGCAAGAAGACTGGCCGCATGGGTAGCGTGTTAGCACAATAAGCTTTAATTGGAAATCAAAACAGACAAGAATTAGGTTGTGGCGACGGCAAACATATCCATTTCTTTAGCTTCACAAATAACTAATGTGTTAACTATGGTTAGAAAAACTATGATATTAGATAACAATCTAACTTTAAAAAAAGCATTATATAGTTTTAAGCATAAAAACATTTTTTGAACCCAGTGTTCTTAAAGTTAAATCTTTTATTGAACCTAAGTGGCATGTTAGAGAGTGAAGCATAAACAAAATCAACCACTCTACATGTAAATTGGTTGAAACAGTTGTCTGTATAACAAAACAAAGATTGTCATCCAATAAAGAAGCTTACTGTTCTTCACTGTCACTATTGTTGTCTCCAATGGTGCGGTTATCCCTAATGCCATATACGCTGTCCGACTGCAACAAAAACAAATAGTCAATCACTCTTGATATACATACGATGTAGAACCGGAATAAAAACAAATAGTATATTAATGACAATGTACAAAACAATAAAAATCATATACAAGAATCTAATACCGAAAGCTTTCCAAATATTTAACCAAACCATGTACATTTGACATCATCCTTGTAGTTTTTTTAGATGTTTCGTACATTCATGTATTCAATTATTAAAAGAAGGAAAGTCATCTCCATTCTATACTGATTTAATACGATTTAAAATACATCTAAAGGTTATCAACTAAACAAAAAAAGGACAACCAAAAACCTAATAGGTTCCGGCTTTGGTGGTGGCAACAGAGAGGTCTCCGGCACTGGCGTCTATATTACTCTCAATATACACCCCATAGGACATGAATCTGCCAAACCTAAATCAGCATACAAAACAACATTTCATCGAGCAGGTTATAGTCATATATAGTAAAAATAAAACCAATTCCAATAATATATAAAAGAAAACATAAAACCCTAAATCTTGAAGAATGAGATTGTAATGTCAATTAAATATACCTTGGACCTTTTGCTTGCACGTAGTGAAGAAGATGATGCAACTGCAAAAAAAAAAAAAAAAAAAAAAAAAAAAAAAAAAAAAATCTGCTTTAATTCAAGGATCTGAGTTTGCCCCTTGAATGCTCAACATGAAGATTAAAAGTGACTGAAGGCTATGCATTCATTGTGGGAGTTAAATGAATCATGCCATTATTCTCTGAATTGAAGACAAAACGACGGAAAGGGAATACGTTTTCAATCTAACAATATAAATGTGAGGGTAGAGATGGAATATGTTTTTAGGATGTGAGGCATGAGACATAGTAAAATTACATTGTTATCCTTGTAAGTGTCTTAATGTTACAAAAAGTTTCAATTATACCCTTGTTATATAAGCTTGATTTACTTGTATATGTTGCTGTAATAGTTGGATGGTGTACAAAATGACTATGTTAGCCATCACTCTTCCTTTATAATGTACTAGTGGGGTGCCCGCACG
Source organism: Ambrosia trifida (assembly GCA_028751855.1). Taxonomy (NCBI): domain Eukaryota; kingdom Viridiplantae; phylum Streptophyta; class Magnoliopsida; order Asterales; family Asteraceae; genus Ambrosia; species Ambrosia trifida. The sequence continues at coordinate 108,137,141 of CM054123.1, read as the reverse complement.
TTGCAGCGGGGACCACAACACTTTAAATAGAAAACATGTAGGATTAATTTGTTAGGGTCTAGGGGCCTTTTTTTCAACTCGTACAAGACACACAAATCCCAAAGACCGACTCTGTGTATGAGTATAACGTGATAATTTCATAATTCAAACTGTTACCTAATTATTAAAAACACAACTTTCGTTATTGATTTCTCAATTTCTATAAAGTATTATCAAGTTTATAAAAATTTAACTTTCTAAATTCCTAATTTTATATAAAAGATTATAATAAAACATAGTATTATGAATTGTTTTTATAGGTTTTCTATTTAATGTGTTCAAAGTTATTATAAAATTGAATGTCATGATCTCTCATAAACTCTATTGACTCTTTATTTCCTTTTGATTAAATATGGTGTTATAAAGACAATTTTGCCCCCAAAAGGTAGTTATTTTATGCATTGTGTGTTGTATCATAAGTAATTAAACTTGTACCTCTTAAGTTTTAAGAAGTCCTTGGAAAATGCTTTATAATCTATATTATCTTATTAAGGAGGAGTGATGGCTAACATAGTCATTTTCATTTCCGTACAACTTAAGAAGCAATTTGTACAATATATTTAAGCAAGAAATTTAAGGGTATTATGGGGATACTTGTGACAATTAAAACACTTTGAGGGGTAATATAGAGATTTCAATTAGCCTTTTCTTTGCAATTTTGAAAATGTGTTCCAACCTTGCCCCTCCTGCACATCAGAATGAACTCTAGGAGCATTCAACCGTCATTTTCAATTGACACCCATGAATGCTCGACTTAAATTTCAGTGACCATTGGCTTCCCTTGAAACCCTACATAGTATTAACCCTCTTTATCTTCTTCCAATGGCTTCCCTTCAACTTCTCTATCGATGATAAAAGATTAAATTTCTTCCAGGGTGATAGTGAAAATGTGGTGGTAGTGTTGGGACGATGGTGAAATCTGCTGATTAGGGATTCTTTCATTAAGGTAAACCTTAATTTCATTATTCTTCTCCAATAAGTAATTTACATGATTAAAGTATAAAAACAACTTTTGTGGTGATTTACTTCTCTGATTAGGTGCAACCATAACTGATCTTGGTGGTAATTTTACAAGGTAAGCCTATGTTTGATGTTGCTTCTTTATAATTTTGGTGATTTTATTGTTTCTTTACACAAATTGTTGAATTATTTAGTTTCTTATGGTGGGAAATTGATTAGCAGTGATGATGTTATTAGGTTTGTAATCCATATATAATTTAGTTGTATTGTGGTTTATTTTGTGATTTCCAGAAGACGGGAGTTGTTTAGCATAGAAGGTTGTTCAACATGTATCGACGTTTTGATGACGAAGTTGGGACGTCCTAGCAGCAATAATAATTAGGAAGTCTAGGCCTAGGGTTCATGTGACTGCAGTGGGATGACATATTCAATCGAACCTCCAGTTTCTTTAGGATTCGTATGAGTTTCCAAGGTACCTATAATTCGTTTGTTTGGTTATTTAGGCTTTAGATGTTAGATGAAGGTTGCAAAAATTCACTGATGCAAAGAAAGAAACATAATTTAGTGAAATTGTATAGTCCGCCGCATTGCGCGGGTTCCGTCTAGGTATCTAAAGCAAAAATGAGAATGGTAACTAAATACAAGATCTCCACTAAGGAGTTAGTCTTTTCAATACATGACAATTTGATGGTTGTATGCTTTAGACAATTACACGTATGCGTTCGTTCATAGGCTGCTTGCTAAGTTGAAATTAAAATGGCTAACAATGTTTTAAAACATAATGTAGTTGTGGTTCCGTCTAGCACGGGTTAATTGAGCTCGAGTTTATTACAGGTTTGATCAATGATGAAAGATTCTATTAACTCTAGATAGAAGTGTATGGGATGAAGCCGGATAAGAAATTAAGAAATTATCATCAAACAACTAACTCCTATAAAAGATGAATACGTGAGACTAGGGGCATCCCCACTGGTTCTCTTTATTTTCCCACGCGATAAACTAGAATATTCAAATTCAAGAACTAAAAGCATAACCCATTTGTATGAAACAACCCATTATGCAATACGCTTGACGTGTTAGGCTGCCCCACTCTATCCATGAGCTTGTTAGACACATAACATATAGCTAATTATGATTGTCGATCTGTGTGTTTATCAGAGTGCTTCATCTGAGTATGCTGCTGCTCTTGATGTGTTTCAAATCATTAAAATTCATCAGGTACTTCTATGACACCATTCAGCATGCATGTGTGAGTTTTGATTGTATTAGTTTTTTAAGAAACATACATATATGTATGTACATAATGATGTGTGTTCTGTTTGTCATTTTAGGAGAAGGCTGCTAGACTGCATCCCATTGAAGAGGTCAAGACTATCCTTCATTACGGCGTTCGTGGCATTGTTACCACTTTTTCTCAGGTTGTTTGCAGTTTCTGTTAATGATTATGAAGGTCAGATAATTTGTAGAATAGGGCGTTTTGCATACTTATATCTCATGATTTCTCTGGGCTGACCCCTGATACATGATTTTGATGGTTTGAAATGAAGTTGTATTTACAGTAGTAGTATTTGTCATTTTAACAGAACAATGGATCTTACGCGGTTATAATCAACTAGAAGAGTTTGCTAACACATAGGCTTTCTTTAGGAATATTAGAAATTATTTCTTTTGTAGTCAAATAAAATGATCCATTTTTTTAGGATGTTGGTACGAAACCTTTTACTTTCTTGACATTTGATAATTCAAGAATCATCTATTTAAATCATCGAATATGAGGTCAAACTTTTAGAGTACTTTGGAGTGGATGCGGTGTACTTAACTTGTACATTTATCAAGCAGATGATATGGGCTCCTTTTTTCTAAACAGTGAGTTAGTGACATGGTTTTCATATTCTAGAACTGAATTTGATTTGCTTTTCTGTCTTCCAGTTTCTTTCTTAGTAATGACATTCTAGGTTTTAAAAAGCGCGCCTAGGCGCAGCAGCCTAGGACGCCTCAGGGCTTTGCGCCTACCCAATTTCTTAAAGGCGCGCGCCTCAGGCGCTTATTTGGCAAAATTTCAGTCGCTTTTGACCATGAGGCGTGCGCCTCACGTACACCATGTATTTTTATGCATAAAAATGTTGTACCTTGGTGTTTTTTGCTTGTACATATAGGTAAAGTTACATAAAAACCTTATTTATAACTATATTTGGGGTAATTGAAGCTAAAAACTCATGGGATATATATGGGATATATTAAAAAATTATATAATTAGTGTGCACTTCGGGTACAAAAACCCCACACTTTTTGCGCTTTGCGCTTAGACTTCGTCGTGCTTTTTTAAACCAAATTGACATTTGAGTTTACTTTGCAGAAGTATGAGGGTTATCCATCAGGATCAATGGTTGATTTTGCATGTGATGCCTCTGGGTCTCCCATTTTAGCAGTCAGCAGTTTTGCGGTTCATACTAAGGTTTTTAACCGAGAAGTGTTATCTTATAACATACTTAAACTAAAAATATTCTCTTTTTGAAGATAATCACTAAATCTGACTGCTTTTTGTAGGACCTTGCTAATTCTAAATGCTCATTGCTTATGGCAAAAGACCCGGAGGATAGAACCAACTTAGTTATAACTATGCATGGTGAGGCTGTCCCTGTAAGCAAGATTACCTTTTGTTGTATTTCCTGTGACTCGCATATTAAATTGATCAATGATTCATTTGTTTTGATCATCTTTGAAGGTTCCTAAGGTTTAGTCATGCTATACGCACTGCATACTTGGCTAGACATCCTGAGGCATTCTGGGTAAAAACTTTATTAATTTGAATGCAGTTATAACTAGGTCAATTCTCTCAAGAAGATCAAATGAATAAAATATAAAAATGAGCTAAAAAGGAATGTTAGTTATCTTACAAAGTTGAAACAAATGTATTTCTTAGGTTTGTTTGTAGGTGGTTGATTGCGAAATGAAGTAATATAAACAATTAGATGTAAACAAAATAAATCAAATCTTAGGTTCATTATGAATGTGCATATCTATATTATCTTATTAAGGAGGAGTGATGGCCAACATAGTCAATTTCATTTCCGTACAACTTAAGAAGCAACATGTACAATACATTTAAGCATGAAAATTAAGGGTATTTTGGGCATAATTGTGACAATTAAAACACTTAGGAGGGTACTATAGACATTTAACCCACCTCATCCTTTGCAATATGAAAATTTTGTTCCCATCTTACCCTCTCCTCCCCTTTCATCTTCTCCTTCCTATAACCGAACTACCAACTGAAGGTGCAATCAAACATCAGCATAATTACGAATTCAATGCAAAATGAATACTCTCATTTATATTTCAGCTTTTTGCCTTTTTATACTGATGGATACGCAGAGAGAAGAAGAGAGAGATGGGGGTGTTCCTGGGCCTCCTACGAATTGCTTCGGAGCTACGTCTCCGGCGATGATAGTGGTGGTGCTTGCCAACGCAGCCGCATCTCAGTCCTATCAGGTTCTAATTCCTTTCTTCCCCACATTTCTATCTACCTTTGATTCTTATTTTAGTTTAGTTCTCAACTTGTTGGATTTTATTTGCAACGATGATTTGGATTTTATAGAGTGTACTGATTTTGGTTAATCTTTGTTGGTGTTGATTTAGTAGGTTAAAAGCTACTGTAGATACAACTAACTGATTATCTATGCATTTGGTTCAGTGTAGATCTTTATTTGCAACGATGATTTGGGTTCAATTCCTTTGATCTGCTGTAACATTATTGGTTTAGAATATGATTTGGGTATTCAGCTAACATGGTCTATTTTTCATCTATCCACCAAGTGTTCGATCATTTGCCTCAGTGAGCCTATCAGTTCAATAAGGTGTTGGCTTTGTGGGATCTTGACTTTGTACTTGCTAAAACTGGTTCTTTTCTTTTGGATGCGATACACCCTCCGCTGCCGCCACTACTCGCGATAATAATCCAGGTTTGGTTTGTAAAGAAATCCATTGTTTCTTTTAACCGTTTCAGCATATTAACTACACATCATGAATACAAATCATTCCAGGTCTCTCTTTGAACTGATTTTGAAATAGCCGCTACTTAGTTTATTCCAATGGTGATTCTGAAGTTGTCTGATTTCCTACTCAACAACCACAAGTCAGTTTTCTGGCGAAGAGGTAAGATCCAACCATTTCAATTTCGTCTTCATGTCATACCTTCCTTGATTTATCTCTAATTTTGTGATTGTATTCATTTTGTTTGAAATAAGAAACTAATTGATTAGGAATAATAATGTTCTTCGTTCTCCTTACAGGTACTTCTATGTGATGTTCAATTGATTAGGTTATTTTGTTGTTTAAAATCCCGTGTTTAAATAGAATTGTTTAGTTTTAAAATGTATAATATAATAATGATGGTGGTATTTTAGACTTCAGTTTAGATTCACTTTTAATCCGTGTTGGTTTATTTTGTTCTCTATGTTCATTTATGTCGATTTGTTCTCTTATGATCGCACTAATCGTTTGTTTAGAGTAGTAATGAACGACATAAATGCACACGAACATGTTCACTTTCTTAAAGAGTGTTCCATCTGATTAATGATTATGGTTTCTTGAAGTAACTAATTGCTATTTGTATAATTCATTTAGTTTGTTTAATCGCTTCATAGATAAAATAAATTGTTTGTTTTAGTAGTTCATAAATAATTTGATCTTAAAAGCTCTTTCTAGACATAAGCCATTAGATGCTGACGTGGACTTGATCGCCATTGCACGGAACGAGGCTTGTGAAGATTTAAGTGGAGCTGATCTTTCTGCATTGGTTTGTGATCTTTTTTAGTGCTGACTATCCAATATGGTTCATTTCGTTTGTTTTGACTTTTTGTACATGTATTAGATGAATGAAACTGTCATGGCTGCTGTTGAAGAAAAAAATTTAGTAAAACTGAAGCATCTTCTCATGAAGGGACACTATCAGAAAGCTATATAGGTGGCATGCCTCATACTAATAAAGCTGTTCATTTTGAGCAAGCATTGTGAAAAATCTCGCCTTCCGTCTCTGATAAGGTATAAACTAGCTCTATTTCGTGTCATGTCATCTATCATAAACAGATTATGGGTGTTCATAAACCTTTTAAACTGACCAAACTACCCAACCCAAAACCAATCTATTTCTTCAGCCGGTCTAAGATTTATGCAGTTCGGTTTTGGATGTTTGGTAGTGTGCCGCTTTACCAGTCCTACGATGTTTTGGAACTTGGAACACTACTGTTTAGTCCTTTTTTTTAAGTCTTATGCATATCAACCATATTTCGTACAAAAGGAAAAACAGTTTTAAATCGCCAAAATTGAACCATCAAAACCGGCCGGTTGGCTTGTTATTTCTGCAGTTGTAATTAGCGGTTTAACCCTCCAAATCTTGTCAAACCGCTAATTACAAAGTCTATTTTTAATGCATACAACCTATTTAGTTGATTTTTATGTCTTGAAGATTTAGATTATTAGTTAATAGCATTGTTTTTTAATCATGGTTAACACATTAGTATTTAGTTTTTGTTTTTTTGTTTTTTTTTTATAGTGGACAAGAAGGTGGCCGCGAGACAATCCAATTCGCAATAGACAAGCACTATGCAACACTACATGATGAGGTCATAGACCAGCAAACTAGACATCGTAATAGACATCGTAATTGAATTTGATATTTGTCGTATGTGATCACCTTCATAAATGTGATTTTTAAGATTGATGATATTATGCTTAAGTCTCTCTAAATTGTGCCCATATCCATGATGTTGGTGACAGAAATTAGTAGCATTGATGATATTATGATCCCTGGTACTCTGATATTAGACTATTATATTAGTAGTTGATATATTGTAATCATATATAGTGTGTGCATTATTTATGTGTAAAAAACCTTAATATATAGCTGAACAAAAACCAGATGCTTAGGCAGGGCCGGCTGAAGCCCAAGTAAAATGAGGCTAGGGCTTTGGGCCCCCAAATCTATAGGGCCACCATTTTTTATTTTGAAACACTGAATTGGGCTGTGTAATTCCAGGAAGTAGAGGAACAGATCATAAGAAGTAACAATTACAAATACCCTCCATTTAATTATGATTTGATTTGGCTCGTAAGACACAACGTATCGCAACACGGACTATACAAGAACTAAAAAAAATATTTTATGCTTTCGGAAAAAGGGCCCCAAATTGTTAATTCGCTTTAGGCCCCCTAAAGGGTTGAGCCGGCCCTGTGCTTAGGTATGATCTTTTACTTAGGTGTTGATCCGTCAATACTCATTTTGTCGACCATGTATGTAAAGATGTCTCATATTGATCTGTGTGGTTTCCGGATATGTGTTTATGGACTCTGCAGTCCATTCAAGTACCTGAGGAGGGATGTTGCTGACATATTTACATTTTATGTAAATATGGGTATACTATGGATAAAAAAAGGTTTAGATAACTATGGGTATACTATTGGTTTAGTCATTACTAACAAGTCATTAATTATTACCTTCCACTTTGTTTAAATTTGACCCTGAACTTTTATTAGAGCGATATTCGACCAGTTAGCAGTGCTTATGGTTACACAGAAAGGTAAGCTTCTAGATTGTATATGTATTGTAGGTTGATTTGTTTATTTGTTTTTAGTGTATTGTATTTAATGCTAATGCAGTCATGAAGTGGAAATACATAATAATATGAGGTTAAGAACAAGCAAACTGTGCAGCAAGTAAGAATTTTTTTTAAGCATATATTTTATTTTAGCCCTGGGAGATCACTTAAATATCGTTTAAAAAGAAAAAATATGTAATGTTTTAAGAGTTACAGAGCTATAACGGTCATGAACTGATCATATTTTTATATTAATTTCATTTTCTTCATGTTTTGAGTTGCAATACGTATTAGTTGTTTTGAATTCGCTATTCTAAACAAATATATTTTCTTATGCTAATTATTTGTTTTTCGGTTTAAGATAGCTCTTTAAGAGGTCGGGTTGGATTGCACTCAACTATTTGGTTTATACTCGATTGTTCTTCGTGTATTGATATGTTAGTCGTATTAGCAAATTGGTTTTAAAAATAAATTATGTGAAACCCACCATGCAATGTGCGACAAAAAAACATAACATCCGCGGCAACGCGCGGCCTTTGGATGAGTCCTTAATTGTTTGTCCATTTTCTTTTTAGCTAAACTTTTTACTTTCCAATTGGTTGAATCATTTGAACGGGTCAAACGGATAAAAAAGGTTTAGATAACTATGGGTATACTATTGGTTTAGTGATTACTAACAAGTCATTAATTATTTATATAGTCAAATACCCTCAAAAGGGCAAAACAGTCAAATGGTTCAAGAGGCTGCAACAATCTGATGTGCAGGTTCTATGTTTGCATATTGACTCTTTGTAATATGTATGCATACTTAGTTGCTTACAGGGTCGAATAAGCATATAATGACAGCTCTTTTAGCCCCAACTACTCGGCGTGGGACCCGACAAGGCAAAGTTCACGCACCAAAATTACCTTCCACCTCTAATATTTTAGTATCGTTGTTAAATTATTGTGTGTAAATATAGGTTAAGGAGAAGACCAGAGCTGCAAGACTAAGTCATGTGAATACTTTCCTTTGGCAAACAAAAGAGACTTTGATGAGCTGACACCTAATGTGAAGAAAGTTCTTGATGTGTACTTTGTAGCTGACACCTATTTGATTTGGCTTTTGAATACCTGCCTGCATGTTGAAGCTCTTTCTGACTGGCCCGGTCCGCCCCACGAGTGAAACTAACAGGTTATTTGTTCAAATTCTACAATATGAAATCTTATCAGGACAAGATTTTTTTTTTCAGTTCACTTTAATTTTTTTGCAGTTCATAAGTAGTACATTTACACCGCTATCGTGGATAAAGTTACTGTCATCCCACTCGTATGTAATTTACAAACATAAAGGTCAGTGTGTTTTCCTTTGGGAACTTTTCGGGCCCTCCATGTATTTTGGGCTCATGGGAGATGGCCAGCCTAATGGTTGGTATGATGACGTGTGGGTTGGCTTGTGTGTTAGGGTATTATAGTGTCTCATTATTTTTGGAGGTGGCAAAATGGATGGGTCGGCTCAGGTTCTATCAAAACAATATATTTTTTGAAAGGCCAAATCAGGTTGGGTTGGCAAGAAACTCCTTATCTTCAATTATTTAAGCTTGTTTATAAACAAACTGATTATTAAATGTTATTACAAAATATATATTACTACACTAATAATCTAATTTTTCAAATAAAATGTTGTAGAGGGCTAAAAAATCATTTTGGGCGACTTTCGGCTCATTCTACTCATCTCATATGTTTCAATGTAGCTAAACCTTTTGCTTTTACCTATTGACCCATTAATGGTAAACTTAATTGGATCGCCCCGTTCATAAATAAACGGGTCAAAATTGGCAACTTCAGTTGTTTAGTTTCATTACTATAATAATGGATGTTCTTTTAAACTTTTAGTCGACTCAAAAGCTATTTGAGTTCATATATGGATCAACTTAGTGTGAAAACTGTAGGTGATATGTAAGCATTTGGGCTAGGAATGAAAATAGGGCTACCATACATTTGGCAAAGCAAAACTAGCAACCCATTTGTCAGCCTAAAAAAGGTTACAAAGGCATCTACCGGCAAGAAGATACATTCCATTTTTCCAAAACGTCACTCTCCCAAAGGAATGCACAACCCCACATAAATGCTACCTCGAGCTCTCGAAGCTCGTGCAGGAGAAATCCTACCACAAGGCATTGTTACATCCGAGTATGATCTCTACCACCGTAGCTTGTACGGTACACCCGTTGAGGTATATTAAAAGTACTTTTAGTTAAATTGACATGTTTTAGGTAATTATTTAATAAGTTGAAATTTACAGGATTTGATTACTAAGCCGAGGTACGTTGTAACGTTTACGGTTGTTGATGATACAGATTATGGGTGGTTGATTGAGTACCAAGATAATCTTATTGCATTTGGATTTGATGAGTCATTATCTCAAGTTTGCTCAGAAAGTGGTGCAATGGATCCCAAAATTGATTCATAGGTTGAGAGGATGCAAGCAACGACAAGGGTTTACTTGTAAATATGTTCATTTTTTTCTTATAACATGAGTGTTATGTTACTGATACATTTTATTTTATGGGATTTTTTATGTAGTTGTTTCTATAAATGGTATTTTAATATTCTTGAGGTTGATAAAGTATAACCGCCAAAATCAACAAAAGAGGGAAACCTTTATACCCCAAATGTTGTTGACACATTTAGAATCCTTAGAGATCAGCAAATTTCCTAATGTCTTGACCATTACAAAGTAGAAAATCATTCATAACCAATTGTTTTCGGGGATTTGATATATTACTTTTCTTAGTAATTTGGTATTAAAAATCAATTAAGTGAAACGCGTCACAAAACGTGCACTAAAAAACATTATTATCTTATTAAGGAGGAGTGATGACCAACATAGTCATTTTCATTTCCATACAACTTAAAAAGCACCATGTACAACCTATTTAAGCAAGATATTTAAGGGTATTATAGGTATAGTTGTGACAATTAAGACACATAAGAGGGCAATATAGACATTTCACCAACCTAATCTATATTATCTTATTAAGAAAGAGTGATGTACAACATGGTCATTTTTATTTCCAAACAACTTAAGAAGCAACATTTACAACACATTTAAGCAAGAAATTTAAGGGTATTATGGGCATAGTTGTGACAATTAAGACACTTAGGAGGGTATGTTTGTAATTTTACCATAATTATCTCACTCACAACTTAAAATTCCATTCCAATCCTACCCTCATGACCATACTAATAGATTATCCATTGAATTGTCTTGAAGAATTGTTTTTAATGTGTTTATTAGAAGAAAACAAAGAGTTAGTATCACCCTCTTAAGATGTAACCACCTTCATAAAATCTAATTAAACCCAATTTAATGTTGAAATTCATAAAACTCTATAAAACCCAATTCTAGATGGGAGTGAAAAGGTCATTGTACAAATCCATTCTTTTAGTTTTTTCACACTCTGCTCGTTTATACATTCTTCTGAATTTACTCATTATACATTATAGTGTTAAGATTTCTTACAATAACAGGCAACGGTGCTGAATGGTAATTGGTGATGCTAAAATACTAAGGTAATTAAATTGTTTTTGAATCCTTTTTTCTTCTTTTTTGTAATTTCACAAATTTTAATTATCACATTTTTATATTAATCGGAAGTTGAACATAAGTGCTTCATATTCCGGTTTACCGGAATCCATTTATGGAAAAAACTTATAAATGTTATTCATGCTTCTGTTTGGGTCCAAATGTATGTTAAAGATTTTTTTCATTCCCAAATCTGTTATACTATCTTTGGCTTACGTTTTGACATAGTTTAGTAAAAAAGTTTGATAATTTCCATGTCGAGTCTACGAACACATTTATCCAAACATGTGTTCGTGACATATTTTTTATTGTGTCTTTTCGAGCTTCTACACCCGTTAATGTGTGAGTTTGATGAATGTGTGTTTCTTGAACTATTAAATAAAAACGATATTGATCTTGTTAATGTGTGTGAGTTTGATAAATTTGTGTTCCTTGAACTATAAAATGTTGAAAGAGAACCAACAAATGATGGGTCTCGTGATACTACTTCTAGGGGAAGATGAAAAGAGAACAAAAAGTTGATTCAAGAGACAAACATGTGTTTTATATATGACATATACTAGCTATCATTCTTCATTTTTCTTTAAACATTGTGTCTTGTGTTGGTTAATATCCGGTATGAGAATGAGTTGCAAGGGGAGATATAAGCATGCCAAAAAATCGCTTAAGAATAGGTGTTTTTAGTGGATCATGGGAGTTAGTACATCAACTTAGTCACCCTACAAGTGGCTAAGTATTTATTTCAGAAGGACTCATTTGAAACACAACGTTGGGTACTTAGGTGTACTATTAAATTTGCATTATTCGCTTTATACATAATGACATTATTGTAGTGCAAGTTGTATTTGGATCCCGCAGCAACGCGCGGGTAAACCCACTAGTCTTTTTAATGATGCAACGGTTTAAAAGAAATAAGCTATGTATTAAATTTATTTGAAAAAATTGGCAATATGGAAAATGATGTGTAGATTTTAAGCTGAGTTTAATCTTTTCGGGTCTCTTTGAGATTTGCATTATTTTGTTATTTAACCTAAGTTTGTAGATATTGACATTTGGTATTAGTTGGGGCACCCGCAACAACGTGCGGGCATTTCCACTAGTATAGATGTATAGAAAAACGTTTAGCCCCTTCTTTTTCTTTTTTTTTTTTTTTTAAAGGGAAATTTTTGTCTTATATGAACATGGTCATGTGAACACCTTTTTTACAAGTTCTCATGTCAGATTAATGATATACCATATGCAATGTTTAACTTAGTTTACCTTTAAATCAAATAAAAACAAATTTTTGTACATAGACTTGTCATTTCACCTTTTAAAAGTAATGTTTTTTTTTTTTTTACTTATTTCTCAAATAAGGAGAAAATCAACCATAGTAGGTTATAAGGAGATTAAACATACGTGTATGTGTTAGAGTGTTACAACACGCTTCGGTGTTTTAGATAGATGAGTCGTTGGTGGTACACACCGTCACACCGCTATGGTTTATGGTGGATGTTTCGAGGTGTAGAAAGTGACTTCCTCGGGAACATTTTCTCCAAACATAGAACTTAGAAAATAGATCGACGGAGCTGAACTACAAAGACTTTCTTAGTTCTAAGTAGCACGCCCCCACGGTGGGCGCCAACTTGTTGCTACAACAAATATAGGTCCGGAGAGGGTCTGAACGTTCCAAGGTCGTCAAGCTTCTGACCTCGTCTGCTGCTTAAACGGTTGTACCAGCAGCATGAAAGAACTTGTCAGAAGGGGTAAAAGGGTTAAAGGGTTTCGGTTAACCAAACGCAGGTCGTGGTGTCCCTCTACGTTGCAAACATAGATGGGAGGTTCAAGAGTTTTGATATTTTAGTTGTTATGATTCTGATTTGGGATTGACCCAAAGTCAGAATGTTGTTATTGTTGGTTAACTTAAGAAAAGATTAAACATAGAACATGATCTTGAAGAAAGGAACTTTTGATCCCAAGTTACAACTAGAGACCATCCACGTAAGCCGATGAAGGCTGTGACCTGTGAGTAACAGAGCGTGATTCCACATGTCGTGGCTGTTGGAGCCAGCTTGGTTGTGAATCAGCATGGTTGTAACTTTTTAAGAATGTATAGCAGCAGCTCGGAGGCTTCAAGGCTTCAGCCTGCTGCTGCTGAAAATATTATTAGAGTGAATAACTCTAGAGAGAGTTTTTAGAGAGAGAGAGAGAATGAGAGAGGGAGAGTGAGATAGGTCTGATGTCAAGACCCATCTGAGTTGTATGTGTGATTTGCCCCTCTATTTATAGAGTGGGGATGGGTTAAAACCCTAATGGGCTTATTTGTTGGGCTTGGGCTTGGCCCATTATATTAACTATTGATTTTGGCAAATTAGGCTATTGGGCTTGGTCCAATAGTCACCCTACATCATCAATCTGGTTGCTTCTTTCCAAAGACGTGTTGCTTCAAGCAAAATGACGTTCACCAGGTCTATGAATCAAGCACCTCTTATATACATATTGAGCACCATTATTTTAGCTTCGAAAAATAGCATATTCATTTGTTGCAGGTGCCGTTTTCTGTAGATGATGAATATATACCAGACTATGTTGTCAAGAAAACATTATTGCGAAGGCAAGTGAGAATATGGGTCATGGTATGCTGTATGTACACTATAATATCTAGGGGTTTTTATTTATTTAGCTACTGTACAAATGAATCATAAATTTTGCAAGAATTGAATGCAGCCACAAATATATCATATTTTTTTCTATACAAATGGTTTTTTGGACGTGTTATCTTCTCTGTGGCCTAAAGTTATTGCATGAAGGTCTTTGTGCCTTCAATTTCGCCTTTTTGTCGGTATATATAGGTAAATTTTAGGGTAACCAAATGGAGCCTAATTAGAGTAAATTGCCAAAATGGCCCCTCAGGTTTGGCTCAAAATGCTTGTTTGGTCAGTTATCTTTTTTTTGTGCCAAAAGCACCCCTCAGAGATTGAAAATTGCCATTTTGACCCATATTTAACAGAGTTTCTAACTGAGTATTGAAAGTCAGTTAAGTATGAGGGGCAATTTCGTCCTTTCATCTATACTTCATCTTCTCCATATAAAAACCCCCAAACCTATTATTATCACCATTGCTTCTTCCATAGCTGGCTTCTATTACATCAACTACAATTCAGGGTTTAGGGTAGATGGAGAAGAAGTGGACCTCTAACATCAACTACAGATCCAAGAAGCAAGTTAGATTCTCAGATTACAATGCCATCATCATGACTGCAGATTCCTCTTTCTCCATCGTTAACTGTAACACCAGAGAGTGATAATCATCCACCTCTGCGGTAATCTCCTTCAAACGAGTCTCTTTACTTTCTAAATCGCGTCTGCAACAGTTCAGTTCTGCAACCATCTTTTCGATTTGAGAGGTCCATTCTCCTTCTTTGACATTATTAATCTCCTCCAATGTTTTAATCTTCTTTTGCAGCTTTATGATAGAAGAAGAATTACTTGCTTCTTGGATCTGGGATTCTTTAAGTTTCTTGAGAGAGAGAACAAGTTCTTGATTTTCGTCCTCCATTTCTCGAATCTTACGGTCCATCTCCTTACAAACAGACTCTTTCTCAATGATCAGACTATCAAGTTTGGATTTCGTGTCTACAAAACACGAATTGGAATCCGAAAGCTGAATCTCTAAGCACTTTCTTCGGTCCTCTTCATGAGCCACAGCTTGTTTACACAACTCTAAGTGGGGTTTGGGGGTTTTACCTCTAACATCAAGTCTGACCCGATCGAATGTCTTCTTCTCCACCACCTTCATTTGCATTCACCGGAGGGTCACCAGACCAGACGCGTTGGCCAGTCAAAGACCAAAGCCGACGCCTTTCCTTCGGCTCTCTCTCTCTCCTGCTCTATCAATAATAGGGTTGGGTAAAGGGGTGTGGGTGTGAGATGAAGAAGCAGACACGTGTGTGGATGTTTTAGATCAGCGGCCGCCGGAGCTCCGCCTTGAACCGCCGGGAGCCCACCTCCTTTTTTCTTGCTGCTGTTTACTTCGTTATTGTGAGTAAAGATTTGTTATTTATTCAGTTGGATTAATTAATTAATTAAAGAGAGAGAAAGGAGAGGATGGTGGAGTTGTGGAAGGAGGGGTGGGTGCAGGTAGGTTGAAGAAAATGATGAGGAAGAAGGGGTGAGTTGAAAGGACGAAATTGCCCCTCATACTTAACTGACTTTCAATACTCAGTTAGAAACTCTGTTAAATATGGGCCAAAATGGCAATTTTCAATCTCTGAGGGGTGCTTTTGGCACAAAAAAAAGATAACTGACCAAACAAGCATTTTGAGCCAAACCTGAGGGGCCATTTTGGCAATTTACTCGCCTAATTATTATTGTGGGTATTGCTACTATTGTCGTATTGGAATTTAAAAGATAGCATCCCATAAAGTTTTGCAGGCCTAAAAATCAGTAAATGGTTACACAATGACACACGGGCGGGTTGTTGGTAGTATGAAAGCCCATTTCATTGATTTCAAATGTGAAAGCCCATGTAAAACATCTATCTATATTATTATCAAAGTTGAGGTTCCTAAATGTCTTATGGGCCAGTTGATGGAGAGGAAATGTATTGGGCTTAATGAATAGATCGAAAGATTGTTGAGGCCTCATGGGAAAGCCATTTAATGAATTATGGAAGATTGTTACTATAACCAAGCTGAACATATTAGTTATGATGAAACACATAACCAAAATGCTGGTATGCATTTGGTTGGTTATTTCGGAAGGGCTATGTTGGTTAATTCGGCTTTGATTTGGTTGATTGGATTCCATGCACACCCTTGTCAGGCTATCACCCCACCATAGCCTATGGGTTTAGAATGCGAGTGGGTATAAATACTAGGTCCGATTTGTATACCTCACTTTTCTCACCCATTCCACAAAAAACTACATTATTTAACGGTTTGGTTTGGTTTGGTTTGGTTTGCGAGTGGGTATGTATACTAGCGCCAATTTTTTTTTTTTTTTTTTTTTTTTTTTTTTTTTTTTTTTTTTTTTTTTTTGCATTTACTAACCGTTTGGTTTATCAGCTTTTCAGTTTTTTGAACAATATCACATAAAATTTTAAAATTAAAACGCATAATCCAAGAACTACAAAAAACTTTCTTATATGTTTACATTTATGTTACTAAATTTAACCCTTTAGATTTATATTGTTCATAACCTAAAGATTTAAACTATTTTATGTTACTCTATAATTTGCATTTTAATTTAAGCGATACTACCGTTTCGACTTTTGTATATAGTTTCATATATAAATGTTGGTTTAAATTGTAATGGTAGCAAACCAAAAGAAGAAAATATAATGCTTATAAGTTTTTTTTGTACTACCCGTCTAACGGACGGGTATAAAACTAGTCATATTGGTTCAAGACATACAAGAATAGACATGGAGTGGCACTATAATTGTAAGACACAATCCAAATGAATCCAAGCACCCACCACAGATAATACACCACTGTATGAAGCACACCCCATCTGAATATATATATATATATATAAACATTGTTAAAACAATTTAATCATAATAATCAACTACTCAATTAGTATTCAATAATATGGTATGATCCAAGATAGAGATGTATGCTTTATCAAGGTGTCCTCTAGTGAGTTGTGCAGCTCCCAATAACAATCGAACCCAATGAAACAGTGACATTTCCATCAACATAGTTGCCATTGGAGTTATGAGTTTGGGCACTGCCCGGATTTCAAAACACGGCTAACACTACAGAGTTCATGATATGCCGGGCAGATCAATTTACCTGTAATTTAAAAATAGATGCAAATTACAACTGTGAGTGGCAACAAGATGAACTGGAATACTAAAATAACATTTTTTTTTTTATCACAAAGGCGTAAACTTTTTCTTTAAAAAATACCATTGAAACCAGGAAACTGGATTGGCCCACCGGCTTCAAGGCATACCTTCCAAATGCCATCAACAGCAACCGGCAAAGATGATATCAATAACGAGTTAATCAGTTTGTGTAGCCAGTCGACATAGATCAGGGCAACCCGGGTGGTTAAATATAAATTTAAAGCTATATTTAAAATACTAATGATTCTCTTTAAAAGATTAGGTGAATTCTGACTGATCATTCATCTAACGCATCTAGCCCATTTCATTTTAGCTGATCTTTTAATCCTTTATTTGTTTGACCCGTTATTATAATAAAATAATAAACCTGAACTGACACGTTTCATGCCGTAAGCATTTGTCGTTACTTCACCAAAATTAACTAAACTGGACTAAAAACCGATAATCTAACAATACTAACCGAACCAAGGAACCGATTATTTAATAAGATTGGTTAATTGATGACTTTGATTTTAGTTTCGGTTGAGACTAATAATCGAACTATACCGAACCATACACAGTCTTAGAAGTGTTTGTGTTCCCCGCTGCATCACGCGGATGCTCTACTAGTATATATATATATATATATACACACACATTGCAAGTTCTACTTTTTAACTCGACTAATTGTCTTAGGTCCCTAGATCCTCCAAGAATCTACATGAGGACAAAGAGTATGCTCTCTATACTGTGACATTATTGAATGCTGATAATTTCCGAATTAAGTCACACGAAAGAGGATTCCAAGTGAGTTTGTTAATAGTATTCATGCATACTTTCTGTGACAATACATATAAACATCTAGTATTTTGTTAAAGTCATGTATGTTTTCCTTTATCTTTTTCTAAATCTGAATGTGAGTCAGATTTGTGATTTTGAATATAATTCGGAAACTCATGAGAGTCGGAAAAATGAGCTCGAAAACCTGATCCAAGACCAGGAGTCCCTAAAAGCTCTCTTTTGCAATGGTGTTATACCAGTTGGATGAAATGGGTCTCACCAGACCACCCCCATTCACGCTCGTTATTCTGCTCACATTGTTGGAAAATATTAGAAGTGAATGTGAGTTGATTGTGTCTCACATTGGTGGGGTGATGAAAATTGGAGGTGTTTATAAAGTGAAGCTTCAATGGAAGATTTAAAATGTTAAGTTACATTATACTCTGGCGGCTACCCACGCACAGGGGGGGAGCAAAAATGGTCTCTGGCTCGGAAAAATTCTTGAACCAACGCGACGCCCGCACGAATGCAGCTCGAAAAACTCGGCTCCGCGCGACACTGGTTTTTGCTATTTATTTTAACTTTTTGCATCAGTCACACCATCAGTTTCATCTTTGGTTCTGCAACTATATATAGACTTGCTGTCATGATGCAGAACACACAACACAGAACAAAGCACACATACATCTCGCAACACTGATTCACAATAGAAGCACACGTTTTCCGGAAGCAGTTCACTTCCGATTTCTTTTCAGGAAAGTGGGATAGTCCGCAGTGCACCATCACTGTCGAACCGGTGTACCCTGGGAATAGACGACGAATCTGTTTAAGGGAATTGTGTCAAACACAAGCCCGGTTTCCTCTTTACCGCTAATCTGTTTGCATCCTTCTTCCTGTTTCTTTTTGTAGAAATTGTTTCTCTATTTTCGCAGTAAGAAATTCCAACAAACTTAAACAGATTATTTGTTCTAATACTTCTGCTTTCTTTTCAGTAATGGAGAATACATCCCAGCCCTTGATTTCTTCTGCTCCTCTCACGAGTTCCAGTGCTGTTGGACTCTCTGCAGTGTACACGTCTGCAGTTGCTATTACCGCTGCCTTGGTGGTGCCTTTGCCTGCTGGTGTGGCAAGCCATGCAGAAAAACCCGAGAAGTTTGCTGGTGTAAACTTCAAACACTGGTAGCAAAAGATGTTGTTTTATTTAACAACATTGAACCTTGCGAGGTTCTTGACTGAAACCGCTCCTCGTGTTGCTGAGGACGATATGAATGCTCAAACTGTGAGCGCGATTCAGGCTTGGAATCATTCTGATTTCTTGTGCGGACACTATATCCTGAATGGAATAGTTGATTCGCTCTATAATGTGTATTGCAAAGCTGTTACTGCCAAAGAGTTATGGGAATCTTTGGAACGCTAATACAAAACTGAAGATGCGGGCACTAAGAAATTTGTGGTGGCGTAATTCTTGGATTTTGCTATGATTGACTCAAAAACTGTTATGAGTCAAGTTCAAGAATTGCAGGTCCTTCTTCATGATATTCATGCCGAAGGAATGATGCTTAGCGAGACATTCCAAGTTGCGGCTATCATTGAAAAATTGCCACCAAGTTGGATTGATTTCAAGAACTACTTGAAGCATAAGCGAAAGAAAATGACAATTGAAGATTTGGTTGTGCGTCTTCGTATTGAAGAAGACAACAAGGTTGCTCAAAAGAAGAATGTCGTTCCTAAAGCCGCTAAAGCAAATGTGGTTGAACATGGTCAATCATCTAAGGGTAACAAAAGCAACAAACGGGCTGGATTTAAGAAAACCAACGGGAAGAGCTCCCATCTTGGACCTAAAGGTGGGATTGGGAAGAAGAAGTTCAATGGAACGTGCTATAACTGTGACAAACCGGGGCATAAAGCAAGTGAATGCAAGCTTCCCAAGAAGGAAAATGGCAAACAAGCAAACATAATTGATAATCTTGTTGCTATGATGTCTGATTTTTCAATGATGGTCACTAAAGCAAAATTGGTTGGAACGGATGCCAAGGATTGGTGGGTTGATACTGGGGCAACCCGGCATGTGTTCTTTGACAAGAGTTTTTTCAACACTTTCAAGGAAGTTACTGGTGAAAAGCTCTTCATGGGGAATTCTGCTACCGCAGATATCAAAGGCGAAGGAAATGTGATTTTGAAGATGACGTCGGGAAAGGAACTTACTTTGTCAAATGTGTTGTGTGTTCCTGAGATTCGTAAGAATCTTGTGTCTGGTTGGCAGTTGAACAAGTTTGGGTTCAAAATGGTGTTTGAGTCTGATAAGGTCGTGTTAACCAAAGGTGGTATGTATGTTGGTAAGGGCTATGCCCTAAATGGTATGTTTAAGTTAAATGTATCTGTGATGAATGGAATGAATAACGATAATTCTGCTTACTTTCTTCAGTCTTCTAATGTTTGGCATGGTAGACTAGGTCATGTGAATTTTAATTCCATTCAACATTTAATTAAATCGAATAGCATACCAAAAATTGATATTGATTCAAACCATAAATGTGAAACTTGTGTCGAAGCAAAACAAACACGAACGTCTTTCAAAAAGGTTGAACGAATCACTAGTCCTCTTGATTTGATCCACACCGATCTATGTGACTTGAAAGCGATTCCTACTAGAAGTGGGAACAAGTATTTCATCACTTTTATTAATGATAGCACACAATTTTGCTATGTGTACTTACTTAAGAGTAAGGACGAGGCTATTGACAAATTTGCTGTGTTCAAGGCCGAAGTTGAAAATGTAACACCCCAAAATTTGATAATTAGCGTTTATGCTAATAAGGGTAATAACCGGCTTAAAATCCCAATTTATATTACTAAATAATCTCGGATTAACAATAGTTGGGAACTAACCTCGTTACTCACGTTAGGTGAATAACAATATAAAAGGCTTTAAGAACTAACCGGGTTAGTGGAAGTTAACCAAAATCACACCTGGAGGGATTGAACCTGCCAAGTGATGAAACTTGGCTTTATAACTTGGACAAAATGCAGGGAATGCATTTCCCTTGCACAAAACTCACAACCCAAACACCCTCACTCAAACTAAACCCTAAAAACTCATAAACAAGCTTGAATCAAGCTCAATTCAAGGGGCTTTTGCTTGGGATAGCAAGAAATCAGACCTACATACCTCATGTAACGAGTAGGTAACTTTTGTTTCATCATATTTGGTGTATTATAGCTTACATGACAAGTTGATAATCTAGGGTTTTTACAAAAAGTCGAGTTGGGTGTTAGGGAAGGTGTTTCTAGTCCAAGGGAACCTTAATCCTAACACATTTTGTTGAATTCATGCTAGTCTATCAAATTGGGTGAAATCCCTAAGGTAACTTGGTGGGTATTGATGGGTATAAGCAACATGTGTGCTCATAAGCTAAAAATCAATGTTTTAAAACTAAGAATGTGAACTTGGGTTGTTAAATTGTCATTTTATGATGAATCAAGGCTGAATACTTGATTGATAGGCAAATGGCTCACAAAACACCCAAAATTATAGTCTTGATAATTCATGCCTACCGAGTGTTTGTTAAAATGTCCAAATGAATGAATTTGGACTAAAACTCGATAAATGTGTTGAACATGGTAAAAACTAGTAAAAGGTTGATTGATCATGTGTAACCATGTTGTTAATTATGATCCTAACAACCTAGGTGGATTACAATATACTAGGTAGTAAAAAAGAGAGGCTTCGGGAGGCCTAGAATCGATGGATATGCGCGGGTAGGAGCATGCACAAAGGTAAGTCACTCGATGACTTAATTCTTAATATGTCTCTAGTATGTTTATATGCTTAATTATACCTTTGTATATGTATTTGGGAATTAGACATTTTAATCTCACAAAAAGAAGCATAAATACGATACACGATTCATAGAAGATGGCCATAGATGAAGGATGTTAATATCCCATTTAGACTATCGGGTCAATTGGGTAAAAATTCTAGAAAGACAATAGCTTAGGCCAAGAGTTAACCTTAAGACGGTAGCGAATTTGTGCTAGTTGCTTGAGTGTATTCATAGGCTCAATGTTATCTACCTCAAGCTAGTCTAAAAGCAAAAAGGGCGCGAGCCAAGGTAAGTCATATCTATGACTTTGTAGGATATATATACACATATATGCTCATGTTGGGTGTATAAATCGTGGGTATATCTTTAGATGAGATGAGATTGTGATTTCCAAGGGTCATAAGAAAACATCGTGTTTAAAACCCGTTGCAAATCATAGAGACCGAGAGAACAAGATCGAGCGAACAAGACCGAGAGAAATGTCACATGTGGCCATGGACACGAGGCATCGCAAACCCGATATAAATGACTTGGGCGGAGGTCACCTAGTCGAGTTGAGGCTTGATAAGCATAGAAAAATCATTACTAGGCCTTGGAAATCATAAATTCTTAAAAACTTGGCTGTATGCAAAAGTTAACGGGTCAACATCTTGATGGACATATAATTCAGGGTTCTTGGGTTAGAAACCGAACAAGGAATTCAAATATACATCTAATCATGTTTGTATTACGCATAAGAACCCTTAAACGTGTCCTTGGAAGCCCCGGGAGCAGTTCTAGACGGACCCAAAAGGGGCAGCTTGGTGCTGAAACATTTCGTACCTTGTCAGGATTTGGTGTAGGATACGCCACTTTTGGAGTTGCCTACGCCAATGGCGTAGGATACGCCAATTTTGGCGTAGGATACACCAATGTCAGATTGCCCGAGCTAATTTCTGCTGTCCTACGCCACCAGATGCCCTCTCCCTACGTGAATAGCGTAGGATACGCCAAAACTGGCGTAGGATACGCCAAATCAGCCAAAATTCATTTTTTGGTATTTTGCATCTAAATTCAATCATAATAACATATTTATGGGTTGTCTAACTGTGATAAACCCTTAGGTACTCAGCTACATGAATCGGATGATGATCGAGGCTTGTTTGAAGAACCGAACATGCTTAACTCGTCCGTTTCCGCAATGTTTTGATAAACTTATGAAGATACTTGGTTATTTTGTAATATGCTAAGCCGTAACTATAATTTAGGATGTTTGTACTAATCAATGTCGCTTTTGGATGTTAATGCGTTAAAGTAAACTATGAAATGCTTTAGCTTTCCAAGTACAAACCAAGTATATTATCGTTTAATTACCCCTATTATGGGTAGGGTCTTACAGAAAATCAACTTAACAAAAAGATAAAAAAGGTAAGAAGTGATAGAGGTGGTGAGTATGTTTCACCTTTTGCTGATCTTTGTGCAAAAAGTGGAATCATACATGAACTCACACCTCCTTACTCACCACAATCAAATGGCATAGCGGAACGGAAAAATCGAACCTTGAAAGAAATGATGAATGCCATGTTGATAAGCTCAGGAGTGAGTGAGTGAGTGAGGACATGTGGGGGGATGCGCTGTTATCAGCAAATTTCATTCTAAATTTAATTCCCTGTAAAAAGAAGGATGTAACACCGTTTGAATTATGGACGGGAGTCAAACCATCATATAATCACTTGCGAGTGTGGGGGTGCCTAGCTAAAGTGGTTGTAACACCACCAAAGCGTCTTGTGATAGGACCCAAAACTGTAGATTGTGTGTTCATTGGATACACTCGTCTGGGTGGTCCACTTCGTTTTCTTGTGTATGACTCGAAGAACCCTGGAGTGTCTAACAAAACTATATTAGAGTCTAAGGATGCTTCTTGGTTTGAACACACATTTCCATGCTTGGATAGGGCTAAATTGGGTTCATCAAACCCATTTGATGAGAGTGTTCTAGATGATGAACCAGGCCCGTCGAACCCAACTACAGAGAGGATGTAAATGATGAACCTCAAATCGATGAAAGTGAAATCTGAAGGAGTAAAAGACAAAGGACTGAAAAATCCTTTGGTCCAAATTTCCTCACTTATGTGGTCAAGGAGGAACCGCAAACTTAACAACAAGCGGTAAATTCCTCGGATGGACCTTAGTGGAAGGAGGCCATAAAATGTGAAATAGAGTCTATTTTACAAAACCACACCTAGGAATTAGTGGATCTTCCTACGGGATGCAAACCACTAGGATATCGATGGATCTTCAAGATAAAGATGAAGCCAGATGGCACCATTGATAAATATAAGACAAGATTGGTGATCAAAGGATATAAACAGCGAGAAGGCTTGGATTATTTTGACACATATTCGCCTGTTACGCGAATAACATCCATCAGGATGGTTCTTGCCATTGTAGCCATTAGAAATTTGGAAGTTCACCAAATGAATGTGAACGGCTTTCTTAAATGGAAATCTAGAGGAAGAGATTTACATGGAACAACCCAAGGGCTTCATAGCCAAGGGACAAGAAAAGAAAGTATGCAAGCTTGTAAAATCTTTATATGGTTTGAAGCAAGCTCCAAAACAATGGCATCAAAAGTTTGATCATGTCATGCTTGATTCTGGGTTCAAAATTAACGAATGTGACAAGTGTGTGTATGTGAAAGACACACCAGATGGATATGTCATCTTATGTTTGTATTTGGATGACATGCTCATTGCTGGTAGTAATGAGAAAATGATAAAATCTACAAAGGACGTCCTGAGAACAAGGTTTGACATCAAAGATATGGGATTAGCTGATGTGATTCTGGGAGTACAAATCACACGAACCCAGAATGGACTTATGATAAGTCAGTCTCACTATGTGGACAAAATTCTTGAGAAATTCAATGCAAATGACTCTAATGTGGCTAGAACTCCCATTGACACTAGTCAACATCTAGCTAAAAATCGAGGTGAGCCTGTTAACCAATTAGAGTACTCAAGAATTATTGGCAGCTTGATGTATCTGATGAGTTGTACCAGACCAGACTTAGCATATGCTGTAAGCAAGCTAAGTAGATACACGAGCAACCCAAGTTTAACTCATTGGGGTTGCATGACACGGGTGCTTCGGTACTTGAGATACACACGAGAGTATAGGCTGCATTATAGTAGATATCCAGCAGTTATTGAAGGTTACTGCGATGCAAATTGGATATCTGACACGAATGATTCCAGAGCAACAAGTGGGTATGTATTCACACTTGGTGGTGCAGCGATATCGTGGAAATCATCTAACAAACTGTTATTGCTAGATCCACGATGGAATCAGAATTCATCGCTTTAGATAAAGCAGGTGAAGAGGCAGAATGGCTAGTCAATTTGTTGAGGATATACCAAGGTGGCTGAAGCCGGCATCGGCCATATGTATACATTGTGATAGCCAATCGGCAATTGGCAGAGCTCGCAACACAATGTATAACGGTAAGAACAAGCATATAAGACATAGACATAAGACGATACGACAACTAATCTCTACAGGAGTTATCACTGTTGACTACGTGAAGTCAAAGGATAACATCGCGGATCCGCTAACAAAAGGCTTAAGCAGAGAGTTAGTTCAGAAGTCGTCAATGGGAATGGGACTAAAGCCCATGAAAGGCTAAGTTTATGCGAAGGAAACCTAACTCAGCTGACTGGATCCCAAGATCTGAGTTCAATAGGACACCTAATTGTATGAACTGGCGAAGGTCACTGTGGGGGGAGAGTTGTTGGAAAGCCCACGTTTTGAAAAAGGGAGCTTACTATACATTTAATAAGCTTCCTAGTCCATTCCTAAAAGTGACAAGGTTGAGGTTAAGCTTATGGCTTTTAATGATTTGACTGAGGTAACCAGTCCCAATAGATCACCTATGTGAGAGAGAAGTGGGGTCGCTTCGAAAGGTATTGTTGGGGCACAATACTTAATAGCTCTCGCAGAACCAGGCACGTGTCCATGACCATAAAGGACACAACTATGAGGACTTGACGTTGTTAGGGAGAGTTTTGTGTGAAGCGTATTGTCGTCTACACAAACGGCAGACGAGTTCAAAGACATCGCGTTCTACTCAGAGCCAATAGGCTAAGTGCGTTTCATAAGCGAAGGTTCAAAGGGTCACACCTACCTATCGTATGCGAAACTCAACTGTTGAAATTTAATCGGAACAAGATTGTTTCTGAGAATAACTCCCATTCATGTGGGGGATTGTTGGAAAATATTAGAAGTGAATGTGAGTTGATTGTGTCCCACATTGGTGGGGAGATGAAAATTGGAGGTGTTTATAAAGTGAAGCTTCAATGGAAGAATTAAAATGTTAAGTTACATTATACTTTGACGCCTACCCGCG
Source organism: Ambrosia trifida (assembly GCA_028751855.1). NCBI lineage: Eukaryota > Viridiplantae > Streptophyta > Magnoliopsida > Asterales > Asteraceae > Ambrosia > Ambrosia trifida. The sequence goes on along the minus strand of CM054123.1, from coordinate 108,111,179 downwards.
CGCAGGGGGTGCGAAAATGGGCTCTGGCTCGGAAAAATTCTTGAACCAACGCGACGCCCGCACGACCTGCGGACACAAATGCAGCTCGAAAAACCCGGGTCCACGCGACACTGGTTTTTGCTATTTATTTTAATTTTTTGCATAATGTAACTGATTCTTCCAGAAGAAGAACTCTTGGTCTTCAGCTTCCAACTGTTTTAAGTTCTGGTCATTATCTGTAGTTAATGGCATAATCAAAGTGATTAACTGGAATATTAATCACGAATTTGAAGTGCCATCAGTTACACCATCAGTTTCATCTTTGGTTCCACAACTATATATAGACTTGCTGTCATGATGCAGAACACACAACACAGAACAAAGCACACATACATCTCGCAACACTGATTCACAATAGAAGCGCACGTTTTCCAGAAGCAGTTCACTTCCGATTTCTTTTCAGGCCAGTGGGATAGTCCGCAGTGCACCATCACTGTCGAACCAGTGTACCCTGGGAACAGACGACGAATCTGTTTAAGGGAATTGTGTCAAACACAAGCCCAGTTTCCTCTTTACCGCTAATCTGTTTGCATCCTTCTTCCTGTTTCTTTTTGCAGAACTTGTTTCTCTATTTTTGCAGTAAGAAATTCCAACACACATTGATAAGTGTCCCGCCCCAATGGCGCCCAAGAAATAGGGGAGGGGCGCCTTTGTTGTTGAAAAGGCTGAGGTGGAGGGGATAGCGCCCCCTTGCACCGTGTAGCCTTATCAAATGTAGCATTCATTATTAAAAATAATATCGTTCTAAACATCCAACTGTACCGAACGTTCTAACGATGTAACAAATGATGCTAATCTGCATGGTATCAAACAAGGAATAAGTGCCCAATTTTCTATGTACATTAGCCATCAAGTGTGAAAGTGTTTATTGTTCAACCCAAACGACCTGTGCTAAAAATTAACCGTTTTACTGACTGTCCGCCCATTGTTGCCACCTCAATAATTTAAATGAAATGCTAAATAGTAACATATAAGGTGCAATTTAACAGTAATACTAAGTTAAATCTGGACCAACAATATTCCAGATTCAACTGTATCACGTATCCTGCAGGTTTTCACTTCCTGATTTAATCTCAGTCTGTTGTGTTATCACCATCTGTGAAAAGTGCGAAGAAGGCGCGCACCATCTTCGAAGGCTTATGCGGCAGTTCTAACATTACCTACAACATAATGCAACTATTTGGACCCAATTCACTACCATCAGTGATAATGGGTAAACTGGTAATATTATCTGTAGATTCTTTCTGAAGATGGTAATATTATCTGTAGATTCTCCTAGTCTAGAACATCATCAATCCATAGACTACGAAGGAACAAATACTAGATTCTGGACAGTGGTACATACTCCATTGAAATGGTCCAAAAATCTTTAACAATAGGTTCATAGGTTAAGGATACGGGGCCGTATATGATCATAGACCATTTAATGGCTTCTGAAAATAGCGATGATGGAGTTCTTCAATGGTCGCGTTTCTAGGACCACGTGTTTGATTTGTTTTAGTCATATAAAGAGGTGATAACTAATCTTCTGATTTGGTCTAGGACCACATAGTCAGATTGTTATAAATTGTTTTGAATGTGGGAGTTAATGGCTTTTTTGTTATTGTTAATGCAGCACGTTTTGGAAAACCGACGATGAAGGAAGCGTGGGTGGCTTGGCTGGTGAAGCCGCGGTTTTCACATGTACGTCTCATTCACTATTAATCTTATATGAACTTAGCGCAGTGATGGTGGTGGTGGTGTTGATTCTTGTCTTTCAAATCGTGGACATCCATGTAATATAACTTTATATAGTTTGGTATCTACTAGCAATTAATTTATATTTATAAATTTATAAATGATACAAAACTGACCAACAAAATCAACCTCAAAATCTTTATACATAAAAAGGCATACACACTTAACTATTTAGGCCACAACTTATGTCCCCCCAATGTTGCATTCCATTTTTTAATCCAATGGCATGTTCTAAAAAACTTGCCCATCCCTGCACTTGTGCTTTAAACCGTTTGTACCTTGTGCATTAATGCAAGTACATAACACCTATCTCGACGTATACCCCATATTGGTTTTTATGATCTTAGTTGGCCCCAACCCGCCTCACAACTAGTCACTTTTGAACACCATAAGCGAATAGTCGTATTCAATCTTAATGCTACTTTTGGATTTTGACCGCTCATTACATAACACCGTTAAGCAAAGCCATATAGTCAATAGTTGCGATATGACGATAAACATCAATTTGAGTGTGGGGAAAACCTAAATAAACAAAATCCAAAAGAGGAGACAAGCAAATCAAGTGATGGCCCCATAAATGTCGTTTGATGGTTCTACAACTTGATTCAATACAATCGAATAATCGTTGTTGCGTATTATAACATACCTACATTATTGCCTTGTTCTTTTTCGACTTTGTATAAATATCTATACGGTTTCTCATAAAATGTTAAGTTTAAATGGTACGTGTTTATTTGATTGTAACAAGATCCGGTTTCTAAATAACTAAAGTAAATCGTTGGTGTGTTACATGTTGTCTATCGATTTGTATGTAAATTGTGGTAGGGGTCTTGGTCCCTTGGACCTCCAACAGTCATCACTAGGACAAGAAGTCACCATTAATGCAAGTTCAAACAACTTTTAGTGTCCACATTGTGCTTTATGATATATTTTTAGTTTTTTTCTTTTTAACGATATTGGAGAAAGATGCTTATTGTTTAAGTGTTTAAAAGTGAAAATACTTATCAAATTGTAATTTTGTTATGAAAATTTTGAGTCGATTGGCTAACTACAGTTTTACTTGATACAAACCACATGGGCTGGGCTGGTTGGGTCAATGGTCGATCGGTCTGATCGATCAGTTTTGCAGTTAATAGCTGACTGGATCAATTTTTTTTATTTTAAAATAGTAATTTGAATTAAAAGTTTTAAAATGATAAAGATGATTCTTAATTACCCTACAAAAATTTCTAACATGTTCAAAAAAAAATTTCCAGTAATATTTTTTCCAGCTTAAGTTAATTAAATTATACATACCATAAAGGGTAAATTACATAAAGATGGTAGGTAGGCGGACAAAAAGCTGCGCCATCACTCCTTTCTTAATAGAAAATCTCAATATGCTAAAAACAAACCCCCACTCTTGGGGTGGAAAAATTATTGTGCACTACTCGCTGAACCCAAAACAAAAACCGCACCGCCTCCGGTGTCAACGTGTCCCAAGTTCCAAACTAAATCAAGCATCAAACCGTCGAAAACAAACTATATATGAATCTAATAGAATAACTCGAGAATATTCCAATTTATCTATACTATATTATAAAGCATGAGTGAAGGATACCCGTAAATTTTAAGTAAATACAACTTTTATTGCTTATAGTACAATGCTTGTGGAAGTCATTTAAGGGGTAAAATTGTCTTTCTACCCAACTATTAAATTGTTTAAGAAATTAATTTAAGCATAATTATAAAATTGATGAAGAAATTAACAATAATGTGGTGACTCTTTACATTCATAACCTCCATGTCTTTATTATGTTTGTATCAATGTTATAGTCTTACAAATATTATTTGGTATCTAAATAATGGGGTGACTTTTCACATACATATCTTTCAATTTTTATAGCCTTATAAATAGTGGTATTTTATTTGGTATATGAAACATATCAATGAATAAAGTTCTCTCTTCCTTCATTATTTCTTTCCATACATGATGTTTAGAGTCTTCTTTTCATGTGTAAATAACTTGTATGTCGGTTGCTACTATATTGTTATTTTCCAACACGTTATTAGCATGAGTTTTCTTGTTGCTCTTTGTTTTAGCAATCTTAATAATGCAGTCTTAAAATCGTATTTGAAGGAGCGCAAACAGGCTGAAAAGTATGATACATGAAGATCAAGTGGTGAAACCATGTATTACATGTTGCAAGCAAAACAAGATAGATTTAATGAAATCGACATTCCTTCTGCCTGACAAGTTATTAAATTTAGAATCATTAGTGCTAGGTTTGTTTTTGACGTCACTTAATTCTTAGTTTCTTGCTTAAATACTATGTTTTACTTGTAATGTAAACCACTGAGTTTTTACTATAATCACACATATACATACATTCATATTCTTTGCACGGCTAATTCTTTTATCATTAATTTTGGAGTTGTGTTTATATATAGTTAATAAATTCGGATACTTTTGTAAACAAAATAATATTAAACCCACGAGATATGTAAAAATAACAAGTTAATAAATTTGCATAAAAAATTCGTGTAAAAAATTTGTAGCAAAGACCATAGTTAAAAATACCTAGCAAAAATGGTAATTAACATTTTCATAGCAAAAACCGTGTATAAAAATCCAGAAGCAAACATTTTTGTAGCAAATTCTATAGCAAACATTTTGGTATTAAGTAAATACAACACTTATTGCTTATAGTACAATGTTTGTAAGTCATTTAGCGGTAAAATTGTCTTTCTACCTAAATATTAAATTGTTGAAGAAATTAATTTAAAGATAATTATAAAATTGATGAGGAAATTAACAATAATGTAGTGACTTTTTACATTCATAACCTCCAGGTCTTTATTACGTTTGTATCAATATTATAATCTTATAAATAGTGGTCATGTATTTGGTATCTAAATAATGTGGTGACTCTTCATATACATAACTTACATATCTTTCAATGTTTATAGACGTATAAATAGTGGTCCTTTATTTGGTAACTAACTTGCTGTACTAACATGGAGGTCATGGGTTCAATACCCACTAACAACTAACATTAGAAGAAATTTGGCAGTTCATAAAATATATTGATTTTCAATTCAGTAATATTTTCAATTGTTTTTTTTCTTGGTCTAGAGACGCATTATACAACTATATCGATTTGATTATATATGTCAATTGTAGAGGCATAATGCACGATGCATTAATATATATTGGTTATGAATGCAAAGAATATGTGGTGGTTAAATCATGGGTAATAACCTATTTTTCACAAATGGGTTAAATAGATATTTATTTAACAACTAAAAACCACTTAACTTGTTTGTTTTATTAAAAGTTACAAATAAAGTTTTATAAAACATATAAAAACAATATTACCAGTAATGACAACATGACATAATTTTTTGTCGTCTTCTCAACCAAGTTAGTAGTTTGTTAACTAATTAATAGTTTGTTTATATTTATTTTCTACAAGTCCAAAAACCATCTTAAAAATAAAATCCATTAACAATATATTTACTAGATATAGCACACCTTTAAAATCAAATACTACACAATATATCATGATAGAATCAATAAACTAACAGTAACGAATATCGCATGACAAATTGTCTTCCCGCAGCAACGCGCGGATTCCCCACTAGTATATATGGATAGTCTTGTGTATTAAGTTTCTGGGGAATTAAGTTTGTAATTATCTGTTCCCTAAAATAAGGGATTGTAATATCTTTATATTTGACATATCAATGAGAAGATTATCAAGCATTAATCCATAATATTCTTCATGGTATCAAAAGCCTAACCCTATTATTTTTTTCTTTCTTCTTCCCTAATCGGCTACCTCCTTCGCAAATTATTCATTTTTTTCTTCTTTTCTGCCTTCATTCGATCGCTTCCCACAGCCGGTCGATCATGTCTTCCCTTCACCCTGCAGTCACAGTTACCAATGTCAAAAACTTTATCCCTATTATCCTAGACAGCCAAACCGAACACTATAATACCTGGGCCGAGTTATTCACCATCCATTGCAAAGCCTACTATGTTTATAATCACCTACTACCACGTATCACCGTCTCTTCCTCCTCTTCCACTGACAAAGACAAAGAACCGGGAAAATCCACCCATCTTGAGGGGCTGTTTGGTTGATTAAGTGTTTAATCATTAAGATGGTCTGAATGGTTAAGAGGCTCTGAATGGTTAAGAGCTGAATCATTCAGCATCCCTTATTAGCTTAATGGTTCAGGACTTAATCAATTCAGATGTTGAAACAAACAGTCTGAATGCTAAATGATTCAGGCCTGAATGGTTAAGAGGCTACCAAACAACCCTGAGTCATGGAAACCTATCGACTCCATTGTTTTCCAATGGATCTACGGTACAATCACTCAAGATCTCGTTCACACTATCATGATAACCAAGTTGCCCGTACCATAACCCTCCAAAACAAATTCTTCAATACCTGCCTTGAACAATTTCCCAATATGTCTGCCTATTGCTGTCACACCCTCAAATTTCCACTTGCGGGATTTTACCGCGAGGCGCATGACAAACCAGGATCCAAGTCAACGATCACAATAAATAACTCTATATGAAAAACGTAAACAAACATAACCATTAATTTAACCAGCGGAAGCATTTAAAGAATTTAATCTCTACAAAACAGTGTTCCCAAGTATTCAAGACACTTATTACAAAACGTGCACTAAAATCTAGACGCCAATGCAGACCCGTGCGCCTAGTTCCATTCATTGCTACCTTAGCGACCTGAGAAAAACATGCCAAAGGATGTCAACATATAATGCTGGTGAGTTCACAGGTTTGTTCAAAAATGTTACCAAAATGTTCCCATGTCCATACTATATCAATGTTACCAAGTACGCTAGCTAGGCGTATGTTTCATTACTACTACGATTGGAAACCATTACTAGACACGTTTAGCAATGTTCAGCATGTTTAAGCAGCCCGTATGTTCAGCATGATACTAATGTACCTGTTCGAGACAATATGCACCCGCCCGGCCCTCCAAGCCGATGAGTGGGGCAGGTCACGCCCAATAGATCTATCCACATTTCCCCCGTTGTGCAAACCCGCACATTCATGGTTTCCCCCGGGACTTTCCAAAAGATCGTATAGCAATAATAAGTTAAAACCATAGTATGACATATGTTACCAAAACAGTTTAGCGCATGTTTTCTCCCCCAAAGTTAAAGCAGTAAAAGTGGGGCCGTGAACTCACCTTAGATAGCGTTCTTCAAATATAAGTAAAGATGTTTAGCCCTTGACAATCCCTCTACCGGAGATCTATCAAAATGTTCACATAAGTGTTCTGACTAATAACCATAAGGTTATCTAGCCCCCGATTGTCCAGATCATAACCAAGTATGTTTTAAAACGTGTTTAAATGTTTAACCGACACACTAGACCGACCCGACATCCTGTTGGTGACCCATTACCCTAACTAATCAAGTACACATAGATTACACGCAAGGTTCAAGCATAAAACACTTAGTTTGTATCAAAAATCTCATTTCTGCATCAGAACGGTCGAACCAGTCAGTTTAAGGTCTCCTTCGCACCTTTTTACTCTCCTTCGCCCGTTTTACCTCTCGTTCGACCGTTTGATGCTTCCTTCGCACGTTTTGCCACGTTCGCCCACTGAAAAGCCTGGTTCGACCCTGGGATTCCTCCTTCGCACCTTCGACTGGTCGAAGGAGGCCAGGTTCGCCCCTGTTGTTCTATTTTGCCTAAAAACGCTTAAAACACATTCAAAACGACTCGAAACATCACCAATCACCGCAGTCAAACATGATTATGTTATCCTAACAAAACCCCACTGATTTTGCCCCAAACCATATCCGTTTCAGCCCTTTCCCAAAATGGCAAAAATTATGGAAACGTCACTTTCATGCATGAAATCTTTACCCAATTTGGAAGCTTTTGAAATCGACTCATGTTTGACTTAAAATACTCAGTTTGTCGATCATCCGATCATCCCTATGGGTTCTATTGATTATAAACACCACATGTTACGTCTAGATTCGTCAAAATCCCCAATTTACACATAATATCATCATCCAATCGATTCTAACCCTAAACAACAATCAATCAGCATTAAAAGCAATCCTACATCATGTCTCTAACATAGATAAAGCAGCAAAGCATTGAATAACACATTACACCACATAATACTCAATTAACACATGTTATTTATTATGAAAACTCATGTTAAATGATAGGGTTTTGTTTTAGAAAGATGTTTGAAAGGTTTTTAATCATAAAACACCCTTAAAACAGATCCGGACAATTAGGGTTAGATGAAAACGAATCAAAATGCTTTTAAAAAGGTTTAGGATTATGAACACACCTTGGATTCTTGTTTAGATGATGTGGATAGGTTAGATTATGAAAAAGAAGAGCAAAAACTCCTTCCTTAGCGTTTTAGGTCGTTTGAGAGTGTTTTGGGACGGCTAGGGTTTGTGAAATGATGAAAAATGACTAAGGTTGGTATTTATACTGATCCTCCTTCGCACCAATTGATTGGTCGAAGGTGGTCTCCTTCGCCCCTTTCACAGGGTCGAATGAGACTTGTCCAGGTCGAAGGGAATTCTTCAACTCCACTTCCCTGGTTCGCCCATCCAACAATGGGTCGAACCAGCTGCAACTTCTCCTTCGACCACTCGATGGTCGAACCAGAAGCCACTTTTACAAGTTTTCCAGTTTGTCGTGTTTAACGCATTCTAACACATCTTAACACATAAGCATGCATCCATAGTCTATATTTAACACATTAAGGCACAGATAATCGTTTACACATCATTTAAACACATCTATGTATATAATCCACCACACGACCCATAATCTACACATATACTTAATTAGTTCATGTAATGTCACCAACAACGGAACCCGGTACTAGTGTATTACCAAAACGACTCCCAATGATCCTCCAGATCATTGTACCCTGGACAATCCTAACTTGACCCGACTCAACTAACCAGTTAAGTTTGTTTATAAACGTTTCTCGCTAAGGTAGACTTAGATGTTACTAATATGTTTAAGCCGAATATGCCGGGTGTCACATCATCCCCACGTTGAAAGAATTTTCGTCCCGAAAATTGCGCAAAGCCCCAAAAGGAAAGAAACGAAAAGAACCGAACAAAAAGAAACTTACCGGATGTCACATCATCCCCACGTTGAAAGGAATCTCGACCCGAGATTCATTCCGCTTCAGCAGTAACATGCCTTGATTCAAACGCGCGCTTCGGAAAGAGATGAGGGTACTTAGATTTCATCTGATCCTCCCGTTCCCATGTGAACTCCGGTCCACGGTTCGAGTTCCAACGGACTTTAACGATGCGGATTTTACTCCGACGAAGGCTACGAATCTTGTAGTCGAGAATCTCGACAGGTTCCTCCACAATGCGAAGACGATCATCAACCTTGATCTCTTCCAATGGTACAATGAGAGATTCATCAGCCAAACACTTCTTCAAGTTAGACACATGGAAGACGTTGTGTACACTACTGAGCTTCGCCGGTAAGTCAAGTCTGTATGCCACCGGTCCAATCCGATCCAAGATTGCGAACGGTCCGACATAACGAGGGTTAAGCTTGCCACGCTTTCCAAAGCGTATGACGCCCTTCCATGGTGAAACTTTCAGAAGTACTTTGTCCCCAACCTGGAACTCCAAAGGTTTTCGACGGCGATCGGCATAACTCTTCTGACGATCTCGTGCAGCAGCCAAACGTTGACGGATCTGTACGATTTTCTCCGAAGTTTCGTACACGAGTTCCGGACCAGTGAGCTGGCTCTCGCCCACCTCGGCCCAACAAAGTGGTGATCGGCATTTCCGTCCGTAAAGAGCCTCGAACGGAGCTGCCTTGATGCTAGAGTGATAGCTGTTGTTGTAGGAGAACTCCACTAACGGCAGGTGGATTTCCCAACTTTTGCCAAAATCGATAACACATGCCCGAAGCATGTCTTCCAAGGTTTGAATCGTCCGCTCACTCTGTCCATCAGTTTGCGGATGATAAGCCGTACTCATATCCAACTGAGTACCCAAAGCCTTGTGCAGAGCCTTCCAGAAACGCGAAGCGAAACGAGAATCACGATCAGAGATAATAGAAACAGGCACCCCGTGCCGAGCAACCACCTCCTTAAGGTAAAGTCGAGCTAACCGCTCGAGTCCATCGGTTTCCTTAATAGGTATAAAACGTGCCGATTTTGTCAGCCGATCAACAATCACCCAAATCATGTCATAACCACTAGGTGACCTTGGCAGCTTGGTGACAAAATCCATCGTGATTCGTTCCCACTTCCATTCCGGAACCTCTGGTTGTTGCAGGAGACCAGACGGCCTCTGATACTCCACCTTGACTTTAGCACAAGTCAAACATTTGCTGACGTAAGAAGCTATGTCAGCTTTCATGTTCGGCCACCAGTAAAGTATCTTCAAATCCTGATACATCTTATCGGAGCCAGGGTGAATAGAATACCGGGATTTGTGAGCTTCATCCAGAACCAGCTCGCGCAATCCCCCGAACAGTGGGACCCAAACACGTCCCGCAAAATAGTGTAAGCCATCAGTCCTGAGCTCGAGATTCTTGTCAGCACTGTGCATCGTTTCAGCCTTAAGGTTTTCCTCCTTCAAGGCTTCCAACTGTGCAGAACGGATTCGGTCAGGCAACGACGAATGAATGGTGAGCTGTAAGGCTCGAACACGGCGAGGGTTAACAGACTCCTTCCTGCTCAAGGCGTCCGCCACAACGTTCGCCTTGCCAGGATGATACTTGATGGCACAGTCATAATCGTTCAGGAGTTCAACCCAGCGACGTTGCCGCATGTTCAACACCTTCTGGTCGAAAATATGCTGAAGACTCTTGTGATCGGTATATACTTCACACTTGGTACCGTACAAGTAATGTCTCCAGATTTTCAACGCAAAGACCACTGCACCCAGTTCCAAGTCATGAGTAGTGTAGTTCTTCTCATGAACTTTGAGTTGTCGCGAAGCATAAGCAATAACCTTCCCGCGCTGCATCAACACGCAACCGAGACCACGAATAGAAGCATCACAATACACAACGAAATCATCAGTGCCTTCCGGCAGGGACAAGATAGGTGCAGAACAAAGTTTAAGCTTCAGCATCTGAAATGCTAATTCTTATGGTTCATCCCAGTCGAACTTTTGGTCCTTCTGAGTAAGAGCAGTGAGGGGTTGAGCGATCTTCGAAAATCCCTCAATGAAACGACGATAATAACCCGCAAGACCTAGGAATTGCCGCACCTCAGATGGCGTTTTTGGTGCTTCCCAGTCTTTAATAGCTTCGATCTTAGCCGGATCGACATGAATTCCCAGTTCATTCACCACATGTCCTAGGAATTGAACTTCACGCAACCAAAAATCACACTTTGAGAACTTAGCATACAACTGCTCTTGTCTCAAAAGTTCCAAGACCAACCGCAGATGTTCCTCGTGATCCGACTTGTTCTTGGAATAGATCAGAATGTCGTCAATAAACACGATGACAAACTTATCAAGGTAAGGCTTGCAAACGCGGTTCATCAAATCCATGAACACCGCAGGTGCGTTAGTGAGACCAAAAGGCATGACCAAGAACTCAAAATGGCCATAACGAGAGCGAAAAGCAGTCTTCTGAATGTCGGCTTCCCTGACGTGCAACTGGTGATAACCGGACCGCAAATCAATCTTCGAATAATAGCTGGAGCCCTGAAGCTGGTCAAAGAGATCATCAATGCGAGGAAGAGGATAACGATTCTTGATGGTCACTTTGTTCAGCTCACGATAATCAATACACATACGAAGGCTTCCGTCCTTCTTCTTCACAAACAAAATAGGAGCTCCCCACGGGGAAGAACTCGGTCGAATGAAACCCTTTTCCAAGAGTTCCTGTAACTGGCTGGACAGCTCTTGCATTTCGGGAGGTGCAAGACGATACGGAGCTCGGGCAATAGGAGCTGCGCCCGGAGTGAGATCAATACCAAACTCAACCTGACGATGGGGAGGAAGACCAGGTAAATCATCAGGAAACACATCAGAAAAGTCACGAACCACCGGGATATCCTCGATCTTCTTCTCATCGTCAGAAGAAACGTTAACAAGTGCCAGAATGGCCGAACAGCCCTTCCGAAGATACTTACGGGCTTTCATGCTAGAAATGATACTCAGCGGAGCACCGCTTTTCTCGCTACGAACCGAAAGAATCTCTCCATCAGGGAGAGGGATCCGAATGACCTTGTCAAAACAAACGATCTCCGCGCGGTACAATGATAACCAATCCATGCCAACCACAACATCAAAACTACCCAGAGGTACCGGCATAAGGTCAATGGGGAAAGACAAACCCGACAGTTCCAAACGACATTCCCTAAGGGTGTGTGTCGCTTCGATTTTCTTACCATCAGCCAATTCTATTAAGTACTTAGCCTCTAAAGGTGTGGGTACTATATCTAGCAATCGACTAATATCCAAAGATACGAAACTCTTATCGGCACCAGAACCAAACAAAACAGAAACATAGCGATCATTAAGAAGGAACGTACCGGTAACTGTGTCTGGATCCTGCCTAGCCTCTGCAGATCCAATGACGAAAGCACGTGCAGTCCTGCCTCCGCCGCCATTGTTCCCGTTACCGTTCCCGCCCCTCCCATTATCACCCTGCTTCAGTTTGGGACAATCACGCTTGAAATGCCCCGTGTCACCACAGTTATAACACCCCTGCCTCCCCTGAGTCCCCTGAGCAGCAGGAGCAGGAGTAGCCGCAGGAGTCTGAGTTGGGGTGAGCGCCACCTTGCAATCCTTAGCATGGTGCCCCAACTGATGGCACCGATGACAACGAGCCCTATCACAACTCCCAGAATGATGAAAACCACACTTGTTGCACTTGGGATGCTTCCCAACATACCCACCCGTCTTCGACCCAGAAGAAGACCCAGATGTATCAAACTTCTTCGCCGGCTGAGCTGGCACCACACTCTTCCCCACACTCTCCCACTTCCTCTTGTTCCCCTCAGCAGCCTTCACAGTAGTACCCTTGGGTGGCAAAACGCCTTCCGCCACCTTCAGGTTAGTCATCCGATGAGCTGATCGGACAACTTCAGCAATAGTGGGAAGATTCCCAGCAGCCACCAATCCAGCAATCTCGGGCACTAGTCCAGACACATAGTGCTCGATCCTCCTGTACTCGGGTGTGTGTAAGTCAGGACACAACACCGCCAGCTCGTTCCTCCTCACAGTATACTCCTCAATCTCCGACCCAACCATCTTGTAACTCCAGACTTCATGCTCCAACTTCTGTATCTCCTCCCGCGGACAGTACTCACCTCTCAAAAGCTGCACAAACTCCGCCCAAGGCATAGCAATAGCCTCTCCCAACCCCACGTTCTGAGTGGTAGCATTCCACCACGACAATGCAGGCCCCTCAAACGTCGCAGTAGCATACTTCACTCGGTCCCCAGCAGGACAGTTGCACATAACGAACACAGATTCCACCTTCTCCAGCCATCGGAGCAGTCCCACCGCTCCCTCAGTTCCAGCGAAGTTATGGGGCTGACAATCCCTAAACTTCTTATAAGAGCACTGAGGTGGGGGTGGATTGGCACCAACACCTGAATCACGGTACACAAGTAAAACACAAACAAAAAGACACGAAACCCAAAAATGAGGCAAGGTCGACAGAAATCAACTCACCACCCATGGCATTAATCCCAGCCTGGAAATTTGCCATAGCCATATTCACTTGCTGCTGGAGCAAGTTGTTCAGTTCAGCTTGGGTCATGTTGATGTTCCCACGACCACCGCCTCCGGCACGACCACCGCCGCCAGCACGGCCACCGCCTCCACCACGACGTCCACCACCGCGAGCACCAGACATGATCTAACAAATCAAGAAATCGAGAGATTCAGATTCACTTCCAGTGTCAACCACTAGAAATTTTTCAAGAGTTAACCTAGGGACAAATTCAGGACTATACATCCAAACTCGAAGTCCATCGGGATTTTCATGCATCCCAGTTTATTATTTCGTGTGCACCCGAAATGATAAACTGCTCTACATGGTCCTCCAGATGTACCCCTAATCTAGACCCCAGTCACCGAACATTGTCGCCTATGTGGCAATAGGTGCAAGTGTAAGAAGGCATGTGTGTGCGAGAACCAACAAATCAACCCCTCCTCCTTCAATCCAGAAGAAGAAGACAAGAGTAGGTGAGAACCCAAATGAAAACGGATGATGTAACGGAGAAGCATGATGATGATGTAAGGACACCCCGACAACGTTAGTACGTATCCCACTAATAGACCCAAAGTATGTGACCGTCTAGTGTGTGCGAATCGGCTATAGACCAGACTCTACATGCAGTCCTAGTTCACTATAACCATTGGGTCTGATACCAATCTGTCACACCCTCAAATTTCCACTTGCGGGGTTTTACCGCGAGGCGCATGACAAACCAGGATCCAAGTCAACGATCACAATAAATAACTCTATATGAAAAACGTAAACAAACATAACCATTAATTTAACCAGCGGAAGCATTTAAAGAATTTAATCTCTACAAAACAGTGTTCCCAAGTATTCAAGACACTTATTACAAAACGTGCACTAAAATCTAGACGCCAATGCAGACCCGTGCGCCTAGTTCCATTCATTGCTACCTTAGCGACCTGAGAAAAACATGCCAAAAGATGTCAACATATAATGCTGGTGAGTTCACAGGTTTGTTCAAAAATGTTACCAAAATGTTCCCATGTCCATACTATATCAATGTTACCAAGTACGCTAGCTAGGCGTATGTTTCATTACTACTACGATTGGAAACCATTACTAGACACGTTTAGCAATGTTCAGCATGTTTAAGCAGCCCGTATGTTCAGCATGATACTAATGTACCTGTTCGAGACAATATGCACCCGCCCGGCCCTCCAAGCCGACGAGTGGGGCAGGTCACGCCCAATAGATCTATCCACATTTCCCCCGTTGTGCAAACCCGCACATTCATGGTTTCCCCCGGGACTTTCCAAAAGATCGTATAGCAATAATAAGTTAAAACCATAGTATGACATATGTTACCAAAACAGTTTAGCGCATGTTTTCTCCCCCAAAGTTAAAGCAGTAAAAGTGGGGCCGTGAACTCACCTTAGATAGCGTTCTTCAAATATAAGTAAAGATGTTTAGCCCTTGACAATCCCTCTACCGGAGATCTATCAAAATGTTCACATAAGTGTTCCGACTAATAACCATAAGGTTATCTAGCCCCCGATTGTCCAGATCATAACCAAGTATGTTTTAAAACGTGTTTAAATGTTTAACCGACACACTAGACCGACCCGACATCCCGTTGGTGACCCATTACCCTAACTAATCAAGTACACATAGATTACACGCAAGGTTCAAGCATAAAACACTTAGTTTGTATCAAAAATCTCATTTCTGCATCAGAACGGTCGAACCAGTCAGTTTAAGGTCTCCTTCGCACCTTTTTACTCTCCTTCGCCCGTTTTACCTCTCGTTCGACCGTTTGATGCTTCCTTCGCACGTTTTGCCACGTTCGCCCACTGAAAAGCCTGGTTCGACCCTGGGATTCCTCCTTCGCACCTTCGACTGGTCGAAGGAGGCCAGGTTCGCCCCTGTTGTTCTATTTTGCCTAAAAACGCTTAAAACACATTCAAAACGACTCGAAACATCACCAATCACCGCAGTCAAACATGATTATGTTATCCTAACAAAACCCCACTGATTTTGCCCCAAACCATATCCGTTTCAGCCCTTTCCCAAAATGGCAAAAATTATGGAAACGTCACTTTCATGCATGAAATCTTTACCCAATTTGGAAGCTTTTGAAATCGACTCATGTTTGACTTAAAATACTCAGTTTGTCGATCATCCGATCATCCCTATGGGTTCTATTGATTATAAACACCACATGTTACGTCTAGATTCGTCAAAATCCCCAATTTACACATAATATCATCATCCAATCGATTCTAACCCTAAACAACAATCAATCAGCATTAAAAGCAATCCTACATCATGTCTCTAACATAGATAAAGCAGCAAAGCATTGAATAACACATTACACCACATAATACTCAATTAACACATGTTATTTATTATGAAAACTCATGTTAAATGATAGGGTTTTGTTTTAGAAAGATGTTTGAAAGGTTTTTAATCATAAAACACCCTTAAAACAGATCCGGACAATTAGGGTTAGATGAAAACGAATCAAAATGCTTTTAAAAAGGTTTAGGATTATGAACACACCTTGGATTCTTGTTTGGATGATGTGGATAGGTTAGATTATGAAAAAGAAGAGCAAAAACTCCTTCCTTAGCGTTTTAGGTCGTTTGAGAGTGTTTTGGGACGGCTAGGGTTTGTGAAATGATGAAAAATGACTAAGGTTGGTATTTATACTGATCCTCCTTCGCACCAATTGATTGGTCGAAGGTGGTCTCCTTCGCCCCTTTCACAGGGTCGAATGAGACTTGTCCAGGTCGAAGGGAATTCTTCAACTCCACTTCCCTGGTTCGCCCATCCAACAATGGGTCGAACCAGCTGCAACTTCTCCTTCGACCACTCGATGGTCGAACCAGAAGCCACTTTTACAAGTTTTCCAGTTTGTCGTGTTTAACGCATTCTAACACATCTTAACACATAAGCATGCATCCATAGTCTATATTTAACACATTAAGGCACAGATAATCGTTTACACATCATTTAAACACATCTATGTATATAATCCACCACACGACCCATAATCTACACATATACTTAATTAGTTCATGTAATGTCACCAACAACGGAACCCGGTACTAGTGTATTACCAAAACGACTCCCAATGATCCTCCAGATCATTGTACCCTGGACAATCCTAACTTGACCCGACTCAACTAACCCAGTTAAGTTTGTTTATAAACGTTTCTCGCTAAGGTAGACTTAGATGTTACTAATATGTTTAAGCCGAATATGCCGGGTGTCACAATTGCCAAACTATGAAACTTATTTTTGACCAATTGACTAGCCTTGGATCAACTATCACCCAAAACCAACTTGTCCTACAAATACTTACCGGCGTAACCGATCAATAC
This sequence comes from Ambrosia trifida, assembly GCA_028751855.1. NCBI lineage: Eukaryota > Viridiplantae > Streptophyta > Magnoliopsida > Asterales > Asteraceae > Ambrosia > Ambrosia trifida. The sequence continues at coordinate 108,094,313 of CM054123.1, read as the reverse complement.
GAAAACATCTCTCTCATCCTTCAAAACACTCAACCATTACCCGACTTCTACAATACCCGCTCTCGTCTTTTTCAAGTGGAAGACCACAAAAATAACCAAGCTAAACTCTCCTCTCAAACCCCCGGAACCGCACTAAACACCACTATCGAAAACTCCTCTCAATCCACACCACAGAACCGAACCACATATGACAACCGTCCAAACTGCAGACGTGGTCGATCACGGTAGCAACAGTTTGGAGGTTACTATTATTGGGCCCCCACTCCTCCTCCTTGGGCTTCGGCCAATCCACCACAACAACAATACAATAATTGGGCTCCTACTCCTCCCCCTTGCCCTTATCCCAATTATGGATACACCGGCCCACAGCAAAACAATCCCACCGGCCCAGGTCTACTTGGCCCAACACCATCATCCAATGGAGGCAGTGGCTAGGATCAGTCCTACTCAACTTCATACTCGCCGACTGACATAGCATAGGCACTTTATAACTTGGCACTACATCATAATGACCCATCTTGGACAATGGACACGGGCGCCTCATGTACAATGTCTCCTCATTCTAACAAATTTCCATCTATATTTAATTTTGGCATTATTCGAAATATTATTGTTGGTGATGATAAAACCATTCCGGTATTAGGACAGGGTGACATACCTTACCTCCACCCTTTAAAGTGAAAAATGTCATATACGCACCTAACCTTGTTAAAAACCAAATCTATGTTAGTCGATTTACTAACCAATTATCCATAGAGTTTGACCCTTGTGGCTTTATTATTAAGGATCCCCAGACCAAGAGACCTATCCTACGGTGCAATAGCTCAGGGGACCTTTACACTCTCAGCCCATCTAACATCACTCACCTCAACACTGCGTCCACTTTTGAAGCTATGTCACAAGACATTTGGCATCAACGGCTTGGCCACCCTGGACCAGCCATTTTGCAAACTTTGAAAACTTATAAATTAATTAAATGTGATCGTTTAGACAATAAAGTTTGTTCTTCTTGTATTTTTGGGAAACAAACACGTCTTCCTTTTTCCAAATCAATTACAAGTACTTATTTGCTATTTGATCTTGTGCATAGTGATGTTTGGACCTCTCCCATCATTAGCAATGGGGGACATCGGTATTATGTTTTGTTCTTAGATGATTACACTAATTTTCTATGGATATATCCTATCACACATAAATTCGATGTTTTTACAATGTTCACTAAATTTACAACTTTTATCCAAACCCAATTTAATGCTAACAACCAATTCCACACCTTTTGCAACCAAACAGGCATGCAATTTCGCTTTTCCTGCCCACATACCTCCTCCCAAAATGGAAAAGCAGAGCGGAAAATCCGAACCATAAATAACTTCATGCGAACACTCTTGGCCCATTCCTCAATGCCCAATACTTACTGGCCCCATGCCCTTGAGACAGCCACCTACCTCCTCAACATCATCCCAAATAAAATCCACCAATTCCAAACACCCACTCAACGTCTCTATAAATGCCTTCCCTCATATGACCATCTCAGAGTGTTCGGTTGCCTATGTTACCCTCTTATCCCACACACCACTATTCACAAACTTGAATTCTGCTCTACCCCGTGCATTTTCCTTGGTTACCCACCCAATCACCGAGGTTACAAATGTCTTGGCCTCAAAACAAATAAAAATAGCATTAACCGTCATGTCCTGTTTGATGAAACCATCTTTCCCTTTCGCCAAGAAACCGAAACCTACCCTTCAAAACTATATCTTTCTAGAAGACCACATTTACCCACACCATATTTACCCAAACTCACAGTCACCTCCCAGCCCTTCACCAAACCAACCGGCCCCACCCACTACAAATTTTCCTACGGCCCACAGCCCACAAACAACACCCACCAACGAACAACATACCCCACCTACAACAGACCAACAATCGGCCCAACCCACCTTACTACATTCGGCTCAAACCGCCTCCCCACCACACAACCCCCAAACCGGCCCAACACCTCAAACGCCCACCTCACAACCGATTAGCAACCTCATTCCCACACCACCGCCCCCACTGGCCAGAACCAAGAGGACCAGAGCTATGTCCGGCATTGCCAAACCAAAACAAATATTCAACTTAACCGCCTCCACCATCGTTCCTATACCCAAAACACCACTTGAAGCCCTGTCCAAACCAGAATGGTATGACGCCATGACTAGTTAATTTAACGCCTTAATTAAAAATAGAACTTGGCAACTTGTTCCGAGACAAGAGCATATGCATGTGATTCGCAACATGTGGCTTTTCCGCCACAAATACAGGTCCGATGGCACTTTGGAACGTTATAAGCCCGCTTAGTTTGTGATGGTCGAAATCAAGAGGTCGGTGTGGACTGTGGTGAGACATTTAGTCCGGTTGTCAAACCGGATACTCTTCATGCTTTTTTATCTTTGGCCACTTCCAAATATTGGCTGATTCATTAGTTGGACATTAGCAATGCATTTCTTCATGGTAATTTATCCGAGACGGTTTATATGTATCAGCTGATGGGTTTTCCACACAGAAATTATCCTGACCATGTGTGTCTACTCAGGAAATCTCTATACGATCTCAAACAAGCCCCTCGTGCCTGGTATCAAAGATTCACCGATTTTGTTCTCTCTATTGGATTTATTCAAAGTAAATGTGACAACTCTTTATTTACGTATCATCACGGGCTGACACCACACACTTATTGATATATGTGGATGACATCATCCTTACCTCTTCCACAGACGCTCTACGCGTCCGCCTTATTACCAGCCTCGCTTTCGAGTTTACCATGAAGGATCTTGGACCTCTTACCTACTTCTTAGGTATTCAAGTTTCACGCTTCGCTGATAGCATGTTTTTATCACAGCAGTCTTATGCTTTGGATATTATATCACGTGCTGGTATGGATTCATGCAACCCAGTCGCTACTCCAGACAATACAAAACCAAAGCTCAGTGCCACTGCCAGTCTGCAATTTGATAACCCCACCCTTTACAGAAGTCTTGCAGGTGTCCTCCAATATCTCACGTTCACCAGACCAAACATTAGCTATGCGGTTCAACAGATATGTATGCATATGCACGATCCCAAAATTGATCATTGGAACGCGTTAAAGCGTATCATTCGTTACATAAAGGGATCGGGTGACCATGGTTTAACAATTTCAGCTTCTTCAGATCTCTCACTTCGAGCCTATACTGACGTAGACTGGGCAGGCTGTCCTGACACTAGACGTTCCACTTCCGGTTACTGTGTTTACATGGGTTCCAATCTCTTATCATGGTCGTCCAAATGACAATCCACAATTTCTCGCTCTAGTGCTGAAGCATAATATCGAGCTGTTGCAAATGTGGTCGCTGAAGTTTGCTAGATCCGAAATCTACTTCTTGAGCTACGTCACCAGTCTGCTACTCTTGTTTATTGTGATAACATTATTGCCATATACTTGTCTAGTAACCCGGTACAACATCAGCATACAAAGCACATTGAATTAGATATTCATTTTGTTCATGAGCATGTTTAGAGAGGCACGGTTCGGATTCTTCATACGTCGTCCGGATTTCAAATCGCAGACATTTTCACCAAAGGCCTTCCACGAGTTTTGTTCAATGACTTTCGATCCAGTCTCAACATACGGAAACCTCCAGTTTCGACTGCGGGGGTGTAATAGAATAACTCTAGAATATTCCAATATATATATATATGGATAGTCTTGTGTATTAAGTTTTTTGGGTATTAAGTTTGTAATTATCTATTCCCTAAAATAAGAGATTGTATTCTCTCTATATTGGATATATCAATAAGAAGATGATCAAGCATTGAACCATAGTATTCTTCAGAATCAAAACTATTTGGATCTCAAACCATCGGAGTTGCTTCATTTTGAATCTTTGATCTGTTCCAATGGTTTTGGGAAACCAACTATTGGTAACCAAGCAATTTATAATCACATGTACAATATATTTGAAATTTTAGGCTACATAAGTAATGTTACAAAAACCTTTTTTTTCTTTGCATTTCCTCTTTTTATAATCAATTTTAAACAATAAATATTTTAGAGTTGTACAATACCTTGAATAATTTTGTTGGAATGAAAGGTCCTTGTCAACTGTGGGCACTTACCAACTCTCGTTATCAATCCATATGTATATGATTATCAAAGTAAATAGTCATAAATTTTTGGCGTTTTCTATTAACTACATAGACGTGTTAGATGGTGTTTAGGATTGCTTTTTGAAAACTGAATATGCGTTTTACTGCAGTATGGATGTAGCTGCTTTAAGATTATTGCGTTTTGGTTGTTTAAAAATCCATTTCAAAACTCAGCCCCAAACACACTAAAAACTTATTATTTGCGTTTTCAAAACACAATAATCTAAAAATCTATTTCAAAACTCAACCCCAAACACCCTCTTAGTTGGTGAAGATTTTAAGTTATTACTATTATGTTTTATCATATTATTAATTCGGTTGTGAGCGCTTATATATGTATTAATCGTGTTTTAGATACTGAATAACTATGCTTCTAATCGTTAACAAGATGTTAGTCAGAGTAAAGTGCAAGGATGGTCCCTGTGGTTTGCCCAAATTTAAACTCTGCTCCTCAGCCTTTCGAAATTACACGTATGGGATCTATGGTTTGTATTTTGTTTCATCGATGGTCCCTGACTTGGATGGAGGTTAAGTTTTTCAGTTAAGTCTATGTACAATTACTATATTACCCCTCATTAAAAAAACAAATAAATAAATGGTGCTCCTTTGTCTCTGCAAATCACAACTTTAACATCCAAATTGATTTCCAGCCAATCACCACTGTCTCCACCACCGCAACCACCACCCTATCAATCGGCGGTTCTATCTCTGTCTCTCAACCCCCACCACCATCTTCCCCCAACTACCACCACCATCTTCCCAAACCTTCCACCACAATCTTCCCTCCTCACACACACACACAACTACTTCAACCAATAGTGCTTAAAACCATACCTTCCTTCTCTTCTTAAGCTGAAGTCACAACACGTACTCCGGTAATCGTTCACCGGAAAACACTCACCACCGACATCACTGCTATAGGTTAGTAGATTCCGATAACTTGACGATTCCTGTTCTGTTTTCTTTAGATTTTGTTCTGATTATTGATTAGTTGCAAGTTACTGACGGTTACGGATGATTATGTTCTATATTATAGAGTTTCCGTTCAGATTATCAATTAGTTGCAGGTTGTTGACGATTCATGTTTTGTTTTATTGAATTTTTGTTCAGATTATTCATTAATTTCAGGTTAGTGACAATTCATGCTCTATTCTATTGAGTTTTTGCTCAGAATATGGATTAGTTGTAGCCTTGTGGGTTATCGATGATTCATGCTCTATTTCATTGAGATTTTGTTCAAATTATTGATTAGTTGCTGAAAACCAATTCAATTAGCTCCGATAACTAATTCACTAATTCACTTCTTTTATTACTATTAATAGCTCCGATAAACATTGATTGAACAGAAACTGAAAACCCATAAACATTTTTGTAGTTCGAGATTTTCTTGAAATGATTTATTATTATTATTATTATTATTATTATTATTATTATTATTATTATTATTATTGGGTTGTTACTTCTTTCTCTCTCTAGAAGATGACAGAGACGATTCAGGTTTAGGTAGGGTGGTGGTGGTTGGAAGAGGTGGTGGTGTTGGTGGTTTGAAGGGGGCGGTGATGGAGTTGATTTGCACAGGTGATTGGTGAAGGAGAAAGGGGGTTTTATTTTTTTATAGGGTGAGGGTATTTTGGTCATTTTACATGACTTAACTGACAAAAATTAACGACGTTAGCTGGTAGGGACCAAAATGTTATAAAATGTCAACGTTAGGGACCATTGAAAATATATTGGGACGTATGTGAAATTTGGGCAAACCACAGAGACCATCCACGTACTTTACTATGTTAATCATCAAAAAGTATCAAAAAGTGGGATGTCAAAACTATCACATGATTATAATTGCATGCAACTGTTTTTTTATAATATTTTACAGCCAATCTGTTCATAATGATAATCACTTAGGGTAGACAGGACGGTCTGTGATAGACTGACCGTGATGCTTACAAACCGTGATGGTCATCACACTGACTAATAGCCGTTGTCAACGGTCTTTTGACCGTTTGTATTAGAATTTTTTTTTTAAACACTATATATAAACTTCATTTTTCAACCAAAATCAATATTACAAACAATATTTTCAACAATCAAACAACCTAAACCTCAATCAAAACACATTCAATCTTCAAAAAAAAAAATGGAAGGATCGAACAAGAAACAATTGGCTACGAAATGAAAGTTTAGACCAAAGGTTCGGTCTAAATTAGGCGAACCGGCTAGGCTTCTTCAAGACGAACTCCCCACAACCTATACACCAAACGTCTCAAACTCAACATATGCCCACCCCACCCTTACAAAACCAAGGTCTTCAAAACCTTATGTATCAAACCCAACAAGTTTAGCTTCCAAACCAATATCCACTACACTACTCCCAACCCAACATGCCAACCCAAGTCGCATTCGGAGTGTTCCAAGTACCTCCCGATCCGATTGATGAGCCAATGTTCGACCCTTTTGGGATTCGTGAACCGTACCAAAATACTCCGTATCGTAAACCGGTTCCGAGCGTAGATTCGGATGAAGATGAAGAAGAGGAAGAGTAACCATGAAGACGCCGAAGAACCATATAAGTCGATTCTCATCGAACGAAAACGTGAAATTTGTGAGAAGTAGGGTTGAGTCATTAACTTTTAGTTTTTTTTATGTTTTTTTAATTTTATGTTTTTTTTATTTTTATGTTTTTTAGTTAATGTAAGTTTTTTTATTTTATTTAATGTAATGTTTTTATTTTATTTAATGTAACTTGTATTTGATGTGTGTCAGATAGTTGATTTGGGTTATGGTGATCCGCAACCAAAGGTTGCGGATTCTTATGACAAAAAAGTTGCACCGAATCAAACTTTTGTTTCATAGATCCACAAGTTGAGATTGCGGATCATTTTTATGATTTCTTTGTTTTACATAAGCTGAATCCGTAATCTTAGCTTGCAAAATCACCAAAATCTAAATCAACTATCTGACAGACACCAAACGCAAGAAATCTTTTTGGATAAAACTAAAAAAAATCCATTGTCAGCACCAATTTAGCCTGCATGGATGGCAAAATTGGCCTTTATTACATGTTTCATCTTTATGTTTTTTTTTTTTTCAACGGCCAACAAACTGACGTCACAGCTACCTGGGCACCCAACAATCATGAAAGCATCCATACGCTCCTAGGTGAAGACACGTCTTAGGTGCCCGCCCTAGAATGCGCCGGGTAGCTAACACACACCAAGCCACCTATTCCGGAGAAAACCCGACCCTTCACCCGTCCGAAAGCACGACAGTAAAGAGCCGGTAAAACCATTGGATCAGGAATCGAACTCCTGACCAAAAAATCAAAAGTATTCCCTCATATCCCCAACCACTGAGCTATATATAAGCTCGTGGTGTTTCATCTTTATGTTCTTGAAACTTACTATCATATCTTGTCATTTGAGCATCATATCTCATCATTTCAGTTATATATGACGAATCATGAAATACAATGATTGAACTTTTGACCAAAAAGTACTCGATTTAACTAATTTATTTATAAATATTTTAATGGTCAGACTATAAGAAAATTACAACATTGAATATGTATAAAATTAAGTTGGCCGAAGGGTCTAGTTCCACACATGTGAGTAGGGATGAGGTCGGGACGGTATCGGTATCGATACCGATCCCGACAATACCGATACCGAAAACTCCAAAAAACCAATACCGATACCGATTATACCGGTACGGTATCGGTTTCGGTTCGGTATCGGTACGGTACCGGTGTGGTATCGGTATTTTACCTTAAAATACCGATACCATACCGATCCCGTACCGATACCGATAATACCGAAACCGAAAACCTCTAAATGTGGGTACCGATACCGATACCGAACACCCTCAGTTCGGTATCGGTTCGGTACGGGATCGGTATTTTTTTTTTTTTTTCGGGATCGGTTTTCGGGACCGTATGCTCATCCCTACATGTGAGAATGCAAAAAACAACTACTAAATTGTATGGTCTACATACATAATAAAAAAGTTATGTGGGTTTTATAACTCGCAGGGCCTGGATATCTTTTATAAATCGTGATGAGATCACTTTCCATTTAAAAAAAAAAAAAAAAAAAAAAAAAAAAAAAAAAAAAAAAACAAACTGAATATGCGGTTTTGTTATGAACAAACATTGTGTACTTGAATCAAACCAAAGCCTTCCCTAATTATATAGGTAATTAAGGAACCATCCCAACATTTCAGTTGTTAGTTAAACGACCAATTATGGGGTTCGAGACAAAGAAAGATCAAGGCAGCATATCAGCTTTTCCTTTATGCTTTACTTGGTTCTGTTTTTATGCTATTAGCTTTTCTATTGATTCTTTTCCAAACAGGAACCACCGATTTACAAATTTTATTAACCACAGAATTTAGTGAGAGGCGCCAAATCTTTCTATGGATTGCTTTTTTCGCCTCTTTCGCCGTCAAAGTGCCTATGGTACCAATTCATATTTGGTTACGTCCCGAAGCTCATGTAGAGGCACCTACGGCAGAATCCGTCATCTATGCAGGAATTCTTTTAAAATTGGGAACCTACGGCTTTTTAAGATTTTCAATACCCATGTTTCCACACTTTGTTTCACTCCTTTCATTTATACTTTAAGCGCAATACGATAACTTCCATATATTACTGATCCCATGAGTTCCGAATTGAAAGCTCTACTAATTTTGATCGTGCTTGATGTGAAGGCTATAATCGGTCCAAAATACGCATCGGTCTTTCATAAATATTTAACTAGTTTCCATACAAAAAGTACGTTTTAATTAACCATTGCATTTTGGCCTTTGATGGCGTGGGGTGGATATGATAGAGATATATCATGGGTGGTGGAAGGACTTGATGTTTCAATTCAAACACTTTTAATTCCTCGTATGAAATGGAATTAATTATTTATTTCTTAACCTTACAAGTTTACAAAATTGACTTATTGTGCTCTTATTTTCTTGGAGTTCTTAAATATATAGGTCTACATTTGAAAAGTATATGTGTAAGTATGTCCATGCTATATGAGACCCACAAACCATCGTGTTAATCACAATCTAGACTATCTAGAGTGAAACAAAATTTTCAAAGTGCATATCTAAGAGATGACCTAAAGAGCAAACATGTCTGGAACGAAATTTTAATGCAAAGTTGGGATGTAATTTAACTTGTTAAAAGAGTAAGAGTTTGGTGTTGATATAGACTTTGATGTGTCATATGTTGTTTGTATTACTAACGACTAAATGGGAGGGACAACATAATAATACTTCTATTGTGACTGAAGCTGTCAATCGCAAGTACTTTCATAGATTAATAACTTTGTGACGGGGAATACTACGAAAGTTTTTCCCATCGTTACATATGTGCTAAGATTTAAGATGGATTTTCGACTTCACTTTCAAAAGATATTTTGATTATATGATTATGTGCAACAAAATGAGGGCTTTTTTCACAAACTGTTCATGAACATTTACCGAATGAGATTTTTTGTCCGTATTTTTTTAGGAAATAACGTGTTCATGTTCGTTGTGTTTGTTTGTTAAATTTAGGTATTGAACAAAAGTGAATGCAAACAAACATAAATGAATGCAAACAAACACAACCATACGTTCATAAATAAAAACGAGCACAAACTAACACATCTTAAATTTCAAATAAAATTGACGTTTTTCTTAACAAACATTATTTGCCCGAAAATTATAAACCAATTATCCAAACATACTTGACATAATATTGATCACATAATATTAATTATCCAAACTTTCTTAACAAACATTATTTGCCCAAAAATTCTAATCCAATTATCCAAACTTACTTGACATAATATTAATCCAATAATGTCTCATAAAAACACATAATTGTCATATTAAACTTGAAATTCACGTTTAATCCATCCAAAGTAATAGTTAATTAAAACATGTGAAATAATATTAATATGTATTACACTAACATATATATTAAATAATCCATCACTAGGAATTTTGAAATACTTATATTAAAAATAAAAAGTTAAAAACCCTAATTAACTATCAAGCGCAAACAAACATGTTACGGAACGTTCACGAACATAAATAAACGAACGTGGCCTATGTCCATGTACGTTTGTTTAATTAAATGAGCATAATTTTTGTTTGTGTTTGTTCATTTATTAAACGAACGAACACAAATGAACTTCTCGACGAACAGTTCACAACATATTCGCTGAACGTTTGATTCATTTATAGCTAGCCCTACTTTTTCACCAAAAATTCGCCTATATAATTTTATGTTCTAGGTTAAAAAAATGATAACATTTTTCTAGTTTTATAGATTGCATATGTATCCGAAATCCCATGATTATATGTCAATAAAGTTAATCAAAATTTTTATATCTTTAAAAGCAATAGTGTTAGGGTATGTGTAGTGGTAGAGGGTTATGTTGGGGTTATGGGATTAAAATATTAAAAAGTAATAGAAAAGGAGTTATGTGAGGGTTATGGAAAAAGAGGGTGTAGTGGGAAGGAGGGTTATGTTGGGGTTATAAATGATTGGTAATGATTGGTTAATTATTGTTTTTTAATTAAATAAGAATATTAAATAGTTTAAATTATTTTTCATTAAATATATAAAACTTATAAATACCCATTTTCACCACTACTATACCCATCTTCAAAAAAAACCCATCTTCACCACCACAAAAAACCTGCAACAAAAAACTCCATCTTCTTCATCCTCCTCCTTCAACCCTCTTCTTCATCCTTGCCTCCTCATCCCTGCCTCCAACCCTCTTCTTCTTCTACAATCTTTTTCCCCCAATTCCCAAACCCTAATAATAATAATAATAATAATAATAATAATAATAATAATAATAATAATAATAATAATAATAATAATAATAATAATAATAATAATAATCTGATCTCCTTTACGCTTATCTACATTCCCATTGTATGATACTTTTTATTAGAAAAATTAAGGTTTGAAAAGAAAACATTTCACAACTCATCCATGTCTTTTCGATCAGCTTGTACCTAACAATAAAGCATACCAGTTTCAAAACCTTCCTCTTCCTTGTTTCATCCTCAATAGACCACCACCACAGCCCCTGTTTCATCCTCAAAAGACCACCACACACAGCCCCCTTCCTGTTCAAGATCCATCATCAAACGACGATAACCACTGGTTCCTGTTCATCGTCATCCCCCTTCGTGTTCATCGTCCCCACCAAGACCACAGCCCATCCTGTTCATCGTCTTCCCCTGTAAACCACCGTCGACCACCGCCTGCAAACCCTAATAATAATAATAATAATAATAATAATAATAATAATAATAATAATAATAATAATAATAATAATAACTCTACACAAAACGCTCGCTATCACCTTAACCTGCAACCTCAAAACGCCACCATAGCGCCGGCGGGGGCGGTGTTCCCCGGCGCTATGGGTGGCTATAACGCCACATAACTACCCCACTACGCATACTCTTATAAGAAAGCCCACAGTCCACAGATGAAAGAGAACAAGACCATTAGTTTTTTCTTTTCAATGTTATAGCAACTGAAGAAGTGCTCAAATGTAACCAAAAGATGCTTGTTTTGAAGAAACCTACGGCTAATGAACCGATGGCTACTCTTGTCAGATGATTCAAAAGAACAATGAAGCACTTCAATAAATGTGAGAGAAGTGGTATTCGACGAGCCTAACGAGTTTCATACGTCAGGCTCGAGCTCGAGCTCGGGCTCGATAAATAAACGAGCTTTGTTTTAGGCTCAAGCTCGGCTCGAACTCGAGCTCGATAAGACTCGGCTCGTTTCGAGCTTTTTACCGAGCCGAGTTCAAGTAGCTCCCGAGCCGCTCAGCTCGTTTGCACCCCTACTATAGGAACACCGTTCACAAAATAAAAGAAATATTATTAGGAATTTCGGATTACAATACACAAATAAAAAGTAAATACAATACAAAGACAGAAATTAAAATTACAAGAAATAGAAATACAGAAAGCGAAAGGAATCTCGTGGTGACTGAGGCACGTGTAGAACACGCTTCCCTTAAAACAGATTTCGGGCCACCCAGGTGAACCCGTCTGTTTCCCAGGGTACAACAGCCTAAGCAGATTGCACTGTCGGAGAAAACCTAGCACCCGAAATAGTACCTGAAACAAGAGTGCGGAGGGCAGCGAAGTTAGGAAAATTATCAGACAGTAGGTGGTGGTTCGTGAACATGTATTCAGAGGATTTTTCTGTGTATCTCAACAGAGCTCACAACTCTGTATTTATCAACATGAAGGGAGGCATGCCAAGAGTCCATATTCAATAGTATTGAATTACTAGACTTAATCACAATTTAAGTCTTTGTAATTAATCACTAGACTTAATGACTCTTGACAGGTGAAGAATCTGAAAGGACGGACTAGAACACACTAGTTCACCAAACCTGAGCCATGGGCTCGAGCCACACCAATCCAAGCTTGGTTAAAAACATAAAGGCGGCTCTCAAGCGGCTCGCGGCGATGCGAGCGTGCGAAGTGCAAAGTGCGCCATCAAAACGCCACATTACGCCCATCGCCCTTGTCCCGGTCCCGGTCCCGGTCCCGTGCCCGTGCCCGTGCCCGGGCGCGGGCGCGTCGGGTGCTTTCGCACCCTCCTGGCTACCACTGGGTGTGTCCTGTTGTATAGGAATACATTCCTCTACAGAATTCTACATATAAACCAACACTTGATTTATATCTCCACCAATGTGGGACAAGCACAAATTCCCACAACATTAAAGTTTCACCACACACACTTAAAGCTTAGATCTCTCATTCATCTAGCTTTTATAATTAAATATCATTATATTAAACATTAATATAATATTTAAATTAATAAATTTCCAACAATCCCCCACATGAATGGAGATCGCCCCACACACTCAAGTGTCACAATAAAATTTCAGCGGTTAAGCAATGCAGGATAGGTAGGTATTCCCTTTGAACCCTCCTTTGTGATGTGCACTTTGTCTCCTAGCGGTTAGTAGACGCGATGTCCTTGAACCAACCCCTTTTTACGTAGACGTTATTACACATCACACATTACTCTCCCTGGTCTGGTTAACTCCTCATTGTCGTGTCCATTTATGGTCATGGAGCACTATCCTGGTTCTGCGAGAGCTCTAGGAATTGCGCCCCCCACAATTCCATTTGAAGCGACCCCACTTCTCTCTAACATAGGTGATTTTACCAAAATCATTAAAAGCCATATGCTTATCCTCCTTTGACATCACTGATTTATTTTAAGGACGGACTAGGAAGTATGCAACTCCCTTTGTGATTTGGGGTACTCCCCACAGTGATCTTAGTCCGTACAGTTAGGTGGTCCTATTGAGCCTAGATCATGGGATCTCCAATCCTCTAGGATAGGTTTTCCGTTGTACAAACTTATTCCAAGGGCTTTAGTCCCATTCCTATTGACGACTTATGTACTACCTCTCTGCTTAAGCCTTTTGTAAGCGGATCCGCAATGTTATCCTTTGACTTCACATAGTCAATAGTGATAACCCCTGTTGAGAGCAGTTGTCGTATCGTATTATGCCTACGTCGTATGTGCCTCGATTTTGCCATTATACATTGCACTTTGAGCTCTACCAATTGCTGACTGACAATCACAATGTATGCAAATAGCCGTAACAGGCTTAGGCCATCTTGGAATATATTCCAAAAACTGACGTATCCATTCTGCCTCTTCTCCAGCTTTATCTAAAGCAATAAATTCAGATTCCATCGTGGACCTAGCTATAAGAGTTTGCTTGGAAGATTTCCAAGCTATAGTTGCTCCTCCAAGGGTAAACACATAACCACTTGTGGATTTAGAATCTTTCATATCGGATATCCAGTTGGCATCACTGTATCCTTCCACAACAGCTGGATCTTGGCCATAATGCAGTCCATAATTCCTTGTGTATCTCAAATACCTTAACAGTCTTGTCATGCTTTTCCAATGTTCAGCACTAGGATTACTAGTATATCTGCTTAGCCTGCTCACAGCATATGCTAAGTCTGGCCTGGTACATGACATGAGATACATCAAACTGCCAATGATCCTTGAATATTCCAATTGAGCAACACCCTCACCTCTATTCTTTGCCAAATGTTGAGAGGTATCAATCGGGGTTTGAGCCACACTTGTGTCCTCCGAATTGAACTTCTCAAGGATCTTATCCACATAATGAGATTGACTTAACACAAGACCAGTTTGGGTTCTAATAATCTTCACTCTAAGAATTACATTAGCTAGACCCATGTCTTTCATGTCAAATCTCGCTTTCAACATGTCTTTAGTAGATCTGATCATCTTGTCATCACTCCCAATGATAAGCATACCATCCACATAAAGACATAAGATTACATAACCTTTAGAAGTGTCTTTCACATAGACACACTTGTCACATTCATTTATTTTGAAACCACTGTTAAGCATAACATGGTCAAACTTTTGATGCCATTGTTTTGGAGCTTGCTTTAAGCCATACAGTGACTTGACGAGTTTACATACTTTGCTTCTTGGCCAGGAGCAGAGAAACCCTCAGGTTGCTCCATGTAAATCTCTTCCTCTAACTCCCCATTTAGAAATGCAGTTTTTACCTCCATTTGATGTATTTCCAAATTTCTCAAAGCTGCAATTGCATGCACCAATCTTATAGAGGTTATTCTAGTCACAGGCGAGTACGTGTCAAAGTAGTCAAGACCTTCCTTTTGTCTATACCCTTTGATTACGAGCCTTGCCTTATATTTGTCAACAGAGCCATCAGCTTTCATCTTTTTCTTGAATATCCATCGATATCCAAGTGGCTTGCACCCTGGTGGAAGATCAACTAACTCCCAAGTCTGATTCTGTAAAATAGAATCAATCTCACTTTTGATGGCTTCTTTCCATTGAGGTCCATCTGAAGAGGTGACTGCTTCTCGATAGGTTTGAGGCTCACTCTCAACCATGTAAGTAAGAAAATCAGGCCCAAAGGATTTTTCAATCCTTTGCCTTTTGTTTCTTCTTGGCTCAACCTCTTCATCCTCTGATCGTTCATGGGTTTTATTTTGAACAACCTTATCAACCGTTGTTGATGAACTCGCATGAGTTTGTTCTAATAACATTGGGAACTCCTCTTCAAAGTAAGTTGCATTTTCTGGCCTTGTTTCTATTATGGAGTTCTTATGAACATCAGGATTTTTGGACTCATGCACAAGAAAACGATGTGAAGTCCCATTTTGGGCATATCCAATAAATATGCAATCAACAGTTTTAGGCCCAATTCTAAGAGCCTTTGGAGGTGTAATAATTACCTTGGCCAGGCACCCCCACACTTTCAAGTATTTGTAGGATGATTTATGTCCCCACCATAACTCATATGGTGTTACATCCTTATTCTTGAAAGGAACTTTATTTAACAAAAAATTGGCCGACAAAATGGCCTCCCCCCACATGTCCTGGCTCATCCCAGAACTTATCAACATGGCATTCATCATTTCCTTTAGTGTACGATTCTTTCTTTCCGCAATGCCATTTGATTGGGGTGTATAGGGTGGGGTACACTCATGTATTATGCCACTTTTGGCACATTCATCCCCAAATGGCGAAACATATTCACCTCCCCTATCACTTCTCACACGCTTTATTTTCTTATTAAGTTGATTTTCAACTTCAGATTTATACAAGATAAACTTGTCAATTGCTTCATCTTTACTCTTAAGTAAATACACATAACAATACCGCGTACTGTCGTCAATAAAAGTAATAAAATACTTATTTCCACCTCTAGTGGGAATTGATTTTAAATCACACACATCAGTGTGAATCAAGTCAAGGGGCTCAGTTATTCGATTAACCGATTTAAACGATGATCTTGTTTGTTTGGCTTCAACACATGTTTTACATTTTGATTTCGAGTCTATGGCAAAATTTGGTATGTAATCTAATTTAATCAAACGACGCATCGAATTAAAATTAACATGACCAAGACGACCATGCCAAACATTAGGAGACTCAACCAAGTAAGCAGAAGTAGTAGCATTCTTATTCATATTCTTAGTAACAGCCATTACATTGAGTTTGAACATACCATTCTGGGCATAGCCCTTACCAACAAACATACCACGCTTACTTAAAACAAACTTGTCACTCTCAAAGAGTAGACGAAAACCAAACTTATTAAGCAACCAACCCGACACAAGACTCTTACGCAGGTCAGGAACATAAAGCACATTGCTTAAAGTGAGCTCTTTTCCAGAAGTCCACTTCAAGATCACATCACCTTCACCGTTGATATCTGCTGTAGCAGCATTCCCCATGTACAGCTTCTCATCTCCCACCACCTCTCTAAACATACTAAAGAGAGCCCTGTCTGGGCAAACATGGCGAGTAGCCCCAGTGTCCACCCACCACCCTTTTGGACTATAAGACACCAAATTAACCTCCTCCATCATGGCAGTGAGGTCTGAAATCATGGCCACTAAAGGCACATCATCATCAACAACCATAAGCGCCTTCTCACGTTTAGGTGCTTTGCATTGATCAGCTTTGTGACCAGCTTCATTACAATTGTAACATTTCCCTTTGTAGGAACTAACCTTCTTTCTCACACCACCTTTCTTAGGCCCAAGATCACGAACCTTACCTTTTGATTTTTCACCAAATTTGTGGCCTTTGTTGCTCTTATTCCCCCTTGAAGACTGACCATGCTCAACAATGTTGGCTCTTGCAGTACCTTCAACTTGAGTTCCTTTTAGAGACACTCTGTTATCTTCCTCAATACGCAAGCGAACCACAAGATCTTCAATGGTCATTTCCTTTCGCTTATGCTTAAGGTAATTCTTAAAATCTGTCCAACTTGGAGGAAGTTTTTCAACTATTGCAGCCACTTGGAATGTTTCACTAAGATTCATTCCTTCAGACAGAATATCACTGAGGATCACTTGCAATTCTTGGACTTGGCTAATAACGGTTTTGGAATCCACCATTTTATAGTCCAAAAATCGAGCCACAACATATTTCTTAGTACCAGCATCTTCAGTTTTGTACTTGCGCTCCAAAGATTCCCAAAGTTCTTTGGCAGTTGGTATCTTGCAGTACACGTTATACAATGGATCAGCCAGTCCATTCAACACATAGTTTCTGCATAGGTACTCAGAGTGTTTCCAAGCATCAAGTGCGCTCACAGATTGCGCATCAGAGTTCCCTTCAGCAAGTTGAGGGGGAACCTCAATCAAGAATCTTGCAAGATTCAGAGTTGTTAAGTAAAACAGCATCTTTTGCTGCCATCTTTTGAAGTTCAAACCAGAAAACTTTTCTGGTTTCTCAGCATGGTTCGCAACCGCCTGGGCTGCCTGGGTACCAACTAATGGTCCCACAGTGGTGGATGTCGATCCAACAGTTGTTGATGAAGCATTAGCACTCGTAGCCATTTCTGAAACAAGAGTACAAAAATTAGTTTTCAGAAATAATCGAAGAAAGGAATAATCCTTTTTTTTTTTTAACAATAGAATTTGGTTTACAAAAAACCAAACTGTTTGGTTTACAAAAAACCAAACCGAACTCACAAAGAGTTTATCAAAACAGTTTGTTTTGCAATCCGAAAATTTTTTAAAACAAAGTATGAACGGAGTTTTAAAAATCTGTTTTAAGCTTGTAGGAACACCGTTCACAAAATAAAAGAAATACAAATATTATTAGGAATTTCGGATTACAATACACAAATAAAAAGTAAATACAATACAAAGACAGAAATTAAAATTACAAGAAATAGAAATACAGAAAGCGAAAGGAATCTCGTGGTGACTGAGGCACGTGTAGAACACGCTTCCCTTAAAACAGATTTCGGGCCACCCAGGTGAACCCGTCTGTTTCCCAGGGTACAACAGCCTAAGCAGATTGCACTGCCAGAGAAAACCTAGCACCCGAAATAGTACCTGAAACAAGAGTGCGGAGGGCAGCGAAGTTAGGAAAATTATCAGACAGTAGGTGGTGGTTCGTGAACATGTATTCAGAGGATTTTTCTGTGTATCTCAACAGAGCTCACAACTCTGTATTTATCAACATGAAGGGAGGCATGCCAAGAGTCCATATTCAATAATATTGAATTACTAGACTTAATCACAATTTAAGTCTTTGTAATTAATCACTAGACTTAATGACTCTTGACAGGTGAAGAATCTGAAAGGACGGACTAGAACACACTAGTTCACCAAACCTGAGCGAAGTGCAAAGTGCGCCATCAAAACGCCACGTTACGCCCATCGCCCTCGTCCCGGTCCCGTGCCCGTGCCCGGGCGCGGGCGCGGGCACGTCGGGTGCTTTGCACCCTCCTGGCTACCACTGGGTGTGTCCTGTTGTATAGAAATAAATTCCTCTACAGAATTCTACATATAAACCAACACATGATTTATATCTCCACCAATGTGGGACAAGCACAAATTCCCACAACATTAAAGTTTCACCACACACACTTAAAGTTTAGATCTCTCATTCATCTAGCTTTTATAATTAAATATCATTATATTAAATATTAATATAATATTTAAATTAATAAATTTCCAACACCTACTTATTAGCATCAACCAACTAGATGAGGAGCAAAAGGCCACGTTCTATAAAGCTGGATTAAAGAATTGGTCTCATGAAGTACGGAAGCATAGAAATTACAGCTCCTTGCAACAAAACAACAAAAGATATAAAAGGGATCCGAAAATCATAATAATAAAGGTAGTGTTCATATGTCTTTTACCTTAAGTTTTGAGTTTTAAATAAATATTGGGCTTATAAAATTTAGTTTTCAATATTGGGCTACTATGTTCTTGAGTGTCAAATTTAGTTTTCAATAGCTCAAGTTTTAACTTTTAAGTCTAAAATGATTTTTTTTTATTAAAAAAAAATACAAATGTGCGAGCACACACACATATGTCCATATGAATTTTATAAAAAATGTGCCCTGAATAAAACGGGCTCTAGCCATGGGTCTCATCCGGACACTCTGAGCCTCCCATGATAAATGGGATCCATATTCTAACTTGTTAAATGGAGAACGGGATGTATGTTTTTCACCGACTTTGCACAAAGACAAAGGGTGTTGTTCATATTAGTATATAACCTTACATATAAAGTTATAAAAGGTATCGATCTTATGCATCCGACGTTGTACTTACTCACTAAAGAACTTGTTGAGCACCTCATTGTATTAGTAGACATCTGTAGAGGTTGGACCAAAGGGTAAGATCAGGTCCCATGGACAGACCCAGACCCCATGTACTAGTTAGTGGTCCTTAAAACATTGTTTGGTGATATACGTGACAAATTACATTAATATCTTCAAGATGATCCAACATCATTCAAGTACACAAATAAAAAAAAGTTAATGAAAATTTACGTGATTTATGCCCAAGTATCAATTGATGAATAGCGATAATACCAAATGAAGATAATCGAGAGTACTTATGGAAAGACAACACACTTAAAGCCGATGTTAGATCAAGCAAGAACCGGCTAGAAAATCGCAACAATCATTTGAGGCATAGATCAAGGTGTAATGGTTGATGATAACAACATGCTAGAGTGGTAGAATACAAATTGAACACAACTTGAGAATAAATTTTTATGCAGCTAGAACTTTATTGTGTGTGACAATATACATTTATGCTATATTTAGTGATAGTAGCTAGATTAGGTAAAAACGATCAAACTTATGTGATGAATGCTAAATGGATGTGGCCACACACAAGGGGAGCTATAATTTAGTAACTACTAGTATTATGCTCGCGCACTTCGCTGCGCAAATACAATTCTAAAAAAAACATGGCAGCGTATTGCATTCTAATTTGGCTAAATTTCGTAAAGCATGTCTCTTTCTAGCTCTGATTCTCATAAGAGACGGCTTTTGAAAGTAAATTTATGATTTAACAATCAAAATTACAATTCTTGTTTTTTTTACAACCCACATATGTTTTTATGTTTATTTTGTTCATACAATCATTCAAGCTTAACTTTCTTAGTATAATATAATGATTTTAGAACTTATATTTATATTATAGTCATTTTGCAATTAATCTAGATGGTCACTTTGTCTTTTTAATTTAAATCATATAAGGGTGAGGAGCTTCAAAAAAACTCACATGATAATAATGAACATTTTTATAAAAGTAGAATTTTCATAGAATACTTCAAATTTTATTTATATATAAGTACATGATAATCAGTGTACGGGCATATTAATTCGCATGTGATAATTCAAATACATTAATAAGTCTTTAAATTGATTATATAGTTATAGTACAAGTGCATAATGCAATAAGGGGTATTATGGAGAACTTTTACATGATATATCTATGTTAAAGCATGAGTCTCTTTATATCCCTTCTTAAAATGGGTGTAAAATTACTTTTCTAAACATGTCTCCTCCTTAATAAGGTAAAATATAGATATAGATAATATAGATATAGATAAGGCCATGTAACATGTTATTCACTCACTTTTTTCACTATCCCTTGTTATTGTTTAACTAGTTTTCAATCCACCTCACGCGTGTGGTAATTATTACCCATTTATTTAAATCCTATTTTTATATAAACTAATTTACTTAAATAATTAAATCAATAAAACTACAATAATCTTAAAAAACTAAAAAAGTGTGATTAAAATTAGTACTAAAATAAAAATACCGCCTACAACTTTTGTAAATTAAAATAAGTTGGGGGCTGTTTTGAAATTATGACGATGCTCTTCAGTTCTTCTTCCCCAAATACCCACACCAGCAAAAATTGCCAACCAATTTTTTCCCTCGATCCCCAATCATCGCCGGCCATATTGTTTTCTTCCCCAAAATCACTAGCCACACCTTCTTCTTCACCGAGACAAGTTGGTTATGGGAGAGGCCCCGGCCACTTTTCTTCTACCCTTTACGCCGTTAAGCCACCCATGCCCCACCACTTATCTTCTACCCTTCACGCCCCGTCAGCTGGTGTGCCACGCCTCTTCACGCTTTCAAGTGACGGGGCGTGAGGCTATAACACATAGTTTAACTTAATTTTAAAGCCTTTAGAATAATACTTTACATAGGTTATAATCATTATACTGTTTAGGTCGATCTGTGTACAAATATCTAAAAACCACATTAAAAACAGTAAAAGCGAGAGGTGGGGAATCAGGTTAATGTAGAATTGGACAAGTCATGCCACACTTTGATCAACATCCATGGACCAAGGAGACAAGTTAGATTCAACGGCCAAGAAGCACACCCATATGGGGTTGCACCGCTTGTGGACCATTAATTAATTAATAATTCATCTACACCTTTTTAAATTATCATCATGCAGAATCCAAATTATAAAAAACTAGAATTAGGATGATTATTATGCGTAAAATTATTTAATTTATGTGTATTTTTTTTTTTAAGTTATGTGTATGAATTTTAAATTTAGTTTCACAATTTAAGTTATAACTTATTTTTCATAAGTAAGAAAGTAGAACCTAGTATTTAAATTTGGATACATGTGGTTAAATTAAATTAAAGTAATTTGAAAGATGATCGTTGTTTTCATCTAATGTTCTTATATAGTAGTTAGAACCCTATATAAATTTGGCGTTATTACAAATAAGAGGAAATTTATCATTAAATGATTTGTCTATTATCGAGTGAAGGTAAGCACCTTCGGCAATCCATCGGTGAAGCATTCTACGGAAACTAAACGTGGTAAAGATATCATTGACAGGGTCGGTCCTGAGAAATCAGGTGCCCTGACCGAGCAAGAAAAAGATGTGCTTTGTGTTTTAAATGGGTCCAAATATAATTTTTTAAAGTTTTAAATGAGTTTAAATATATGTTTTTAAGTTTTAAATAGGTTCTATATTAAAACTAGCGGATTATACACCCTTTTTGCGGCGGGCAGCAGACAAGGTAGGTAGATTTATATAGCTTCATAAGTTAAAAACGTTTATTAAAAAATATAGTAACATAATTTAAAATGCTTCAAATCAAAATGGTGAAAAAAATTAATATGATATAAAAATAAGAAAAAAAGGATATGAAAATAAAGGATGGGAATCAAACAATCCGTAAGTTAGTGACAACTATTACAATTGTCATGGTCATTCCAAAAGAATCTATGAGTGAAACTGTGAAAGTGATAAAGGGCAAAAAATTTGGGACTTGAAAAGGTGAAGTGGTGAAATTTCTCTTTATTTGATAACGGTTAATAGTATACTAGTGGGAAATGAAAGCTCCATTTGATTGTTAAAAAAAAAAAAAAGATATCCCCCCCCCCCCCCCCACGCCGTACACATTCTTCTTAGGGTCGGCTCATAATCAAATCACTTAATTACATATATGTGTAAATAATAACCAGAAATATATCCCCCCCCCCCCCCCCGCGCCGTACACATTCTTTTTAGAGTCGGCTCATAATCAAATCACTTAATTACATATATGTGTAAATAATAACCAGGTAATGATACATATATATCCATCCAATTCATATGCATTTGTGATGTATTACACCAAAGCGAGAAACATCAAATTACATATCTAGATTAGATAACAAGTTACGCTTAGTGGTGAATCCACGATAGTTTTTCCTATAATGTCACTGTTTTAAATGTTACAATTTTATAGAACCGAATATAATTTTTTTGGGGCTGGCTTGGCGACCCGTGGTCAAGTAAGGTTAATCACATAATAAAATACGATAAATAATAAAAAACATTGTCGTTAGAAATTGAAAAAAAAAACATATAATATAAACTCGATGGTCCTGTTTCAATCCAGACTTCGCTTCTCTGTAGCTACTGATTCCTGCAACCAACGGAGAATTCGCCATTAGCATCATCATGTTCACATAGCCGTCACATATTCTAAGCTAGAACTTCCTTCGCCATTTTAATCCATATCCATGTCGGCTCTTTTCGCCGCACCTCTCCTCCACTTGTAACCTCTGACTCCTTGGTACAGTCGATTCATGACACTCTCCATTTTAGAGATTTATCGAATTTCGGATATCTGAATTTTGGATATGTTTGGTTTTCAATTCGGATTTTGGCCTAGTACGTCGATGATAAGTTGCAACAATTCATTGCTAATGGTAAACACACAAATCATAAGACTATTGTGAACGGATTAATCGTTATGCATGAAGAACATATTATAGAAAATTTAGCATGTGTACAAAATTAACTTAAGGGATGAAGTTTTAATTTAAAAATTAATATATGCTTTTTTTTGTTGTTCTGAATGGTTCAATCGGTTGGAATTTGAACTAAAGAGGGAGGCTATTGTACAAACCATCCTTAAAATACAAAGTGTAAGAAGCAATCCTGACCCTCCATCTGCGTTTTAATCAAAAACATCAAACATTAATTACCCACGCGAGTTTTAAGTGTCAGTTAAGAAAAGAGGGGCAAATTAGACAAATTGCCACTATAATAATTTGAATTTTTTTTAATAATCGCGCCAAATCTCATTTATGGATAGTTACAATCAAATTGCTATAATTCTGGAATTCACAAAATTAAAATAACACAAAATCATACTCTCTGTAACAAAAAAAAACAAAGCATTTTATCAAAACGACAAAAGATCAGTTGATCATAGAAGAATTATGGCTCCAAAACGCAAATCAAGTAAGCAATTGTTCATATTGTTACTTTTATTTTGATCGTATGACAATAAATTAAACAATCTCATTTGTGAACTGTAAAACCCTAAAAACGAACCAGGTGAAGGAAGAGAACGAAGAAACAAACTGAATCATGACAGGGCTTCGAAGGCAACTAATACAGGTATGTTTTAGATATGTTTTATGAAATTAGTAAACGAGTTTTTGATGATTTGAATGATGAACACGGCGATATAATGATTTTTTTATGAAAATAATAAAGGCGTTTTAGATCCTTTGCTGAAATTAGTAAAGGCGTTTTAACTATGTATTATTACATAATCAAGTAAGTGCGTTTGCAGTAATTAGTATAGGCATTTTAAGGACTTTAATGATGAATAAGATAATTTGGTGATTTGTAGTGGCATCAACCAGAAAATTTTTTATAATTTTTTTTGTGATTACAAATGCGTTTTATATAATTAGTAGGTGCGTTTTACTAATGTTAATCATTAATAAGATTATCATACTGATCTAAAACAAAACATGTCTCAAAACGCATCTATTAAATAAACAAAACACATGTATAATGTAGGAGAAAATCAGACTATAATAATATGACTTAAAACGCCTTTAGTGATATAATATGACTTAAACTTTGATGTGTGTTAAAAAAGAGGTACTCAGGCAGGTGAACCGGAGAAGAACAGAAGAAGTGAAAAGCCAAAACATACTAAACATCTGATCCACAATAAAACAGTGTTTTGCATACAAGATCCTCCCAAAAGACTGTTGACACTAACAACTGTTGTAAAAACTGTTGCTTACAAGGTCTGTTGGAGTCAATAGCACTTAGGCTCCAATAGATGATTCAAGCAAACAGAGTTATCCCATCAGCTGTTATGATGTTATCAGAGGTTTAGTCATGAGAGTTTTTAATGTAACAGTGTTTGTAATAGGGCAGATGTGATGTATTTGTAAAACGCATTCAATATGATCATAAAACGCATTCGTGTTATGATGTTATCAGGGGTTTAGTCATCAGAGTTTTCAATGTAACAGTGTTTGTAATAGGGCAGATGTGATGTATTAGTAAAACGCATTCGTAAAAAAACAGAGTTTCAAATGTTCAATTATAGTAAAACGCATTCAAGAAAACATAAAACACACTTTAAAAATAGTAGAAATGTGCAAACTATTCAGTCTATACCAAAATGCAGGCATAAAACATAAAACGCATTTACTAAAATCAAAAGGTCACTCTTCATCAACTTGGTCTTTATCTTGCTGCTGTTCATTTCCTTGGTCTTCTGCATTTTCATTTTCCTCATTTTCATCTTGTAAAACGCATTTGTTAAAACGCCCCTAATACAAAACGCATAAAACGCATTAGTAAAAAACACCAAAACGCATGTTAAAAAGATCATAAAACAAAATTGATGACAATCATTTACAGAAAACAACAAAATACCTCAAAACGCATGTAAAAAGTTCATAAAACGCATGTTGATCATCATCATTTATAGAAAAACAACACTTACCTTGGATCCTTCTGTGTTCAGCAATAAAATCAAACCACTCACCACCTTGTTCAACAATGTTATGATCATCTTCCTGTATAATATCTAAATACAAAATAAAACACTTTATCTATCATCCTCTGTTCATCTCTGAGCTTAATTGACTTTTAATAAGCATGAAACAAATAAAATTAACCTTCAAAATTTAGATTATGAACATCCATGACATCATCCTCTTCTCCGATATGTTTTCAGGTTCGTTGTTTAAATCCGATACACAATTAAAATCACAATAAGATTATGATTAGTTGAAATAGAAAAAACAAAGTAACTTACCCAACATGACGATTAACTCTTCAATTGATTATGAATTTCGTAAAAAATTTTGATCGCTAGATGAACTGAGATTAGTGTTTTGAATAAGATAAAGAATAATGATCGAAGATTGAGAAATCAGTTACATAAATTTCAATTGTGATTAACGATAAAACAGTAACGATAAAACAGGGATTGTGAAATCGTTATAATTAATTGAGGGAGGGAAAAAGTCTATAATACCCTTTTCGTTATTGACATTAAATTCAGAGGTTGTAACCGACATCTTCCACATGGCAAATTATGATGGCTTCCTACACTTTGTAGGTTAAGGTACTTTGTATCAAATTCTTTTTCTGAACTAAAACCACACTTTACATGTATTGAATAAAAGCACTTTTTGTGTACATCGACCTCAAAAGTGTTAGGTGTCAATGTTACCATTTTTATACATATAGACTATATATATGTGCACGTACCACATATTCCTTATAATCGCGGTCTACTTACACAAAAAACCAGCCCCTGCCCCACAGAACTCTCTTGAGTTTATTATTCTGAGGAACATCACAATTGATTATTATAGACCAGTGGCATCACTCCAAGCGATGCGGTGAGATTTCAATATATTAATTTCTACATTAGTGTAAACAAAAGTTACAAACATAAAGTTTTTCTCTGACACCGATTCGATACCAGTAGCTAAAACATATCGAAGCTAACTGCTTCACTCGTAAGTCGTATCGAAATCAAGAACCATAAAGACCAGTATCAATGTTGTATATCCCTTGTTTGACTACTTTTGAGAGAGCCTTGATCATTGTTATGTGACTTGCATCGTATTATTTTTAGATTCTTAATTCTTAATTCTTAATTCTTATATGCTTGATTTTGAACATTCGTACAACTTAGCATTAAATCATTGCAACTAGTATAGCACGTGAATTGCAAACCACTTTTTGAATATATTATATATGTATATAAACAAGGTATGCCAACCAATACAATTTATTTGTATTGAGAAATACTATTTTTGTAAATGTTTCAGGTTGATTTTTAAGACACATTCTTTAGCTTTTGAATTTAGCTTTTAGAATTGGATTTTTACACTTTTGTTTAGATTTGATAAGTTTGCCTTGGACACTTTGTACCTTTTGCATCTCATTTCAATGTAATAAATTATTTAATTTAGTGTAATCAAATTTACACTTTAGTATCATTGTTCGTATACCCATGTATTATTGGAATTAATTCCAATTCCTTTAATTGAACATTCTTCGTATACCCGAATCGTTTTAAAATTTTTAAAAATCATCGTATTTAATATTTATATTATGTGTTTTTTAATTTGTAATGACTGTTTTTTAATTATTGTACCGTATTTTTATTATGTGATAAATCTTATCCGACCTAAACCATTGAACCGACCCATTTTTTTATTATCGGTCAACTCATTCCAAATATTGTAATTTTTTTATTTGACGTCTGTTGATATTTAAGGAGAAAACTATTACACAGATCCAACAACCGGCAAAGGTCTTCCTAAAAATACTAGTGTTTCAAAATTTTCTTTGGTATATATTAATAAAATATTGATTGAATTTAAGTTGCATAATTCAGACAAACAAAGGGGACATGGGTTGTGTTTCATATAGTAAAAAATCAAATCAACGCATAACTATGCATACGTATCAACGATATATACTCTCTAATTTTTGTTAATGGAATTGGAATTAATTCGGGATACTATAGTGAAGGTCATGGGCTAATGATACTAAAGTGCATGTGAGATGAATCAAATTAATTCCAATAATACGTATCAATTCCTCTAATTTCAGTCAAAAACAGATTTCGGCACAACAAATCGTGGAGGAAGTGAAGGTCATGAGTTTTCTATGGGTTAGAAATCAGGCAAAAATGACGAATATGACATGGAAAGCTTGGCGTAGATTCGATATGACAAAGATGGGGTAGCCGCTTCACAGTTTCGTTTTTTATAGTTATAATCTTGTATGCTTTTTTGTTAATTTTGGGGTTGTTGTATTCGGATATTTGATTTGGGTGCTAGCGTCTTGCTAGTCCTTCGGAATAAAGTTTGGTGGGCCGTTAAAAAAAATTACCTTAATTATTTCCGACACAAATAAAATTCTACATAACTTAAAAAAAAAATAATATCTTGGTATTTTATGAAAAATCTACTCAACCAGATTTTGATATGTAAAAGTCCATAACTTATAAAAACAAAATGAAATAATCATTTAAATATTTTTTTTTATATTAAAGTTCCTTAACTTGTTCATGAGAGCGCATTTGACCATGTTAGGACTTGCTTAATTGTGTGTTTTTAAGTGTTGGTTATTATGAAAATGGTTTACTTTTAATTGGGTGTTTTTAAGTGTTTGTTATTATGAAAATGGTTTACTTTAAGCTTGATTTGATCTATAGGTGTTTGGAGCTTAAAGGATGTTTTCAGGAGCTAAACAAGAGTGGAATCACACTGGTGAAAGAGGATCAAAGAAAAGAGTCAAAAACTTAAAATGGCCATATCTCATGCTAGAAAATGAGTTACGGGAACCACAACATATGAATCTTTACTGTTTTGGCGAGCCTAATATGAAAACATAGGAAAAAGTGGTATTAGCTGTAACACCTCGAAAACCCGTTTTGTGTAATTACGTTAATAGGCATGATCAATATATATAATGTTGAGCCTATTATTAAAAAAGGAACGTTTTACGAATAATAAAAACAAGACATAAACAAGTCCCGTCAATTAGAAACACATGTGGGAACCTTACAAGAACTAACTTAAGTAGCAAAGATTATATACTTGCAATAAACCTAAGGGGCTAAATATGACAATTAAGCAAAGTTGTGATGAAAGGGGGTTAAAGTGAAAAAGTGTGTGATGGCACACACTTCAAATCGATCATCACACCTCCAAAACACACACTTAAGAGTTTCATCCAATTCAGCCCCTAATCAAGCCAAAAATCGATTGTTCTTGCTAATGCATGATGGAATTCATGAGCATCTAGTATTCTAAACATCCTAAGGTAACTCTAGACCCTTTTATTTCATCAAAATCCATGGCTTTTGGAAGAGGATGATTATAGGGTTATTATAAAAACATGATCTCTTGTTCTCTAAATGTTTCTATATGTTAGTAGACATCATAGGGACTATAATATTGATAAAATCATCATGTTTAAGCTTGAGGAGAAACCTAGGTCAAAAAGGTGATTGTGTAATTGAGATAATTGAAGGTTACCCTTTAGTTAGGGGACCAAAATCATATTTGAAAATGTCATAAAAGTGTTTAAATTTAACTATTATGATGATTGATGCTTCTTAAATCAAATGATAAAAAGTGGATTTTTACCCTAGACATGAACTACACTAGTATGCAGTAAAACCTTGCAAATCCTATATGATTAGTATAATGTATGTATTCCAATTGGTGAATTGATCATGTGTAAGTGGTTAACCAAGCCATGGTAAAATCTAGAAAGTCCTGAACATCTAGAATTAACATGATGAAAATGGTGCATATGAGGTGTTCAATGAAATGCTTAAATGAGAAAATAATGTGTAAAACATGTATGAACATGAATACTTGCAATGCGATGGTGATCTAGGGGTAAAACGAAAACATGATGCCTTGGATAATGAAAGAAAGCCATATTATGTATTCTAATAAAAACAAGGTTTGACATGTCCCCAAGTCAGATACATGGACTAGGGAGCAAACGGATCAAACGGATGCAGGCACAATGCATAAGGAAACAAGAACGGGTGCAAGGTAAGTATCACTTACGCCATTAGACTAAAAATATGATACAACTATTGTTTGGAACGGTCTTAGTCTACCGTAATGGATAAAGGTAGGACCCCAATGTGTGAAATCTATTTAAATGAGTAAATTATAGGAAATCATGTCGAAACATGATTTATGATAATAGACGAAATGATGTGTTATGAGAAAATGATGAATTTAATCAAATGGGGCAAACGGTAAAGTCATGTAGTAAGCGATATTCTAAACCCAAAGAATTGATGAAATCTCTTGCATAAGGTAATTGGGTATTTTGGGTAAATGGGTCAAGTGTTACTACCAATTGTCCCATAGTTAAAAGCTTGATTATCATGGCATTATGAGCCTTGAGTCTTAACGGGTCAAACGGTGATGTAACGCCATTTGGGTCCCTAAAAATTAATGTTGTTAAAATAGAACGTACGCAGGTGACTACATTGTGAAATGGGCGCTTGACGCCAGGCTACGCTAAAAGTTGCAAGGTATGGATATGGGTCACCACTACCCGGTAAGTCCGTAGTTAAGTGAGAGCCTTTGAGCAAGGTGGAATGGGTATAAAAATCACCCTTATGAGGTGTGGAGGCAAATTTGGTAAGTCATTTTCGATAAAAGTGTCTAATGCGCGTTAATGCGCCTAGGTGTTATTTAAAATGATGAATTCATGAAATTGGTAAAATGCTAAGTCCGTAAAGGCTTAGAGGTTTTCAAACATGTTAATAAGTCAAAAATAATGGATGGTAACCAAGTGGTGTCGCCCACGGGTGACTAAAACAAAATATAGACCTCTAAGGGGTAGTTTGGGAATTTTAGAGGTTTACTAAAGGATAATCAATAACCGAGCCATAATAAGCGAATCAGACAGTGTTGATCAATTTAACAAGTGTCCAATGAGTAGAAAATATGGGATTTAAGCCTTTTGTGTGATAAAATAGTGTCTTGTATAGCTCAAGGCCTTAATGGGTCGATTTGGGTATAAGTCGACATAAACATTTAAAACTACGAACCGGGTCATAGTGACATAAATCGGATGATATTTTTAGTTAAACAAATCTCTAATGAGTTAACAATATGATTGTTATGTTTTTTGAATGATCAAATAGCGTTTTATAAGTTATTAAAAATTGTCTTTACTTATTACTTAAATTAAACCTTTAACTAGACCATGTCTATGTGGAATCTAACTAGATAAAACAAGTTTGGTGAATCATCAAACCCGGAATTTAGATGGTGTTACTTATTTTTTCCATAATGGTTTACAACATCACAATCAAATTCGTTTCTCTCAAATAAAAATCAATCAAAAAATCAAATTTCTTTATAATTTAGTTATTTTAGTTTTAAAATCTATAACTTTTCACTTATTCCATGTGAAGGGGACCTTACTCTATTATACTAAATAAAATCACCTTTCTAAAATAAACGTAGTAAATTATTTTATTTATAGAGCAGTATAACTTCTTAGCTCTTCAATTACCAAAATTTAACAAAATGGCATTCAACACTTTTAAATAAAAATATTATTCTATATTATTTTGACCAAGTTAAGAGTGTACAATTTATCATTTAAAGAAAAAGAAAAAATAACCTATGTCGTCTTTCAGAGAGGTTTAGGGACTTTAACATGTAAAATTTAGTTGAGCAACTTTTTCAAATATTTTGTGCATTTTATTCTTTTTACAACTTAAGAGAATTTAATGTATCATAATTTCAGGTTTATCAGTTTGTCCATGAATAATAAGAAAACTATATTGCTATAGTATTGCAAAAAAAATAAGAAAAGATTAATTCTCTATGGTTTACGATGTGATTTGATTTTTTGTGACTAGTTTCGATACATTTTTGCTATAATGATCAGCCTAAGCTATTGAAATGATGTGTTCAATGTTTTAGGTTTACTTTATCTTTTTTGTATATGACCGTGTGTTGAAGTCATCGCAACGGGGCACCAAATGTTTCAAGTTTATTCATTGGTGAGTTTTGTAGGCAAATGTACATAATGGTGCTTTTAATCTATTGCAATGATGCATCCAAATTTTTAGATCAAAGTCTTCTTACGCTTCTCTTCATCCAAATTGTGCACAAACACTAGTACAAAAAGGGGCAGCTAATATGACGCTTTTTCAATCAAATATGGCGGTACATTAATCGTCTTAAAAGACAATGTTGTTTTTGATCATTGACCGTCTTTTTTAGTATTAAGACCTTTTAAGACAGTTTAGTATGACCGTCATAAATACCTTGCAACAATTTGGTAGACCGTCACATTTATGTTTTGTTTCTAACAAAATATGGTGCCACATTAAAGCCTAATAAGACGGTTTGTGGTGTGTCTAACCGTCATATTTAGTATATTAAGGGGTCACATTAAATGCTAATAAGACGAATTTTAGTGTTAGCTGGTTGTGTGGGGTGGTGCATTCCACGCCTAAACCCATATATAATTCACCATTTGATCCATTGACCATCAGATATATAAAAACAATATACCAAACAATGTACCATTTTATAGATAGCTAAAGAATCCGTCTTGACCCATTAGTCTAAAGCATTCATCTTAACAAAAGAAAAACCAACAAAAAAACATCCAACCATTCACTTTCACACAAATACAAAAAAGCATCCAAAAACCACTTTGACTTTCAGCAACCTCCTTTATCCACTGCAAGTTCTGAGTAACACTTGCTCGCTAGAATTCCTTTGCCACTAACCAAAAGAAAAAAAAAACAAACAAAATAAAATCAATTAGCTACCATTCAGGATTAAGATAAAGCAAGATCCTGGATTCCAAGAAACCAAAATGCATAAGTCATGCCCAACTACAGTCAACATTAATACAAAGCCCTTTGGCGCTCCTAGGAATCCCTAAGAATATATGTGATCTTTGTTTCCAAAGGCCCTTTGGCGCGCCTAGGCCTTAGAAATAGACGAACGAGTCAAAGTGACTTAACCATCTGTGTAATTAACTAACAATATAATGAATTAACAAGACTATGTTCTAAGGCTCACTCAAGTGTCCTAATTTATAAAAATGCACATGACAATAAAAAAAAATATACTTATACCTTCATTCATCCTCCTCATCCTCGCCCTCACCAGAAGACGACATAAACACCGTTAAAGTACGCTCTACAAATTCATTAATTTCAGCTTGACGAACCATTGTAGTTTTATTTACCAACTAAAACATAAAGATAGATAAAAGTTAGATTACAATTTAATATACATTGTAGTTAAATGTATACTTACCATCTGTTCTCTGTTACAAAGTACAAAATCATACATAGCCATCATTACGCAATAACCGCACTGCCATCCATCAGGTTGTCGACGACACTAAAAATGTAATTGAGCTAACAATTAGTTAACTAATATATAAAAATAAACAAGCGATAAAAAACGAAAGAGAACTTACATTAACTATATCCCACGTCATAGTTTGTTCTGTGGCTTGTTCGAATAATTCTGTAATCTCGTAATCTGAATAATCATCATTTATACCTCTCCGTGAATCAAATATGTAACCCTTCCAAGTTTTACATATCGGATGTTGTTGAAGTAAAATTAATACCCAATGTTTCCTATGTAGGAATGAAAATTATAAGATTTAAGCAACACTTAACTAATAAAAATGAAAACAATATTCTAACATAACTAAAATAAGGTTAAGTGTTAATAGAAATGATTTTGATATGAAACAAATATAATACCTGACTAAATACGGTGCCATAAACCATTGTTTGTCCTTATGAAATGAGATGACCGATCTGATGTGGTCGATCACAAAGTCACCATCGTCTGAGACAAGTTCACCTTCAATATAACGGGGATGGAAATATGCGGTATTACTTAAACCTTTTATATCAAAAAAGGACGGTGGAAAATACATCTCTAGTTCACAAAGGGTAATATATATATCCTTTTCCCAGCTATCCAAGACTTCGGGATCAATAACCTTTGAGTGAATCATGTTAAAAAACAAACAAAGTTTGGTGATTGTATGCCGGACTTCCTTAGGTAACAATCCGCGAATTGCAATAGGGATCATATGTGTCATCAAAACATGACAATCATGAGACTTCATACCGACCAATTTACAATCTTTCATCGACACTAGCCTTTTAATGTTTGCAGAATAACTAGATGGAACTTTAATATCGTACAAACATTGACAAAACTTCTTTTTTTCTTCACTTGACATGGTATGGCATGCGGGTGGAAGATAAAAACTATTGGCTCTCTCAAGAGGGGCAAGCTCTTTACGTATTCCCATTTCTTCCATGTCTTTACGAACATTAATACCATCTTTAGTTTTTCCAGGAATATTTAGCAATAAACCTAACAAACTATCACACACGTTTTTTTCAATGTGCATAACATCTAGGCAGTGTCGAACTTCCAAACTTTTCCAATAAGGTAGATCCCAAAATATTGACCTCTTTTTCCAATTGCCTCTGATCTCGGTACGAGATCTTTTTCCCAAAACGGTATTCATAGTTTCCACTCGTGAAAATGCATCAAAACCTTTCCTAACCCTTCCGAGCTCCTCCTTTCCGTCAAACTCTTCTGTAAATCTTCGATAACGGTGATCTCGTGGAAGAAATCGCCGATGTCCCATATACACATTTTTTTTTGCAATGTTTTAATCTTATAGAGCTTGTTTCATCTTCACATACAGGACAAGCTTGATAACCTTTTGTACTATATCCTGACAAATTGGCATATGCTGGAAAATCACTTATAGTACAAAAAATCATAGCTCGCAACATAAAGTTCTCCTTTAAGTAAGCATCATACATCTCTACACCTGGGCTCCATAGGGTTCTAAGTTCATCAATTAGAGGAGATAAATAGACATCAATGTCATTACCGGGTTGTTTTGGACCCTGAATTAATAGTGACATCATTATGTATTTTCTTTTCATGCATAGCCACGGAGGAAGGTTATAGATGCATAGAAGAACCGGCCAAGTACTATGACAACTACTCATGCTTCTGAAAGGATTCATACCATTTGTACTAAGACCAAACCGTAAATTTCTAACCTCATTACCAAAATCAGGATAATCGTAATCAAAATTTCTCCACTGAGGTGAATCCGCCACATGTCTTAACTTTCCATCGTCCTTACGGTCATCATAATGCCAACGCAACAACTTTGATTCTTTTGGATTAGCAAATAAACGTTTTAATCTCGGTATAATGGGGAAATACCACAATAATTTAGCCGGTGGTCCATTTTTCGTCACATCGTCATCATATTCATTAGTTTCATTTTTACGCTTGTACCTTGATTCACCACATCTACTACCCTTATGACTTTTTTCGAACTGGTTTCTATATAACATACAATCATTTGGACATGCATGTATTCTTTCAACCTCTAATTCCATTGGACACATCAACTTTTTAGCTTGGTATACGGATACAGGTAACTCGTTGTCTTTGGGAAGCATGTCATGCAAACTCTAACAGACAAGTAAAACTCTTATCACTCCAACTATAGTTTGTCTTTAAGTTAAAGAGTTTCAGCACGACGCTAAGCTTAGAATATTTTTCACAGCCAACATATAACGGTTTTTTATCATCGACAAATAATTGTTCTAGTTTTTCTTGATCATCGTCGCAAGTAGTAGCTTCCAAATCATTATACATGTCATTTAAATTATCCATTCCCTCAAAAATATTATCATTGTCATCACTAATGTGTGGACCATCATTCTCCTCAATATAATCAGCTTCCAGATTAGTAGATGTTGTGCTACGATTAGCAAGCGACTCACCGTGTTTGGACCAACAAGTATAATTAAACATAAATCCGTTTTTAAGCAAATGATACTCGACTTCATTTATTTCCTTAAAATTGGTAAAATTTTTACATACCATACAAGGACACGGAATGGTTTCATTTCCTTTTTTCACATGATCCTCTTGAGCAGTCTTAAGAAAACTTTTCAGGCCAATCATAAATTCTGGGTTAATTAGTACGTCTAGTTTGGTACATCCAATGGTTACGATCCATCTAAATTCTGGGTTAGTACGTTTAATGTTAGGTATAATCATATAATGGAGATCCTAATAATATTGAGTGATGAACAAACTATTTAAATTAAATTAACATATACTTATGTTAAACTTACCTTGTTGAAGATTCAAATAATATTGAACGTAGAACTCAAACTAGAATATGTATTGTTGTAGGTGAATGATGAATATGTAGTTGCTGTGAAAGAACATTAAGCGTATAATATACATATCTTGTTAAAAAGGATTTAGTTTATTTGATAAACATCCATAAATTTTTAAATTTTAAAAAGTTTTTCTATACTAAGCTAATATACATATCTTGTTAAAAAGGATTTAGTTTATTTGATAAACATCCATAAATTTTTAAATTTTAAAAAGTTTTTCTATACTAAGCTAATATAAAGCGATATATGTATGTCAAAATATCTATCAGATGTATACATTAATTGACAGTGTTACGTGTTAAGGAACACATTCATAATATGGACGTCTATTAATATCTTATCAAATTTGTTATGTATAATTAAATTAAATTAGGATTATTGCTATTATTCAAATACTTTCGTGAACG
The DNA here is from genome assembly GCA_028751855.1 of Ambrosia trifida. NCBI lineage: Eukaryota > Viridiplantae > Streptophyta > Magnoliopsida > Asterales > Asteraceae > Ambrosia > Ambrosia trifida. Next base: position 108,058,315 of record CM054123.1, on the reverse strand, counting down.
GTGACTTTCATATGAATGACCCAATGTCACACAGCCTAATCGGCAGCCCTAGTCAAGGTCTGCCTTAGACTACGTTGTCTAACCAGGCCATGCTGGTGTATCAGACTTGGTTATGGCGTTTCCAAAAACCGTACTGCTTCCACACGAGTTTCCTCGTTGGAGTAACAACCGGGTGAAAATCGGGGTGCGGCTCAGGATCGAACGCTCCTCCGTGCGTTTGTCACCATCATTGCATGGATGCTGCTATAAATAATAAGGAGAGTGAGAATCGAACCTGAATTACAAGGAACACCAAGGCGGCTTTACATTTGTTTATGTGGTTACTTTTATATTTGTTTTAATTTCAAAAGGATTTATATATATAAAAAAAAAGAATAAAAAGGCGTTTCCATATTTTGTAAAAATTAATGGTTTACAAATGAACAAAAAAGGCGGCTTTAATTTTTATCCAAAAGATCTATCTAATACAACGCTTGTTCACATATTTAATTTAATCTGGAAAATAAAAATATGTAATATGACGGTTTTTTATAATAAGTGCCATAAAAGAAATTTAGTGACCGTCTCTTTTGAGCACTTTTGTACTAGTGAAAACTCGTCACAATAGTGAATCAAACCTTTTACAATAACAAATCAAACCTAAAAAAGTTTATTCATCGGTGTAAACCATTAAGTACACTTCAACTTATTAGGTTACGGGGTGTGGTTTAATGCCCCGAGGACTTTAAAGCATTATGAATGCGCCATGTAGATAGGGGGAGGTTTAAAGCCCCTCCTTTAACTTAAATTTTATGGTTAAAAGCCCCTTCACTCATTTCCTAATCAGTGATTAAGTCTTTTTATTTTAAAATATTTATTATAAAAAATTTAAAAATATCACACAAAAATCATAAACGAATAGAAAATACTAAAAAATTAAACCATTAAAAATTACAGTTATTCTAGTCGTCATCACTGACGCCATCACAATCTTCGACGTCAATAGAGTGATTCAACCATATATGCTATACCAAAACCGCTCTAAAATTCAAACGTGTCTTCCGATGTCGCACCTTTAAAACGATAAAAGGTTTCTCATTGGAGCTTTGGTTGGTTGGTGTTGGTGCTTGGACGGAATTGTAATGGTCGGCACAAAAGGCTTTGTCTGATTCCTCCAAGTTCATATTATGTATGATAATGCACTACAATGTTGCTTATTATTTTCTTGTTGGTATAATTTTCGGTTGGTCAATGATATCCATCGTTTCTTTAAGATTCTGAATGCCCGTTCAATATCTTTTCTTACTGACTCGTAGTTTTTCTTGTAATACATAAGCTTATCATCATCATCTGCGCATTAAAGAGTTTCACCAATATTAATCTCTCTGGATAAAATGCCATTGATAAGATAATTTCCATACTTGTACTCCACATGATTTACATAAAATGATGAATTTGGGGCAACACCACGTAGATGCCGTTGAACACGTTGGATGATTTCAAAATAGGGGGTCATTGTTTGTGGCGACCATACCAAAGAACGTATGTAAAATCCAGAGATCTTACGGCACGACCACTTGAACTATTAGGTTTGGACCCAGGTGATCACCTTGGCGATGTTAGCCTCTCTAAGCAGTTGGACAGGCTTCCCACTCCCAATGCATGTAATCGAGGTGATGTGCCATCATTTACACATGTTTTATATGCATAATTAGCCTGAAAATATGACATTTTTTAGCTTATAACACTTAAAAATGCTACGTAATCGTTTATATTTTGATTTTTCAGGAAATGAAACTCCAACCCAAATAGAAGCGATTTCCAGGCAAAAATCAAGTAAAAACAAAGATTCCTGAAGAACCGAGGCTAACCGAATAATAAAAGGTGTAAAGATAGCAACCCCAAAAGAAAAAAAAACAGACGATAAAACGCAACTTGGATCGATCATGGGCGGCCACACAATTTGGTGTTTGGGCCTGCACACAAGAAGACAAGCAACAAACTTAGGGAACAAAAACAAGCTTCTCAAAAGGGATAAAATTGTGGCTAGGAGACAAAGGGTAAAGATACAACCACAACTTTGTCTCCCACATGCAAGGTTTTGGACAACAAGAAATGGACATGTTTGCCTCCTTGCCTATAAATAGCAGCCTCCTCCCACTCATTTGGTGTGCCATTTTTAACCCACTTGGGGACCTCTAGGGAGGCCTGATGGCTGACCAACAAGGCTTCTCCAAAGATAGGAACTTTCTTATCTTATTTTCAAAACAATAAGGCACCGTACGTTTAGATCACTTGCATAGTTAGTCGAGGATCGTGATAATCACTTCATACCCATTGGATAATGGTAGTTAGAAGCTTGTCTATGAGTGGAAAGCTATTATGTACAAGGGTTGTCATCTTTAGATGGTTGTATCCATCCAATATTATCTAAACTCTCGGATTTGGTAAACTTTTTATTATTAGTAATAGCATATTTTTAGTTATTTGGTGTGTTTATCTTCTTAAGTAATTCTTGTTTGTTTATTCTTTGTGACAGATCCAACTAGTAATTAACTTAACAATGCTAAATTCAACCTAAACTTAACTTAAAACTATCATGGGGTTTGCACGGCTTCTGTTAGTCCTAAGCTCGATCCAAGGTGAGGTTTCTGGTAGGAAAACAGATCCTTTGGGTTTTTGATTCCCAAACCAAATTCCCAAAAAAGGTTTCTGAAGTGGATAAGATCCGGGTGACAAGTTTCTGGTATTGCACCAGATGTATAAGTGGTTTTGGCAAAGGTTGGATTCCATACAGGTGCACCCGTGGTCTTCGGGCCACACACCATTAGAATTATGTTTCATCTCTGTTAAGGCTATCATTAACAATGCACGGGGTTTAAGGGTTGATAGTGTTAAGTCGCTAAAATAATCACTAAACCGGACTTATATTTACTGAACGCAGTAAATATTTAAGTTGTCAATAATATTTATAAAATAATATCCTTGTCAATCGTCGAAGTTTAGGAAGTGGTTTGGAGTTGATTAAAGATATGAATTATAAATATTTTATAAGAATAAAATGTAACAAAAACAATTTATCTATAATTCTCATTAGTACAAAGTCGTTTACTTCTTAGAGAATTTTGTGCACCAATTAATCCTTTGGTACGGAAAGTGAGAGTTAAGTGAGGTTGAAGGGATCCTAGTTGAAGTTCACTTCCATTTTAATTTAAGAAGATAAACTAGAAAACTCAGTGCTTAAACGAGTGGTTTTGCAATGGTTTGGGAAGTGCCTAAAAGCAAGACCTAAACTTTCCAATGAACTACATGACTTGTGAGCGTTAGGCTCGACGGAACTTGTCAACCAGGAGAAGACCGGTGTCACACCCTCAAATTTCACTTGCGGGGTTTTACCGCGAGGTGTGTGACATACCAGGACCCAAGTCAACGGTCACGATAAACGACAACTATATGTAATGAAAATAACGTAACACAACCAACCAAACAGTTTTTTTTAGTATAAAACAACCACAGCGGAAGCTCCAAAGTATACAACTCAAAGTAAAATAGTTTAAAGTTCAATGTTATTCAAAACATACAAGTGATGCTAGACGCCATGGACTCCGTGCGCCTACTCCGACCGTACTACCTTAACAACCTGAGAAAACATGCTAAATGTGTCAACAAAATATGCTGGTGAGTTCACAGGTTTTATAAAATAGTTCCCATAAGTAAAGTAGATCATTCCCGTTACTACTATATTATATGAATGTTAGCTAGACGTTAAGTATGTTACTACTACGATTGAAACCATTGCTGACTGTGTTTCCAATAGTGTGTACCCTTCGGACTATCGTCATCCCAGGTAGGCATTGTGTGCTTGAGACAATATGCACCCGTCCGACCTCCAGTCGACCCAGGTGGGGTTTTTCTGGCCTAATAGATCTATCCACATTTCCCCGCTATATACCCATATTAGTGGTTTCCTTGGGATTTAGATGAGTCGTATAGTAAACAAATGATAACCATAGTATAACATGATCTATATGTATCCAAAGTGTGTAGCATGTTTCTCCCCTATGAGAAAGTGTGTGATAGTGGGGCCGTGAAACTCACCTTAGGTTATGTTCTCGAAGTAGAATAGTTCAACAATGCGATGATAGCCCCTAATACCGAAAACCTATCATAAAGTGTGTATGAGTGTCTTGACTACTAACCCATAGGTTAACTAGTCCCCGATTGTCCAAATCATGACTACATATGCTTGAAAATGTGTTTGAGCGTTGACCTGACACACCAGACAGACCCGACATCCCGTTGGTGACCCGTTACACTAGTTGATCAAGTACATATAGTTTACATACAAGGATTACACATAAAACACTTTGTTTGCATCAAATTTCCATTTCTGCAATCGAAAGGTTGAATGAAAGTTTGAAAATTTGGTTCGTGCCAATTAACAGGGTTGAATGGGAATCAGATTTTTGGTTCAACCCTTTTTAGGGTCGAATGAGTCTTCAAATGTTGGTTTGACCTTTCGTAAGGTCGAACCAAAAACTAGTTCGACCCAACTGCTGCAGAAACTCATTAAACAGACAAAATCTTATCAAAACAGTCCGAAAACATCACGAAATGTCACAAATCACAGCAGTTGACTATCTCTATCCTAACCACATGCAAACATGCCATTTTCAAATACATATCCGTCCGTTGCACGCAACAATCACAATCTTTCCCAAAATAGCAAATTATAGAAATGTTACATCAATTGCATGAAAACTTTACCTAATATGGAAACTATCTGATTATCATCATGTACAGATTTATTAGGCACAGATTAACGCATACAAGTGAACCCACAATCACACCGTCATCACTATCAACAAGAACAAACCCTAAATCTAGCATAAAACCCCTAAAATGGGTGAAAATGCATCAATCATCAATTAGACCTCACAACATCCATAAATCATTATCCAAAACAGTCCTAAATTATCAACATAACATCTATTCGTCATTTCATATCATATAACACATAAACAAATCAGTTAACACCATTAACATTGGGGTTTTTGTAAGAAAACCCATTATTAATGAATAGATTTAGTTTAGAAAGATGTTAAAAAAGTTTTTATCCATGAAAACTCATTTGAATCAGATCTGGACACTTAGAGTTTGATAAAAACGTATGAACTTTGAATAAAAAGGGTTTAGATGATAAACACACCTTGATTCTTCACTTGTTTTGGTTATGGAACGTGTTTTAGCTTTAGGATCTGAAAAACGAGGGCAAAAACTTCTTCCTACAGGTTTGGGGTTGAGAGAGAGCACTTGGAGGTGAGTTAGAACAAATCAAGACCTAATGCTCTGACACCATGTCAAAAACATGATATCAAGACCATATAAACTTCTATTACTCAAATATGAAACAAATTACAACGACTCTTAAAATACATGGAAATAACCCTAAACCTAAACACAGACTCACACTCAAGAAGTTGTTATACACATGAACAACTTAACTAACTCAAAAGTTACAACCTGAGAACAACAAGATCAGAACAACTTGATCTATCTCGAAACCCTAATAACAAAGTGAGAGTGAAAGGTAAAGACTAAGACTAAAACAATAATGATCAAAAAAGTAAAATTGTGAGAAAAGCCTCAGCTATTTATAGCTGAGGCAATTGTGTTTCTTTGATCAATCCAACGGACAGAATCAACTCAATCTAACGGTCCCAGAGGAAGTGTGCTAGTTGACACGGATTGCCACCGTGGCAATCCTATTCCCACACATATACACGACTGGGCCAATTGTAACAATTATGGAATGGGCCTTGGGCTCTCTTGCATCCATCTGGGCTATCTACCAACCAATCAACAAATCAGCTGGGCCATCTTCACATCCAATATGCAATACTCTCAAGCCCAACCTGCATTTTTCTTATGCAAAATATCAAAGTAAACTATATTTATAAAAAATAAAAATAAACTAAATAATCTTATAAAAAATGATACACAACCAAGTTATAAAATTGTAGACTAAAAAAATTATACTTTTAACCTTCTATTATATATTTTTAGATAAAGAGTAAAAGAAAGAACAAGTATACAGATGTTAAATGAATGATTTTTTTATTATTATTTTATAACTTTGAGACATATAGTGAGATTAAAAGCTACTATGAATGCTTTAAGACTTTTTTGGTTTTTTTCTCAGTAGTGTAAACCTTTTCGTTTTCTTCGAAAATTTTATACGTATTGTGTTCGCCCCCTCATTTTTTGACTCGGTAATGTAAATTTACCGTTTTTGTCTGAAAATTTTATATGTCTTTAATCCCGTCTCCCCGTTTTAAAGGTTTTGTGACTTTCAACACTTCCAAAAAATTTTTTCCAAACTCCACCACTACTATAAGTACTCTAAGGTTAAGTCTCATTATAACCTCTCCAAACCGTAGTGTATGCATGAGATTTTCCCATGTATGTTTATTTCATTTGTTTGCTTTTAGGTTACCAAAACTGTTCCGGTATGAGTTGTCTGAACCAATCCAGTATGGTATCTGAAACTTTAGGCCTCAAGTCAACCGGATAAGATAATTAAAAAATATATAAGTAGAATTAATTGAAGTAGAGGGAACACATATTTTTCATTAGATTGCTTATGGTCTGACATCTCAGACCCACACAAAAAGCAAAATAAGACAGCCAAATACAATGAACCAACACAGAAAGGTGACAGCAATAGTAAACAACTGTAGCCTTAATTTAGTCGACGATACAAAATACAAAATAAATTAAAAAAAAAATATGGATTTACTTATTCTACTAACATTTAAAATGAAAATTACAATTATTAACTGTTGTAAATATGTGCTCATAAATGATAAATCATCAGGTTCTTCTTGTTCTTTGGTTCTTGGTCAATCGATCAGTAACCCATCGTATCGCAACCCATGTTTCTAGATAATGATCAATAAGTGTCACATTGTTTGTGAATTCACATGAAATTCAATTAATCTGCTAAAACGATGATGGTGGGATTATTCTCCATGCATGCATTATAATTCCATTCACTAAAACAAGTTAAAAGTTGTAGTTAGCATATATATATATAATCCTAATTCATTTAATTAAGTAATTTAAATAGAAACTATATATTAATAATAAATAATCAAATATTTACTTACCATGACTAGTGAAAAGATGTCAAGTTATTGCTGAGTGCAAAGCGATTGTCAAGTTTTAGTCTTTGTTCATCCACATCCCACAATTCTTGTTCATTTCCCTGAAAATTAAATAACTTCATTAAATAAATATGCATCATCATCATCATCATCATCATCATCATCATCATCATAATAATAATAATAATAATAATAATAATAATAATAATAATAATAAACTACTATTATTATTGTTGCTATTATTATTATTATTATTATTATTATTATTATTATTATTATTATTATTATTATTATTATTATTATTATTATTATTTACTGAGTAATATTTGATATGTTTGTGTCTTTCATGAGTTTAAAAGGATACCTGAGATACAATATTATTTGGCATCTGCTCTTGTTGAAACAACAATGAATGAGTAGTTGTTGAACCATCAATCAGTTGTGGCAGGTAGTTGCAGTTATCGTTCGTCTGATTAAATATGGAAACTCCACCGTTGAGATTACATTGTGGTACACTTGGCATAATTGGCAGCACCATGCTGCTCATGTTCTGAACATATATATATTACAGCATGCACTATATATTAATCATTGTTTTATGAAAAATATATAATAAAATAATAATCTATCAAAATCTTAATTTACCTCATCTGGTTTCAGCATAAATGAATCCATATCCCCTCCAAAATCATATAGCATGGGATTGACAGAAGCAAGCTTCATGGAAAGAAACTGAAATTTATTTATTAATAAAAATATTAGCTGATGAATAAGTTTATTTCTTTAACTAGAATAATCAAACAGAAAAAATATATATTATATATAAAAATATATACCTCGACTTGATTTTGTAATGACTGGACATAATTAATAATTTCATCCAACATAAGGGCCTTTCCAGTTACCTACATATCAATCAGTCCCACATGAAATTGTCAGATCATATATTATTATCATTCTAGTTTATTAAATAATTTATTATACTAAATAAACAAATAATTAAGTAACAAAGACAAAAGCAAGCCAGTTCACCTTGTCACAACCTGGAACAATGGCTTGCAACAGCTTCATCCTTTCACTTATCTTCTCTCTCCTCACCTGAAGAAGATAAAAACAAACCTTTACAGTTAATTAATTAATAATCATATTCATACAGTTATTCAGAAGAATTAAAAAAAAAGGAGGGCATAATGGGAAATTGAGGTGTGAAAATGTAGAAGAAAGGGTACCCTTTCAGCAAGGCTGTGGCTATCAGTAGCTTGGCCTCTTCTTGCTCTAACATGAATATAACCAACAGCTCCTTCTTCTTCATATGAAGAACCTTTCTTTGTATTCTTTTTCTTTTTTTCCTCTTGATAATCATTGGTTTTCTTTTGCTTCTTCACTTTGTTGCTTGCATCCTAATTTGATACCAAGACAAAACGAGTTACATTTAGATGATGGTGGGTAAGCTGGCAACAAGCTGCGCCGCTATCCCTTTTTGAATCGCAAAGCCTAATCATATTATCATATAACTTTTCTTTATCTTTTTTTGTTTTTCTTTATGCAAGTATATAATTAATTCATAAAGTTTAAACATAGGTGATCAATATATCAAGCAAAAAATGACTAATAATTAATTAGTGATTACATTAGATTGAGCATGATAAGAAATCCTTTGTTTGTCCTTCCTCTTTAACTCATTATTGCCACTCTCAACTTTCTGATCATCAAGAACCATTGACATTGAAGAATCTGGGCTTTGTAACTTATTTGCTACAGAAGCTTGATCATGATGATGACCAATGAAACTATTAGCATGGTTATGAGGTTGGTGGAACTGAGGGAAACAGGCAGTGGTGGTGGTGGTGTTAGGGTTTGAAATGAAAACAGTTTGATCAAGAAAAAAAGATTGGTGTTGTTGGTGTGAAAAAGCTGCCATTTTGGAATTGGGATTTTATGAGTTAGTTATTTGGAACAGAAAGATTGAAAATTTGTGATTACAAAAATAGAAGAGTTGGAAAAGAAAATGTGGGTCTTAAGTGTCTAAGATGATCTTGAGGTTCGCCTATATATAAACATGTGGAGAGAGAAAATGATGGGAAGTTAAACTGATAAGTGCCAATAACCTGTAAATTAACTAAATAAATTAGAAGTACATTTTGATTTAACATAAATCTTGATGCTGTTGGTTAAAAAAAATGGACTTATATTACACTGTTGTTTAGGTTCAACTTATATTAGGCTGTCTCTATCATGCTTGTAGGGAGGCCATCTGTAGTAAGCTTCTCTGACGTTGAACTAACGTGGACCATGAGGTGGAAGAGAGAGCGAAAGGCACGTTGTTAAGGGCGCGCCCGTTAAGGAGAGAGACAGAGATTGTGAGAGGGGAGTTGGGCCTTGGCTGTGGCGCCCGTTGCAGGGGAGGGGTGGACAGACGGGTAAGGTGAGGTGGCACCGGGCAGGGGGTTGTACGGACGATCAGCGTTGGAAATAGTCAAAACAAGCTAGACGATAAAGATAATAGTGGGAATAAAGTTACATTTTAATTTCTGTGGTTTGGTAAAAAAAAAATAGATACTTTAGTCCAAATAGTTTTTTTTTCTCATCTGTGTCTTTAAGGTTTCCATTTTTAGTCATATTATCAAACACCCAAACTCCATAAAAAACTCACTTAAGTAAGGGGCGGTTTTGTCCTTGTATGTACTTTTTTTGGCATTTTCATCCACTTTTTTTTTACTTTTAATCATTTTAAATATAGGTAAAAGTTTCGGGTACAAATGTCATATTTCATGAAAATATGAGAAAGAATGAGAATTGACCTGTAGACATCAATGTTTTAGATTTAGGCATGATGTTTTGAGTTGTTTTTGCTATAAAAACACAAAACACAACAATTTAAAACACAACTAAAACACAATAATTTAAACAATTGTTCTTAGCATGATGTTTTAAGTTTTAAACAAAAGATAATTTTTTTGTATTTTTAATAGTTATGTTTGGTGTTATTTTAGCCTATATAATCTAAAACATCATTACTAAGTCCAAAAAATGTTGTCTACGTATCAATTTTTAATCATTCTCACATTTCTCACGAAATATGACCTTTGTACGCTAACCTGACAATTTAAATATATATACACAATTACACACACATAAAAAGGGAAAAAACTTATGATTTTTAGATTAAAAAAAAAAGGAAAATGTCATTTTAGTCTATGTGGTTTGACCGGAAACACTCCTTTATTTCAAATAGTTTTCTCATCTATGTCTTTGAGTTTTCTATTTTTTTAAAGTTAAATTTCTGGCTAAACCAGTTTTCTATTTTTTTAAAGTTAAATTTCTGGCTAAACCACAAGGACTAAAATAACAACTTACTTTATTAGTAATTAGTCGAATATATTTTGTCGAGTCTGATTACAATGTTTCTTTCTCCTAGAGACAATATCCTACGTTTCTTTAAGTAGGCAATCGATGTATTGTTAGGCTAAGCTCGTGCTATCATGTTTCTTCAACATAAAGTTGTATAGGCGAACTAGGAGAAGCATAATAAGATGTTTATATACACAAAAGGTTAGATGTGTGTACAAAATATATGGCGTTACATCACTTCCGTATTTATACTTGGGAATTTACTCTAAATAAAAACCGAAGTTAAATGGTCTTGAGGAAACAAGAAGTCTGTTTTTTTTGGTTAACTGTCGGTATCTTTGATCCGGTCAATGTATATATGAAAACTATGTGAACTGTGTTACTATAGGATGAGGATACATACTGCAGGGATTTCTTATCAGTCCTATAAAGGGACTGTTTTTTTCACTTTGGACAAATTGATACTATTATTTTTACATGTCATGTTTTCAAAAGAAGCATCTTACAAACAACTATACAAGAATATGGATAAAAGAATAGTCTATTACATATAAATTATTAAAACACTAAACCTATTAAATTAAACTTCTCTATAAATAGGATTGTATTGTATGACTCGGTTGTAAATGAGCCGATCGGCTCGGTTTGGTTTGTAAATGAGTCAAGCATGAGCAAAGGTACGCTCGGCTCGGTTCGGTTCGAATAAATTTTTGTTTATATGTTATGTATTTAATTATAAATATAAACACAATTTAAAGATAAATTTATGGTTTTATATATAACACTCTATTGGATTTGACTCAGTATATGCAAAAAATATATAATTAGCCCACTTAACTCAATAAAAAAATTAATACTAGATTTAATAGTAAAACCATAAGTCATGAGGTGATAGTTTTGACTTCTTTATGTTATTAGTCGTCGCTAATTGTTGCTTGATATCACCCTACATCACAATACACCAACTGTTCTTTGACATATGCTCATCGCTTCACCAGCCTCAATCTAAGCCTCATCCTCTGACACTGGGATCTCAATATTAGTGTTATCATCGGACAGTTCGACCTTAGTTGTCACCCAGCAATGAAAACATCAAAGGAAACGTCCCAATTTTATGATCGTCCAAATTACTCTCCGCTCAATTCTCGCTCGGCGCTCGCTCGGAAAATTTGCGCTCAAAGAATGCTCGTTCGGTTTTTGGCTCGATTGTAAACAAGCCGCTTCGCTCGGTTTGGTTTGTAAACGAGCAAAGCTCTGATTGGATCGGCTCGGCTCGTGAACTGCCCTAGAGAGAACCAGCAGCCGGGCATATTAAATTGTAAAATTGTTTTGTTATTTCTTTTTCTTTTTAGAAGGAGAAGAAGAAACACAAAATCAATGAACCACCACAACACCAGAATCAGTTGAACACTAGAAACAATGAAATGGCATAGAACACCACATAACTATTTCTTTCGTTGTTTGTTATTTTACTTATTGAGCCCGCCGGGTAGGCAGTAGGCTGGTGAGCTAGCTTAAAAAGACCTACTATATAATATTCGTCTTGAAAAATAATAACTATTTTACATGCATATTTTTATGTATGTGTCGGTATAAATTCGAATTGGTTTAGGTTTTAACGTAACCTTTTTAGGAAACGAGTTAGGTCAAATATACTACGTTTTTATGCTTATTTTAGGTTGTACGTTGTGGACACGCGAACAGACCGGCGCAAGCCATTGGCGAGCCACGTGGCTCGCGCACACCACAACAGCCCCACGCTAAGGCCCGCACGAGCAAGTCACCTCGAGCACAAGCAACCACAGTCACGGCGCTATTGTCTTGGATTTTGAGTGGGACGCGAGCGATGGTCTGAAGCAGGCCATAACACCCCACGCGAGCGATTGCCGGAGTGATGGTTTCGAGGTGGTCGCTCCCACTCACTCGTGCACCACAACACACAGTCTTATGTACGTTTTCAGATAGTCTACATTTCGACGTATATTTTGTTCCAAACCATATAAATTAAATTTATTCTACTTTTCCACTATGCCGCAAAGCGCGGCGGATAAAATTGATATTATAGTGTGTTTACTAAAAGACAAAGGGGTACATGCACCGATTGGGTTTGTTCCGATTGCTAAGTGTTCTGTGCCTTATGTCCAAGGCTTGATACCAAACCACATCGAGTCGGGTGTCTCACTGAAAGCAGCCTCTCTATTCTTAGGGGTAGAGATAAGGCTGTGTTTACTTATGAATGTGTTTTCTTTTGTCATTTTGTGGATTCTTTCTTTTTTAAGCTCTGGTTAGTCCCTTTTGATTACACGTCTTTTTCCTTTTATAATGGTTTTATGCTTCTTCTTTTTTTTTTTTGTACATTTCTTAATATGAGTCGAGTCAAATATAATACGGTATAATTGTATAGTATAAATTAAATTTACTCTACGATTTGATTCAAACACAATGCTTAATGCTTATATAGGTTACATTAAATTGAGTTAAACTGACTACGTTGAATTCATTTCAGTTCTCTCTAATTAATGGGATTGCATGTTGGAGTTTACTGTGGAAAATGTCTTTTGTTCACTAAAGTTTGGATCTATTTCCATCATGCAACATTACCAAATGATTGCTGAATGACATGTTAAGGATGTTTTTTTACAGACACTCTAAGAATACATGGTGTGGAGCATGGAAGGTGACGTGGAGCCCTTTCACGCCATTATCCCCACATCGTATGTAGTGTGGAAGGTGGCGTGTGCTAGGTGGGGGAGATTTCTACGGGCGTGGGGCAAAAGGTGAGGGTGGGGTGCATGATTGTGGTTGGTTCTTGGGTTTGAGAGGTTTGAGAGATATCTGACAAATGAAAAAAAAAATAAAAAAAAAAAGAGAAGAGTTGAAAAGAGGTGGAACAAGTCTGCCCTAAAAAGAGGACGCGCAAACATTTTTTAGGGATATGTCTTTCAATAAACAAACAAGCTGCATACACAAACGTTTGTCCGCCCTCTTCTTGGCGCAAGCAAAAGAGGGCATGAAGAGGTTTTAGCAAAAAACAAACCCCCCTTAGTGCGTACGGTTTTGTAGTTTTTCTTATATATATTTTTACAATATTATGTTTCATTTTTACACTAACGTATTCACTATCTTTCGTTTCATGGCTTTGCTTTCCTCTCTCTAACCTCGAAAAGTTTTGGATATAATACATTGGTTAGATTAGATAGATTATATTGGTTACTATTTATCATAGAGACATGATGTATTGTATATCTTTATAGTTACAAGGTATAATAATATTATAGTTCTCATTTTTTTTTCTTCTACAAATGTTACATCATAAATAATAAAAATCACCGGCATATTCATTACTAGATTATATCCCGGGAGCGTCCCGGGTTGAGAAATCTAATTTGAAATATCAATTTTACATCTGAAATAGACTGATGCGTTTTACAGTTACATGCAGGAAAGCTTCGGGTATCACTTAACCTAAAACAATTAACAATGTATCTCCAATGTTAGTGCATAACCTTAAACAATGTATAACTCTAATATTAAAACCTAACCTAAAACAATGTACAACTCCAATGCTAACACATGTTGTAAATAAAATTCATATTTACTGGTTTGAACATAACTAATGACTTGCCTATACATCATTAATGAATAACCTGAACACTTTGTGTTTTTTTCCTGTACGAACAAAACCACACAAAAAAATAGTCGTTTTTTTCTCCGTTTTTTATATAGCACTATGATACTCGTTGGAAAGATAATAAAACGCTCGTTAATTTGGTGAAATTTTTTCTTTAAAAAATCTTGTATATAAAAGATATTAACGTTTAAAATTTATGAAAGGAAACATTAGAGATAAAAATTTAATTTTGTTTTTAAATTTTAAATTATTATTTTCCTAAAATAAAGTCTTTGCCACATGGGATGACACATGGCACACTCAATGAAAAGAATACCCTCTTTGAATGCCATGTCATTAAAATGGCTTTGGTTTATTATATGTATAGATTTTACGCATGTTGGCCGATTTAACTCCCAATGATTCCAATTGGCCCCTACCTTTTATCTTCAAATTTATGTTCAACGAAAATCCGAGTCTCCAATCACTTCAAACTGCAAGGATATTAATATATCATTTGATGTGAAAGAAAATAAAAATAAAAAAGTCGTCTTGGGTGGTGGCCACAAAGCCTATTAATGGGCTTAATTCATCTTTAATTTTAACAGAGAATCTTTTAAGGCCTGGCCTATTCTACGAATGTAAAGCTCAAGTCTTCAACTACCACTTAACAACTTAGCCCGGTCCAACTGAAGCGAGTATCAGTTGGTACACAGATCTTTTACATGTTACGACAAAAACATTTTAATATTTCATATCTTTTTGGGCCTTTTTTGTCCTATATCGCATATTTTCCGGTAAGTTTTTTAATGCTTACAATACATTTAATTTTGTTTTAAATTTTGTTTATGTTGTTTTTCATATTTTTTTTAAACACAATCGATTTTTCATATCAGGGTAAATTACATAAGGATAGTAGGTATGCGGGCAACAAGCTGCGCCGTCACTCCTTTTGGGATAGAAAATCACAATCTGCTAAAAATAAACCCCGCCCTTGAGGGGTTGAAAAGTTGTTGTGCACTACTCGTTGAACCTGAGTCAAAAACCGCATCGCTTTCGGTGCCAAGGAACCGAACGTGTCGAATGCCAAGGGAACGAAAACATGTTAATTATCCTGACATGCTTTAGCGTGTTTTTTCACTTTCTTGGATTCGGTTTGCATAGTCGCTTGCCCGGCCACAACCCACTATCCCGAAGCCCAACTAGGGGGGACACCGCGGTAAGATCAACGCACGCATGTTTCCTACCTACCCAACCAAAAACTAGGACCTCTGTTGGGCGCAAGGTTGACCTCCCCTCCGTGGGGTCTGTGAAAAAATTAACTAACGCCTCGTTTCTTGCGGAGACTCCTGCTCTTCTAAGGATGTCTGCCAATGCATCCCAGACAAAATCATGCCGATATTTAAACCCTGGCAATTCCTTACAATGTAACGCATCTTCCCCCATACTTATTAATGCATGCTTTGCGGCAGACTGGGCAATTTTCATCATCGGGAAAAATAGGTATCATCAGCTAGTATTTAAGGATTGTCCTATACTCTACTGCCGACATTCGTTGCCCCAAGCCTTCGATAGGTAACACAGTAAGGAAGTCTTAGGCGTGAGGCTTTTGCAGGCATTCCAAGACAGCCTTCTGATGGCGGGACAGACATAAATCATCCTCCAAACTTTGTGCGATTCGGCTATAAAGGGCATTCGCTAGAGTTTTCTGTGGCTTCTTGGGGCCGGTGTCCTTATTAAAGAAACCGCCAATATCAAAGTCGGGAAGGGATCATTGTAAAAGGTCAATAGCACCAGAATAATCTATGTCAACGTGAGCAACCCCACTGTTACGTAATATGTGGTCTTGCAGCCCCCAGGACTAGGATCTGGAAGCCATAAATATATATATATATATATAGGGTAGGGTTCAAATAGGAACCATACCTTAAGTAAGAACCATAGAAACCAATCTTAGCCATTGATCTCTAATGGCATGATTGTAAATAAATAAAACATTAATTAAATATTTAATTAAATCAAAGGGCAATGTGGTAATTGTATATTGAGTATTAATAACATATGTTTAATTAGTTTCCTTTATAATCCCGTTATTTTAGGAAAGTATTTATTTTTCCCCATGGTAATCATTCTTCATCAATATGTGCAGTACATGATGTTATATAGTTTTGGATAATATACGTTGGTGTATATTATATGGAAAAAGTAATCGATCAAAACTTAAATAAGATAACGAGGTCAAATGTATCAATATACACTGATGTATAATTATACACTGGTAAGAATGGTGGTATTAAATACATATATTATACACTGATGTATAATTCTACACTGGTGTATAAATAGTAGTGCTAATCAAATGTATCAATATACACTGGTGTATAACAACTAACAAACAAATCTTTTCATTGCTCTCTCTCTCTCTCTCTCTAAAAAGAAGAACCGATGATGGTGACAGGGGAGGAGGTCCGCTGGTTTTTGGGTGGTTGGGGGGTCCGATGATGTTCCTGCAAGGGGAGGATATCTGATGGTATTTGGGTGGTTGAGGGCGGTGGTGGCTGAGGGTGGTCTGATGGGGTTTGTAGAGGACGACGGAGGGACGATGGTGGTGGTGGGGTTTGTAGAGGACGACGATGGTGGTGTTTTTTTGAGGGCGGTGGTGGCTGAGGGTGGTCTGATGGGTTTTGCAGAGGATGGCGGAGGGGCGGTGGTAGTGGTGGGGTTTGCAGAGGACGACGACTGAGGGACGACGATTGTGGTGGTTTTTGAAGGCGGTGGTGGCTGAGAGGTGGTGGATCTTTTTTAGAGAAACTGATTAGGATATTGAGTTTGGTGAGTTTTTTAAGGAATGTTATTCGCAGGAAGTTTTTATTAACTTCCAAATATAAAACTTTTATTTAAATCAAAATATAATATATAATTGTTTAATTACATAACTACCCTCTAGATCAAAATCAAAGATGAAGGGCTCAGATTGGTTCCTAAGTTCCTAACTAGGCTCTTGGTTCCTATTTGATCTTTTTCCTATATACGTGTGTGTGTGTGTGGCAAAAACTAATAGAAAACCTTAAAAATTTGAGGAAACTATAGAAAGCCCATATAAAAACTACTTCCCGAGCTTTTTTAATTTGAAAATTTTAGGGCATGTAATATACATGTTTTTAAGAGTTTTAAATCAAAATTATCAAAAAAGCACCGGTCGTTTTTTTAAGTAAATAAGTTTTGCATCGTAACATACATAACTTGTTTATTTTAAAAAAATAACTATTGGCGCTTTTTTTGATTTTTTTTTTTGCTCAAAACTGTTAAAAACATGTGTATTACATGCCCTAAAAAATTCAAATAAAAAAGCTCGGGAAGCAGGATTTACTAAAAAAACGTGGGTTTTCTATCGATACTTAACCTATATATATATATATATATATATATATATATATATATATATATATATATATATATAGGAAAAAGATCATTTAGGAACCAAGGTACTAGTTAGGAACTTAGGAACCAATCTGAGCCATTCATCTTTTAATCTTGATCTAGGGGTAGGATGGTAATTAAACAATTATGTTTTATATTTTAATTTAAAAAAAAAGTTTTAAAAATGGAAGTTAATAAATACACGTTTGATTGCATTCATCTTCTTTCTACAAATTCATAACTTCCTCCTAATATCATTCAATTGCCTTCCTTCAATCTATCAACATCTTAATCACGTTATATTTCAAAGAGAAACAATAGAAAAACTTTCGGCTTCCATCGATTAAGATATTCAAGTGATGGATAATAATCATATACATGAAAACATTCAATCAGTTTCTCACGATATTGAGGATCATGATACACAATCACAACCGTTTTTGCTAAATAGTGTTGAGAATCAAGGTATTTGTGTATTTTTTTTTTTTTAGTTTTTTAATTACTTTTTGTTCGAAATTCAAGTTTTTGTGATTTGTATTATGGATTCAGATTTGATTTTGCGAAATAGCAGTTTTTGGATTGTCCAGTTCAGTGTACGCGTCATACAGTTTTCGAATTACACATAATTATCGGATTAAATTAGGTTTTGTGTTAATCAATGTATGTAATGATGATGATGATGATAACCGTAAACCTGAGTGAGTTTATTCGATTGTGATGATAACAGTTTTCGAATTACACATAATTATACAATAGTGTATTTTTTGCGAAATAATTGTTTTGTATTATACAGTTCATCTTTTTTTACGTACAAAATTTGGAATTATACACTGGTGTATTACTTATTGTTATTCGTTGAAGCACACAGAAACAATAAGATTTACTCTTAGTTTAATAGGTTTGTATATACACCAGCGTATATTTCCTGAAGCTTTACAGACACAATAAGCTTTTTTTGAAGCGTACAGATACACTAACATTATCCATATACAGGTGTAGATTAGTTTAGTGTTTGTTATACACCAGTGTATATATGCTTAAGCGTAATGATATAATAAGATTTTTTGAAGCGTACAAAAACAATAACATTAATATACACAGGTGTATATTAATTATATAAAATGGAATGTCTGACGCTATTTTTTACTAAAGTTCGGTTAATTAAGTTCTAATGTGCATTTTTTTATTGTAGGTTCCTCGTCCAACAAAGTATACGAGTCTCCTGGTGGGACGAGATATACGGAACAAAGGGTGTGGTAGTTATAAAAGAAAAATAGGAGCGGTTGAAAAGGTAAAAAACAATACAAGAAACCAAAAAGACATTGTAATTATTGTGACATGATACACTGATGTATATTTGGTTTTAGTTTGATAGCCTTAGCCATTTTTCAGTATTATATACATTGTTTATTATTGTGACATGATACACTGATGTACATTACTTTGTATATACTTTTGATACACATAGTATACACTGATGTATATTTGGTTTTAGTTTGATAGCCTTAGCCATTTTCAGTATTATATACATTGTTTATTTTTCAAATATAATACACAGCTGTGTACACACAATATACACAGTTGTAGGATACTTGTTAACTATACATTGATGTATACAACATAAACACGCCATTCCACTGACAATAATTTTGATGTTTTCCATGACATAAGTGAACTAGGCATATCATTCAAAAGATGTAGATATGAAAAAAGTTTTAGAAAAGTATCAAAAACAGTAACCAACTTAAATACAGAATAAACATTGTAATAACATTCAAATCAACTTTTGCTTTTTCAAGCGTGCAAGCTCATTCGCCTCCTCCGTAATACGATCCCGCTCTTCATTTGCTTCCGAGGACATAATCCTCGCTGCATACTTCTTCCTAAGCGTTGCCAACTTCGAAGATAGTTTTTTCTTTTTGTCGGGTAAGCCGCTATGCCAACGCTCATCTGTTATACCCATCCATGTTTCCATGTGGCGCATCAAAAACACTCCACAATCTTTGACGTTATCCACCGTAGCATAGCTAAGCTCTAGCCTATATGGTATGGTGGCAGCAATCTGATTTCTTTTTGGATGCTCAATAGTTATTAAGTACTTAGTCAAGATGTCCTTCTAAAAAATAATCAGTTAATTAGATACATACAATATACATGTTAGGACAAAGAGGATTGGTGAAACCACTTTTGGAAACCTTAGTCTAATTCACTTCTGTCATTTTGGCTAAGTATAGAAGTACTGAAAAGAAAACAAAGAACTGCTGAAGAGAAGATATGAGAAGTGCTGAAGAAGAAACTTCATCAGAAGTTCTGAAGTCCAAACCAGACAAGTTCACTTCAGAAGTACTGAAGACAAACTACTCATCAGTAGTTTGTCATTCATCAGCACTTAGCATCAGATATTTTCCACCGCCTTTTGCATCAGTAGTTTTATTGTTTATTATTACTTTTAGCTGTATTTGTTAGTTTCAATGTTGCAACTTGTGCAACTTGTTTCGGTTGTTTCTGTACTTGCTTTTTGGGCAAGATACATGTATGTAAACGTCTATAAATAGGAGGCTTCAACCTTCTATTTTAGACATTGATTTTAATAGAAAAATCCTTCAAACACTCTCACTGTTCTATTCCATTTCAGTATTTATTGTGAATCTGTCTAAGTATCTAATTCTCATTTACTGCTTGGATTCATAATAAATACTTGTCATTTATTAGTTTCAATCATCAAGGGGGAGTAATAACTCTTCCTTAGTATAAAAAGTGTTGCTTTAACTTATACATTCCGCTGTGCTTATAATCTGATATACAAGGGCTTGCTAAACACTTAAGTGTCAAGATAGCAAGTTCTTACTTAGCAAAAAGAGAAAACTGATCAAACAATTGGTATCAGAGCATTGGTTTATCTGATCACATATCAATCTAACAAATTGAGAATCAGACACAAAGCTCTTATTGATACTCAATAAAAAGATCAAAAGTTCACTTTTTATCAACATCCATCACTTAAAAGAGTCATCTGACAAATCTATACTCTTTAAAATGGATCCACATAATACTGGTTCTGCCACTAAACCTGCCATGCTTGTAAGAAATGAATACAACATATGGCAAAAGAGAATGGCACATACCTTGTCACAAACCAACACAGGTTGTTGGAGATCTGTGATATATGGTCCTCACAAACCAGTAAATGTCAATCTTGAAACTAATGTTCAGGTCCCTAAGGACCCAAAAGAATATACAGATGATGATTTCCTAAAACTTGAGCTAGATGCAAAAGCATTCTCTATGTTGGCAATGGCTCTCCCAAATGAGATATACTCTGGCCTTTTACATTGTGAAAGTGCCAAAGAACTCTGGGATTGTCTTAAAGAACAGTTTGGAGGAACTGAAGAGGTGATTGCCAACACCAGAGAGATTTTAGCTCAACAATATGAGACATTTGCTCATATTAATGGGGAAACTTTAACTCAACAATTTGAAAGATTCTCCTCATTAATATCTGAGTTAAAGTTAAATGGTCAGACCTATACAACAGTGTCTATGCTACATAGATTTTTAAGGTCTTTACCAGACAAATGGGAAACATACTCCATTGTTTTAAGATCCTCACCAGATTTTAGCTCCCTCACTCTTACAAAACTTCATGGGAGATTACTTACTTTTGAGAGAGAAATTGATCAAAAGAAGAAATTACAATCATCTGGTAAAACTGCTGATGACTACCTTCCAGGTAGTACAGCACTTTTGGGACAAGACTCACCAACTTGTTCCTATGGATCTTATGACAACATTGACATAACCACTGGGATCTCATCAGAAAGATCTTTCCCAGGTTATGACAATGATGACCAAAGTCAAACTGCTGATAATTTATGTTTTATCATGGATGATTTAAAAAACTTTAGCAGTGATGACTTAGAAGAAATGGACATATTACACCAACTGGCCATGCTAAGCATTAAAACTAACAAGTTTTACAAAAGGTCAGGAAGGAAATTTCCAGGATTGACCAGTAATACAAAAATTGGTTTTGACAAATCTAAACTGAGATGTCACAAGTGTCAGATGTTGGGACACTTTGCTAGAGAGTGTAGAAGCTCTAGCTTTAACCAATCACAATCTGGAAATAACTATAACCCCAATTACAATAGGAATAATGGAACTCAAGGGAGTGCTCATTTTGTACAGGCACAAGCTCCTCAACAGCAATACATGCCACAAGTACAATATGTTCAAGTGCCTGCTCAACAGATGCAGAGCCAATCAATCCCTCCCTTTCCAGCTGCTCAACATCCTCCACAGCCTCAACAACCCTCTCAACAAAGTCTTTTCACCTCAGGGTATGTTGACTGGAGCAGTCTCCCTTTTGACACCACAGAGTGCAATCCTGATGCAGACAACAAGGTGTTTGACATCAACTGGGGAGAACCAGACAATGGCAGAAAGAACTTTGCCTTAATGGCATTTGAAGGCTGTACTTCAAAATCTGCATTGTCATAGGTATCAAAAGAATCTTTGAGAAAACTTTGCTCAAATTCTTGCAAAGAAACTTTTGCTCTCATAAGAGAGACAAATGTGCACTTACAAGGTAAAGCCAATGATTTAGAAAGAAAATACACACAGATAAAATGTGATTTAGAAAGAAAACTGTGTGCTAAAACAAAAGAAGTTTCTAAATTAACTGACTCAGCTATTGAAACCCAAGCACAAATTAAAATCATGCTAAATGACCTGGGAGATGTCAGACAAGAGCTTGCTGACACCAGGATCACATGTGAAAAATGGGTGGAATCTTGTAAGGGGTATCAATTACTGCTAAACAAACAAAGTGCTTCAAATGTTAAGTTTGGCATAGGATACCATCATGTTGAAACACCAACAGATTTCTCTCCCAAAACTACTGAAGATGGGAGAAGAATTGTTTCAAATGAAACTTCTGAAGGGAAAGACTGCACATCTTTCCATGAAAACTTTCTAAACAGAAATCCTGGCATTTTCAAAGAAAGTACTTCAGAAGTATTAACAAAATCTGACAACAAGCCATCAGTAGTTTCATCTACATCAGGAGTTCAGATCCTGAAAACTACTGATGAGCAAAATCTTTACACTAATGTCAAAAATTTGCCTTTAGATCAAAAACAAAAGGCAAAAGAGTGTGAAATTTGTGGTCTGTTTAACCACAAAACTGAATTTTGTAGATACAGAAAAGGAATTCAGTTCAATCAAAAAATTAAACAACAGGTTGTGGGAAATCAAATCAGAAATGATTATGAAAGAATCTTTAAACCCAAGAAACAACAACCTGAAAACACCTTTTCTCAGAAAAAGATAAAATCTCAACCAAAATCTTTTTCTCAAAATTCTTTGTCAGTAGTTAGACCTGAATCATCAGCAGTTTCACAAACTGCTGAGATACAAAATCTAATGAACATGGTACAACTACTGATGACCAAGGTTGATGGTGGTCCTGAAAAGAATACCACCATGGTTCTTAATGAAAAATCCATTGCCAAAAAGACATGGATTTCTCAACCTGGTCAAGAACAAACTGTAACTGTTCTCAAGAGCAAACCTAAAGCCAAACAGGCTTGGGTTCCTAGATCTAACTAATTTGCTTTTATGTGCAGAGAGTTTCTAGGGGCTTAAACAGCATATGGTATGTTGATAGTGGAGGCTCTATGCACATGACTGGATGCAGATACCTGATAAACAACTTTATCAGCCAAAGAGAAGGATCTGTATCCTTTGGAAACAATGCTAAGGGATATGTGCTAGGACATGGCAATGTCTCCTCTGGCAAAATACAGTTTGACAAGGTCAATCTGGTGGAAAACCTTGAATACAACTTGCTGAGTGTGTCACAAATGTGTGATAAAGGATATTCTTCCTTTTTCACAAAGACAGCATGCAAGATCATCTCACCAGAAGGCCAGAAGTTGATAGAGAAGATCATTGAAGATCATACTTTGCTGATTGCCAAAAGATGTGGCAATGTCTATGCAGTGGACATTGAGAAAGACAAAGTATTGAACAGCACTGCCTGTTTCTTCTCAAGGGCATCAACTTCAGAAACAGATCTCTGGTACAGGAGACTTGGCCATGTGAACTTTAAAACCATAAATAAAGTCACAAAAATGGGCTTGGTCAGAGGTCTACCTTTGAAAGTATACCAGTGTCAAGAACACTGTGTGTCCTGTTTAAAGGGAAAACAGCATAAGTCCTCCTATAAGTCTATTGAAGAATCAAAAACAACTGCATGTCTTCAACTACTCCATATGGACTTATTTGGACCTGTCAAGATTATGAGCCTTGGTAAGAAGAAGTACTGCTTAGTCATCATTGATGACTACTCAAGATTCACATGGGTATTCTTCTTATTCTCCAAGGATGAGGCTGCTGAAATCATCAAGTTCTTCATTCTACAAGTAGAGAAACAATATTCTCTATCTGTCAAAACCATTAGAAGTGATAATGGGACAGAGTTCAGGAACAAAACTCTGGATGAATTCTGTTTGTCTAAAGGGATTATTAGACAATACAGTGTTCCCAGAACTCCTGAACAAAATGGTGTAGTAGAAAGGAAGAACAGAACATTAATAGAAGGAGCAAGAACAATGTTAGCTGATTCTGGACTGCCCTTGTACTTTTGGGCAGAAGCAGTTAACACATCATGTTATGTTCAGAATAGAGTTCTTGTGGTCAAGAGACATTCCAAGACTGCCTATGAAGTTCTTCATGGCATGAAGCCCCTTATCTCCTTTTTCAGGGCTTTTGGGTGTCAATGTTTCATCTTGAACATCAAGGAATCTATTTCAAAGTTTGCTGCCAAAGTTGACTCAGGTTACTTTCTTGGTTACTCTTCAACTAGAAAAGCCTACAAGGTTTTTAATTCTCACACCAGGATAGTAGAAGAAACATTGAATGTCAAGTTCAATGAGTCAAAACACACTCTTATTCCAGCACATCCTGCTGAACTCTTTGACCTTGACAACTTCCACTTTGGACCTGAAAAGACTGTTACTCCTTCCAAACCTACTTATTATGGTGATCAAGGTTTGAAGATGAGGATCCTACACCATGGACTCCTCAAACAGTCATTAAGTCAACTTCAACACCATCAGAAGTTTCACAAACTTCTGATCCAACAAATACTGAAGGCCAAACTCAAACATCTGCTTCAGCACCTGCAACTACTGAAGAAACTAAAACTGTTGAACCAGATATTATAGACCTCAGTAGTTTGTTTGAAGAACATGAGCCACCTACACCTGTCAGTGGTTTACAACAACTGATTGAACACAGAGATCATCCACTTGATCAAGTCATGGGTGATATAGCTTCAGGTGTTCTCACCAGAAACCAGCTTTCCAACTTTTGCCTATTTTCAGCCTTTATCTCACAGTTGGAACCAAAGAAGTACCAGGAAGCCCTCAAAGACAATAATTGGGTGCAAGCTATGCAAGATGAACTGCTTCAGTTCAACAAGCAACAGGTCTGGGAAATCTGTCCCTTACCTCCAAACAAGCAACCAATTGGCACAAGATGGGTTTTCAGGAACAAACAAGATGAAGCTGGTATGATAATCAAGAACAAGGCAAGACTGGTAGTTCAAGGGTACTCTCAAGAAGAGGGAATTGACTATGATGAAACCTTTGCTCCAGTTGCAAGGCTTGAGGCCATCAGGTTATTTCTGGCCTATGCCATTTCCAACAAAATTAAAGTTTATCAAATGGATGTGAAAAGTGCATTTTTGTATGGAAAAATAAAAGAGGAGGTGTATGTCTGTCAGCCACCTGGGTTTGAGGATCCTTCTCATCCTGAGTGGGTGTACAGACTGGACAAAGCTCTCTATGGGCTCAAACAGGCTCCAAGAGCCTGGTATGATACACTCTCCACCTTTTTACTCAAAAATAACTTTACAAGAGGTGCCATTGATAAAACTCTTTTCATTAAACATGTTGGAAATCATGTCTTACTTGTTCAAATTTATGTTGATGATATCATTTTTGGTTCAACAAACACAAAACTGTGTGATGATTTTAAGAAACTCATGCAATCAAAATTTGAGATGAGTACCATGGGAGAACTGCAGTACTTTCTAGGACTGCAGATCAAGCAACAAACAAATGGAACTTTTATACATCAATCAAAATATGTTAAAGAATTATTGAAAAAATTTTCTTTAAAAGACTGTAAATCATGTTCCACTCCCATGACACCAATCACACAAGTTGAACCTGATGATCAAGGAAAACAGGTTGATCAAACCATGTACAGATGCATGATAGGTTCCCTTTTATACTTAACTGCTTCTAGACCAGATATTATGTTTTCAACATGTGTCTGTGCTAGATATCAATCAGCACCAAGGGAATCACACCTTATAGCAGTCAAAAGATTTTTCAGATATCTTAAAGGAACTCCAACACTTGGAATTTGGTATCCTGCTTCAAGCAATACCAAGTTATCAGCTTTTTCAGATAGTGACTATGCAGGGTGTAAGATGACAAGAAAGTCAACATCTGGTGGTTGTCAATTCCTGGGTAACTGTCTAGTGTCATGGCAATCAAAGAAGCAAACATCTGTTGCAACTTCAACTGCTGAAGCTGAATACATTGCAGCTGCAAGTTGTACATCACAGATACAATGGCTCCAATATCAACTTCTTGATTATGGAATCAAAGAGACCAAGACACCTTTGTTTGTAGACAGCAAATCTGCCATTAGCATCATTCAAAATCCGGTACAATTCTCAAAAACCAAACACATTGAGATCAGGTACCATTTCATAAGAGATTGCTATGAAAAAGGCAAGATTGAAGTGAAGCATGTAGCAACAGCTAATCAAATAGCTGACATCTTCACAAAACCCCTTGACACATCAACATTTCAGAAGTTAGTATCCATGCTTGGGATGCTAAATTTGTAAGTGTTTATTTTCTTATTTTGCAATTTTTCATTTTTCACTTACAAAACAGACAAAAGTCTGAAACAAAACTTCTGAAAAGAGAGAAACTACTGATGAACAAAACATCAGTATGGGGTTAATTTCTGAAAAGTGTGTAACTTCTGATAAAATAACCTTCAGAAGTTATGAATAAAAGTATTTATAAAAACATTTCTCATCAGCTGTTAAAACTACTGAAGAGGAAATGGGAACTACTGATGAAGTAATCCTTCATCAGCAGTTTAAGTCAAAAGGGCAAATCTGACTTTTCCCATCATCAGAGGTTTGACCTAATCAGTTTAAAACCTCTGATAAAAAGATTTTTAACCAAAGGCGGTTTAAAAACTTCTAATAAAGAAGATTCAAGCGGTTAAAACTTCTGATAAATACCTTTTCTCCACACTTATCCTTTCAAACTCAAAATATCCCTCCTTCTCTCTCAAAAACTCTCTCAATAACCTAAAACCTGCAAATCAACTGTTCGATCAAAACCCAAACCACATGGCTCTCGTTCTAAAGCAGGGACACAATCAAAGAGCCTTTCTTGAAAAACAAGAAGGCTGGTCCCAATACGATGAGATCATTGATCTTGTCGTAAAATCCCAATATTTTACTGCTCTCACAATAAACCCACCAATTCATACTGAAACTCTGAATGAGTTCTGGGCAAATGCTGAGACGGTGACGGCGGATGATGAAGTCATTTCCCTCAACTCAAGAATAAAAGGGAAACCACTGACCATCACACCGGCCACACTGGCAACAAGACTGGGTCTGGATGATGTAATTGCCCCTGACCATGTTGCTAATTCTGATATTCACCTAACCATGACAGAGTGTGGTTATCAAGGCACTCTCTCCCATGCTACTATCTTCAAAAAATATTTTGAAAGCTTTTGTTTCATTATATTATTATGTGTTTGAGTCCTAAAACAGAGTCTTATGACCAGATGCCCTCCACTTTTCAACCAATATTTCATTCTATTGTGAATGAAACTAAATTCAGGGCATCAAAACTATTTTTCAATGAGTTGGTGTTACATTACAATAATACCAAGAAAAAGTTTTTGTTGTACCCAAGGTTCATTATGCAATGCATAATAGGGGAACTGGGTAATGAGGTGCTTGTGGGAAAAATTTCAACTTTAAATCCTTTAACATCACAAGCATACTCAAGGCATAACAAACCGGCTGCCTGGCCAGAAGATGATCAGGGAGAACAACAACAAGTCCCCCTGAAGCCCACATCTTCCAAACTCACACCACCAAAAGCCAAAAAGCCCCAGCCAACAAAGACAAAAACCCACCAACCCAAAAGAAAAGCTGTTCAGGAGGTTGAGATGCCTGAACATGCTCATGAGCAGTCTGCTCTTCAAATAGGTGAGACTGAAACACCCTCTCAGTCTCATCCATCTCAAACCCCACCAAGAGCACCCATAACCATTTTATTCAAAAGAAAAAGACTTAGAAAAACTATTGAAACACACTCTTCTTTTAAAACTGCTGAACAACAAATTTCACCTATTGCCCAAACTACTGAACCAACCCCACAAATTTCTGAACCAGAGGCAATAGAAATTGCCAAACTTCTCTCTGGGCTAAAAGAGAAGGTCCCATCTGATTATGTCAGTCCCCTACAACCACAACAAACAGGGGACATAACCACAACATCAGACATGGATGTGGACATCTCTAGCCCTATCCCAAGAGATGAGGGTGGACCAGAGTCTTTAAGCCCAATTTTAGAGACTCTTGGGGCATCTGAGGCTGCTACTACTCAGTTACCACCCAGTGGTGGATCTGGGGATAGAAGTAACATAGCTAAGACCTCAGATGTGGCAACTACTGATGAAGGCTTAATGCCTGAAGTAGGAAATCCTCAGAACCAAGAACAAGAGGTTCATGAGAGAACTGAGTTGGGCTCAGCTCATGATTTAACTGAGACAGTCCTCATTGAGGGCAACATCAGGGATTCAGATGATTCCATTAATTTGGATGATGTTTCACAAACACAAACTACTGAATTGACGGCACATTATGAAGGTCCTGTTTCAGGGGTATCCAGGCTCAAGAAGCCAGTCACCCCTGCACAGGTTAAAGCCCACTCAATCCCTAAAACCCCTAGAGTGGCATCCTCTGTACAACATGAGGATCTCCCAAAAACACCCCCTTCACAACAAATGCCTACCCAATTCCCTGGGCAAACAAGCATAGACCTGAACCAGCTATGCAGCCCAGAGGGTCCCCTGTACCACATGATGAACACTCTCATCAGAAATCACTTCCAAACATACACAGCTAACTTGGAGCTGTCTATCAAGAATCAATTTGGAGTGATCAAGACAAAGATGAATGATCTGTCCAACAAGATAGACTTCAACAGCAAACAGATTGCTCATCTTCAAGGACAATTCTCCCAACCCTCAACTTCAAAAGTTAAACTTGATGAATCCAAAAAGGGGGAGAAAATCAGGGAACCTAAGGAGTCATTCCAAGCCAGGATAAGGGCAAGAGTGGCCATCCTTGAAAGAGATCAAAAAGATCAAGCCAGGAAAGAAAAACTGGCCAAACAGTTTGGTGTCTCAGTGGAAGAGATTGAAGCCACAGAAAAAGAAGATGAGACCCAAACCTCCGAAGAATCCCTAAGGCACAATGAAGAAACTTCTGATGGCAAAAGTTCTGATGAAGAATCAGAAAGTACTGAAGACAATCGTTCAGTAGTTGACAAACCATCAGCAGTTGTCAACCCATCAGAGGTTAACACTTCCAAACCTCAAACTGCTGACCCTTCCAGAACCACTGCTCCCATTCAACCAACATCTGATCCTATCAGGCCTACAACTGTTACAACAATGACTGTACTAAACCCTTCTCCTATCTCTCAATCAGCTGAATTATTAGAGAAGAGCTTAGTTGCAGCCAACAAGAAGGCCAGAGAAGATCTGATTTGGAAAACTCTGGAAGAAAGGGATGATCTAGATTTAAGCCATGAAGAAAAACTTCAGGCTTATGAAGCTGAACTACAAAGGCAGGCTAGCCTTGATGAGATTGCTGAACAAGATAAAAGACAACAACTGGTGTCTTACATTACCAAGAACAGCAAGACTAAAGCCTATACACTCAAAGGACTCTCCATGCAAGAGCTGACAAGAAGAGCACAACTGCTTGCAGATAAACTGGCCACTAGCAAAGAAGGAAAGGCCAAGAGAGCCCAGATAATAGAAGAGTTAGTAGCAGAGGGCTATGGTTCAAAAGCCTCAGTATCCAGATGGAAAGAAGAAAGACTAATGGATACTTACAGAAAATACTTGGCTGCCAAGGCTGCAAATCCAGAGAAGTTTCAAACTGCTGATCCTTCAAGATCAGTAGTTAGAACTTCTGGTGTATCAACAAGAAGACCTGCTACTCAGAGAAAGAAGGCAGAGGACAATGTCAAAACTGATTTCAAAATGGTACTACTTGAAGGAAGTTCAATAGTCCATTCAGATTTTGACATTGAGGAGAAACCTCTGTTGACACAATTCAGGGATCCTTCCACTTTTGCCTACCAAATACAAAAGACCATCAAGAAAAGATGCATACCAGGGTAGTGACTGAACACCATCTCCCAACTGTTCAGATGCCTGATATGCAACAACAACAAGGAAGAGACTCCCACCTGAGGTTAACTGAAACTGAAAGCATCCAACACTCAGGACCATCAACCCAAGGGACAAGTCTGGTTCCCTATTCTTCTGACTTTAACAAGTCAAAGATACCTATCATCAGATGGTCACTTACTGATAACAACTCAGTATTGTTGACAAGAAGAGACCTCTCAAGCAGGGCTTACAAGAAGATCAGTGATCTGAAGAAACTGTCAACACAAGACCTGCTCACAATTCAACATCTGGAACCACAGAGAGGATCTCTATCTGATGGTCAGTTAAACCAGCTCAAGAACACCATGTACAAAGAGATATGGAAGATTGTTCAAGACAGAAGAAAAACATAAGGAATTAGTAAGGTTTTGGCTTCATCAATCCAGGGGGAGATTGTTAGGACAAAGAGGATTGGTGAAACCACTTTTGGAAACCTTAGTCTAATTCACTTCTGTCATTTTGGCTAAGTATAGAAGTACTGAAAAGAAAACAAAGAACTGCTGAAGAGAAGATATGAGAAGTGCTGAAGAAGAAACTTCATCAGAAGTTCTGAAGTCCAAACCAGACAAGTTCACTTCAGAAGTACTGAAGACAAACTACTCATCAGTAGTTTGTCATTCATCAGCACTTAGCATCAGATATTTTCCACCGCCTTTTGCATCAGTAGTTTTATTGTTTATTATTACTTTTAGCTGTATTTGTTAGTTTCAATGTTGCAACTTGTGCAACTTGTTTCTGTTGTTTCTGTACTTGCTTTTTGGGCAAGATACATGTATGTAAACGTCTATAAATAGGAGGCTTCAACCTTCTATTTTAGACATTGATTTTAATAGAAAAATCCTTCAAACACTCTCACTGTTCTATTCCATTTCAGTATTTATTGTGAATCTGTCTAAGTATCTAATTCTCATTTACTGCTTGGATTCATAATAAATACTTGTCATTTATTAGTTTCAATCATCAAGGGGGAGTAATAACTCTTCCTTAGTATAAAAAGTGTTGCTTTAACTTATACATTCCGCTGTGCTTATAATCTGATATACAAGGGCTTGCTAAACACTTAAGTGTCAAGATAGCAAGTTCTTACTTAGCAAAAAGAGCAAACTGATCCAACAATACATCAGTGTATAATAAAATTGATGCTATAGAACAGTGTTCAGTATCGTCATATTCAAACAATTATACATCGGTGTATAGTCTAAGCATTGCTACAAAAACATTATACTGTACCATAACATTAAATAACTATACGTCAGTGTATATTCATATTCCAACAATTATACATCAGTGTATAGTCCAATTAGTACTACAAAAACATTGTACTGTACCATAATATTCAACAAATATACGTCAGTGTATATTCATATTTCAACAATTATACATCAGTGTATAGTCCAATTAGTGATACAAAAACATTC
This sequence comes from Ambrosia trifida, assembly GCA_028751855.1. Classification (NCBI taxonomy): domain Eukaryota; kingdom Viridiplantae; phylum Streptophyta; class Magnoliopsida; order Asterales; family Asteraceae; genus Ambrosia; species Ambrosia trifida. The sequence goes on along the minus strand of CM054123.1, from coordinate 108,026,783 downwards.
TATAGTACCATCAAATTCAACAGTATACATCAGTGTATATTATGCTTAATTATATTAATAGTGTATACAATATATGAAATTCAACATATATACATCAAAGTATATTACGTATCTTTATGCTTAAAATCGTTTGACATCATAAAATTCAACCAACTTTACATCAGTGCATAATGTGTATAACATTGTATTATACATCAGTGTATAATGTGTATAACATTGTATATTATCACAATCAACAGAGGAACAATAACTAAAAAATACTAAATAATAAATTTTTACCTGTCACGCTGAATATATTCCCACCCAACGGCGTTTCGAAAAGTATTAAAGCACAATCATTATGTAATTTACTTGTTGTCAACTTCACCTTGTAACCAAAACCTAAATAAAATACACACCAAACGTATAGTTCACAATAGTGTATACTGAAGTTAAACATGCTTTTAATCATATAGTCAATTGTATACACCAATGTATACTTAATCCATATGGTACCCATGTGCATATTATATATACACTGAGGTATATTGGTGTATACAATTGGAATGTCCAAAACCTAACTAAAAATTTTGGTGTATACAATTGGTGTACGCTCATAAAGTCTATTTTTGTATACACCAATGTATAGTTAATACATATATTAGAAATGTTTACATTCTATATACACTGGTGTATATTAAAATTATACTACAGTCGACGATCTTCAATTAAAACCATACAATGTTTTAATAGGGTTTCAAATACCCTTTTTTATAAATCAACAACAATTTACAACCTTAATAGATGGATTATCTCAATTGGAAACACAAAAATTTTCTACAGACAACTAGCAATCAAGAAAAAATTCAATAACATATTTGGATATATATTCAATATAATTGCCGTTCGATAATGCGATCTTCAAACACTAAAACGTAAACAATCAAACCCTTAAACGATTAATCAGATTTTTCAAACCCTAAAAACATAAACGTCGTTTTATAAAAAAAATAAAATTTTATACACAAAAGCCGATCGATTAAAGAAAATAAAAAAAATTTAGATCTTGATACATACATGTATATGAGTCGATGCACTTCATTCTGGACATTCTTCGCTTTTGTTGATGTACACAACAAACGCACAAATGATATTAGTTGTGGTGTTTTCTCAGTTACAATGTATACTAAATAACCTATTTAAACTCAAATACCAAAAGACAATATTACCCCTTGATTTAATTAAAAAGTTAGTTAATGTTTAACATATTTACCATCATGCCATTGAAAATGGATGGATGAGATTGGTTCCTAAAGTTCCTAACTAAGGGTTGGTTCCTATTTGAACCCTACCCTATATATATATATATATATATATATATATATATATATATATAGGATCATTTAAGAAGAATTTTAATTTGAGAAAAAAATAACATTAAGTACTTTAACTCATTTCATATTAATTATCCAATTAATTAGTTTTAAATATTGTATATTACACACATCAAAACTTGTTCTACACATATCAAAATTCATCATACACACATCGAAATTATCCTACTTTTATCCAACACATATCGAAATTATCAAGATTTTTATCCTACACATGTAGAAATTCATCCTATGTTTATCGTACACATACCGAAATTTATCATTCACTATATATCATCTTTGCTTTAAAGATATATTTGAAAAAAAAAATTATGATTTCATTTATTTAACTAGTTTACGGAAGTTATAAAAACTTAAAAATTTATTTAACATTAAATACAACTATTAAATGGAAATTTTCTATTGATTTAAATTTTCTTCTTTTTTTTCTTACAAGAAAATTTATTTATTTGAACTCTCCACTATATATATATGATTAGTATTTTACATATTTATTTTGATTATGTACATATACGTGCAAATGTGTATAAATGATTGCACATATATGTATATAACGAGAGATTATGATTCTAAACATATTTTTTTTATTGTGCATACATGTTTGAGGTTTAAAAACAAGTATCGTACATATATAGTTGATAATGTGTGCGCACACACACACACACATATATATATATATATATATATATATATATATATATATATATATATAAAATCAAAATTTCATAATGTACCCATGTGTATAATTAAAAAAAAAAAAAACCTTTTGAAACGGGAGAGGATACAGGATTCTGAATCAGAAGAGAGATAAAAATTTCTTAATAAATGGATGGTCCAAAGGGTTATCAGAATTCTTAATTAATTAGCACTTGTTCTGTTAAGACTCCTCTAACTTTGTAAATGTCACTTTGACCCCCTAGAATGGTGAAATAATTTAACCTATGTTGTATAAACATTAACATTAAATCGTCTTTCTAATAAGTTAATACTTCTTTTAGACCTTTGAAGTATACCTTCATTTCCTTAGCATTTTATTCACTATGTTTTTTTTTTCTAAAAACAACAAACAAGACATTAGCCCGATAAAGATATTTTTTACATTAAACTTCTAATAATTGGATTATATGACGAATAGTGTACCATCCGAAATGATCTTTCTTAAATGAAACTACATTGTCTAATGCATACGTTGGAACATATTGTCTCGGAGATAACATTAGAGGCCGTCTAGCAATTTCTGAATGGGCATAGGTAGAGATTCGTTTTTTTTTTATATATATATTTGAATATGATAACTTATAACAGAGATTTGTTCAAAATAAATAATAATAATATTCATTAATCACATATTGACAAGTCATTAATTATGTTGTCATATTAGATATTTTATTATGTCATATTAGATATTTCAACGCCGGGACGCTCCCAGGATAAAAGCTAGTGTGTGTGTGTGTGTGTATAGGGTAGGATTCGTGTAAAAAGTCCATTTTTCCTAAGAAGTGTAAGAAGTCTATGTAAACACTGTGTTTCAAATTTTTGGATAAATGTTTTATATTCTTTTGGTATTGTGTTATATAGAAAAACAATAAAAGTAACAATTTAAAACGCATTCAAATGAATTTTAAGCATTAAATTGTATAACACACTTATTATATTTAGAACACACTTATTATATTTCTTCGCATGGTGTTTTAGATTTAATAATTAGAAAACATTTGATTGTGTTTTAAATTATTACTTTTATTGTTTTTCTATATAACACGATACCAAAAGAATATAAAACATTTCTCCTAAAATTTAAAACACAATACCTACATAGACTTGTTACACTTTTTAGGGATAAAAGCTAGTGTGTGTGTGTGTGTGTGTGTGTGTGTGTATAGTAAGGTTCCTGTAGAAAAATGATTTTTTGTAGAAAGTGTAGGAAGTGTTTTGATCTATTGGATGTTGAGATTGATGGTTAAGATTAAAAACCTATATGTTTTAATATTTAATTAATTGTTTATAGTAGTTGAAGGCAAGATAGTACAATTAGTGTTTTATTTGAGGGCACTATGGTAATTGTGTGTGCTTTATTTAGAGAAAACCAGTTTCTCTCTCCTATTAGTTTTGAAACCGTTTCTATAATATATTAATTAATGCACACTAGTTTCTCTCTCATATCAGTTTTAAAACACTTCTACTGTTTTAAAACACTCTACTGTGTTTAGTTTCAATATAAAACACTCTTGATGTTATTATAAAACACTCCCGATGTTATTATAAAACACTCCTTATTAATGCACACTAGTTTCTCTTTCATTATAAAACACTCCTAATGTTATTATAAAACACTCCTAATGTTAACATTTGATGATAAAATCTATACTTCCTATATGTTGAAAAATTGTTAGCAAAATAACACACCATGTATAACTCGTGTTTCTGATATGATCGTGATTGTAAGATTTGATGATATCAATTAAGAAGCGAAAAAAAAAATATATGTCGATCATGGGTTTAGGAGTTGGGTGCATAATCGATTTATAAATTGATGTTGATTGAATATAGTTTTTTTTTATTTGGTCTGATGATAACTAAATTGAATGACATGTATTTGAATAATATGTTGAAAATAGTGCTAAATTAGTGGGATTTCTTAAATTTAAAAATTGGTAAAAAGTCTTAAATATCCTTAATCTCAAAAGTTAATCATATGGCTATAAATCTTTCTTACACTTCTTATACAAATCAATTTTTCTACAGGATCCTCTACCTACCTATATATATATATATATATATATATATATATATATATATATATATATATATATATATATATATATAGGGGATGAATATTATGAAAACCCACTCTAAGAGTGAAAAACGTGGAAACTCTAACTTCCAGAGCTTTTTAGGGCTGAAAATTTTAGGGCATGTAATATACATAATTCTAAGCATTTTGAGCCAAAAAAATCAAAAAAGCGCCGAGCGGTTTTTTTTTTTAAATAATAAACTTTTCGGGTAACACATGTTAGACGAAAATTACACATGTAATTTCTGTAACATGTGTTACCCAGAAACGGTTTTTTTTTTTTTTTAAAAAAACAAAACGCTTGGCGCTTTTTTGGTTTTTTTGGCTCAAAATGCTTAGAATCATGTATATTACATGCCCTAAAATTTTCATAAAAAAAAACCTCGGGAAGTTAGAGTTTCCACAATTTTCACTTTAAAAAGGGTTTTCTCTATATACTTACGCTATATATATATATATATATATATATATATATATATATATATATATATATATATATATATATATGATTTGGATCATTTGAGAACCACCATTTAGGGGGAGAACCAAGGAACCAGTGTGAACAGGTGGCATTTTTGTAAATATGAAGGGTGTCTACACAAACCCATCCATCAAAAAATAAAAAAAATAAATAAAAAAATTATATAACCTAAATAAATAAAAAATAAAAAAAGTAAAAACACCAAAATGATTATTTTTCATTAATAATTCGAAATAAAATAAAAAAATGGCTAATATGACGTCATCCCTGATGCACATGTGCAATTCACTGTTATATATACAGAAATATACCGTATGCACATGTGCATTTAACTATTAAATCACACTTTTGAATGAATTGTCAATTACTATAATTAAATGATTATTAAATGGACATGATACAGATATATAAGGGGTGGTCGCAAATTTTATTCAATGATCATTAAATGGACGCAAAGTGAGATATAAAATACACTTGAACTCGCCAATTGTTTTGTCATGCATATTATACCATAAATTGAAAATAAAACACGTGTATAACAACAAACATGAATACACTTAAAACAACTCTATATAGGAACTATAAAATAAGAAACGCGTACTGCATGCACATGTGCATTTTGGTGGTTTTTTGAGTGGTTTAGCTTTAGAGCTTAGTTTTTAGGTATGGTGGGGGGGCTAGTTTTTTTGGGGGGTGGGTTTAGGTTTTTGGGTGGTGGGGGTTTAATTATAATTATGCACATGTGCATATGTCAATTTCATTATCGTACCATTTGACATACACTAAAACAGTACTCACAAACATAATCAACCTATCAACCACCATAACATATGCACCTGTGCCTTAGAGCGAAATATCTTACTGATAACAAGAGTTAAACCATAATGCACATGTGCATTAACATTAATTTTATCATTACCATATAAATTATACACATGTGTATCAATATAAATGCCTTAATGGTACATAATGCAATCAATACACATATTTGCAACTTGTAAAAAGATATAATTCAACTTGCTTTTATTAGTAATATAAAACACTACAACAACAATTCATCCCAAACTTCTAATTATCTCACAACCTCACATTCACCAACAGTGTCCCCTTCCATTGCTTATTTGTCCCCCTTTTCATCTTCTTCTCCATTTACTTATCTTCTTACAATACTCTTCGCACCTCATTGATGCCTTATCTAACATCTCCCTTGTTTTCTCATCCGTCAACCTGAACAAACGTATACTTCTCAAATTTATCACATTGTTCGTGTGTTTAAACAACTAATAATTAGCATTTATTAGTTAACATGATAAATATACATATATGCACATGTGCATATATATGTGAATTGCTTAAATAATTAAGACCGACCTTTTTTAACTTCCTGATCAACGATTATGTTATCATCCTGCAACTTTTTTATCCCTTTATACTTCGATTGTAACACAAAAGTTACATTCTTTGATTTTTATCCCATCTTTGACTACAAATAATAAACAACGCATAAGAAAACCAAACTATTAATCTTAATGCACATGTGCATTAACTTTACTTTTTTCATTACCACATAACATATGCACATGTGCGTTAGAGCGGAAGACCTTAATAATAACAAGATTTCAACCATAATGCACATGTGCACCAATATAAACGACCTTAACGGTACGTAATGCAATGAATACACATATCTATACTATAAAAAAACAATAATCCAACCGTACGATTTACACTTGTACTACATACACTTTAAACTTATTATATTATATATATTTCATATAAACAACATTTATAACATTATTTCCTTTGTTGGTCATGTAAAACGATTATTTTGCCCTTTTAGACCATTAACAAAGCACAACAAATTGGGGCTACAAACAAAACGCTAGACAAATTGTCAAATAATTAACAATAGATGGCAGTGCCAAACTGAATGAACTTTTATGACTGATGGTTGGTCATGCATCTTATATGTAAGCTATCAAAACACTAACAAATCAAATATGATATCTGATGTTGTTCAACAATAAACAAATATATTATAGTGAACACTAACAGATCAAGTGTGAACATAAAGTTTACATCACAATTAGGGCTGGGATTTCAATTGTGTTAGGGTTTATTCTTCGCACTTAGACTCTCTCCAGATGCAATTAATAATCTGAATGAATATGTCCTCAATCCAGATCTAAAATCGTTTAATACAAACCAAAAGCCCTAATTTTAAACATAGATCATAAATAAAAAGTGTTAAGAACTGATGGAATCTTGTCAAAAACCCTAGAATGCCTAATTTTTCTCAAATATAAGTGTAAATCACCTACCTAACCAACAAGAGCTTTAGTCGACGGTGGAAAATGGATATTATCCGCTAGAAATGTAAGAATCGGAATTAATTGTGGTCATCTACTTCATGCTTTCACCCCGTTCATCATCGACATCCTTCCTGTTCGATCTCCTCCTCCGTGATTCCTTCAAACCCTAGATTACATGATTTCAAATGTCGGTTTTGCTTTGAAGTCAAAACATCTAGGGTTATCAGTCAAGATATAACAGCAGGTGATGGATTAGGGCTCTGATTGCCAAGTCGATGGGGGATAGTGTCGTGGTGGTGCTTTGCAAGAGATGGCTGAGGTGAGTTACCTGGTTGCAGAAAAAGGTGTGGGAGTGGAAGGATGAGCAACATGGTGAAGAAGATGGAAAATGATGATTTAACTGATGAAGAAGATGGAGATGGATGAATTAGATTTTTTTAGGCTTAAGTGATATTTACACTAATGCCATTTGTTCACATTGGTTCCTTGGTTCTCTCCCTAAAGTTGGTTCTCGTATGATTTCTACCCTATATATATATATATATATATATATAACATTAAAAATAAAAATACATTACATAAAAATAAAAATTCTACATATTTTAATTTAATCAACAGTGGCGTCGATTATAAGTTCCCAAAGTTCTAACTTACTAAATGACCAGGGGCGGATTTAGGTACTATTCTACAGGTTCAGACGAACTCACTCGGTTTTAAAATTTTAGTATATATATATATATATATATATATATATATATAGAAAATAGGCCATGAACCCACTAACAAATCTAATGAGCGTCTTCTTGGTTAAAACTCCCCACCTTTAACGTCCAGTCTTAGGTTCGAACCTTTTTTAGATGCTTTTTTTATTTGAATTGCACACTCATGCGCCCCTATCCTCATTCCGTTTCACCTTGTCTTATTCTCAGGTTCATATGCATCCCCCTTCACCAATTTCACAGACCCCATCAAACACTCAGTCAAGTTTCTTTCTTTTTTTATAAAGATTTTATCACGCTATATATTATGGTGTGACACCCGGCATGTTTAGGTCAACAATTTATAAACACATACAGTCTACCTTAGCGAGAAACGTTTATTAAACATACTTGACGGGGTCAGTAGAGTCGGAACACAGCCCGTATTGTCCAGGGTTCAATGATTTGGGGGATCATTGGTGTGACACCTGGCAAATTCGGGTTAACAACGTTGTCTAGATGAAAGTCTACCTTAGCGAGTCACGCGTATATTGTACTTAACTGGGTTAGTTAAGTCGGGTTATGGTTCGGGAACTATTGGTTAGTCTAGAAGATCATTGGATGTTGGTCTAGAGGTTCGTTAGATGTCAGTCCTTAACCAAGTGTACAAACGGTGACGATCGGTAGGATCGTCAGGGCATACGGAACATACGAGTCTCGAGTCCCGGGAATTGGTGAACGAGTGTGAATATGTGTATTTACTTGTGTTATGTGTTTACAATCATTATGTGACTTGTCGGTACATTAATATGTGTTAACATATGTTAAAACGGGGTTCATGTGGTGTGACTAGGGATCATGTGGTGTGACTGGGGATCATGTGGTGTGACTGGGGATCATGTGGTGCGACTGGGACTAATCGCATGACTGTTCATGCGATTAGGCCCAAACGCGTTACTGTTCATGCGATTAGGATTCCTAATCGCGTGTAAAACTGCACAATCGCATGGAACGGGCTGGATGACTAGAAACGCCTATAAATACCATACTTAACCTCCTAAACTCAATTAGACAAACCCTAGTCGTCCCATAACCGCCCCAAACACTTAAACAACCTCTGGAAGGCGATTTTGATCAAAAACACAAGGTTTCAAGGTCTAACCATCACCCTTTTACAATTCCAAGGTTTGATTCTCATCCATAACACTTTGTAAACGTTTTTAATAAATCCCTAATGGTCCAGACCTGTTCATAAACGAAAAAGCTTTCTAAAAATCGTCAATAAGGGTTGTTAATCGGATTATAACTAATAAACATGCGTTATGGGTATGTATGATTAGAAAGATAGGATTTTTATGAATCTTGATGATGTTTTGATGTGTTATCATGCTAGGTCAGAATTAATATTGTTAGTATGATGATAGAAATCTCAGTAATTGGACAATAGGGTTATGATTACATGCGTTAATTGAATGTTGCATGTTATGTGTATATGTTTGGATTGCTTTGGTTGCATGTAGGACTGATTATACGAGGTTGAACGAAGGGTTTTGGGTTAAACATGTTTAGGATAGTGTTTGGGATGATATTGGGTAGTTACACACGTTCTGGATCTGATTTGGAGTGTTAAACGCGCGAAAAACCGGAACAGCATGGTTACAGGCGAGTAGCAATGCTAATCGCCTATAACTCATGCGATTGGGGTGCTAATCGCCAATGATACCATGTGATTAGCCCCAATCGCCTATAACTTCATGTGATTAGCCCTAATTGCTAGTTTTTACATGTGGTATAGCCCTAAATGCTAGTTTTACATGTGGTATAGCCCTAAATGCTAGTTTTACATGTGGTATAGCCCTAAATGCTAGTAGTTACATGTGGTATAGCCCTAAATGCTAGTAATTCATGCGATTAGGATTCCTAATTGCTAGTTGACCAACCTAAATGCTAGTTGACTTTTCCTAATCGCGTGTACTGCTGCTTTAAGTGTAAATTAGCATTCCGAGACCCGATTTGACATGTAGTAACATGCTAGGAACCTTGTAACATGTCTAATAACTTGGTAACATATATTTGGATGTATTTCGGTGATACGTGAACTATGTGCTATAACTTGTTGTGTGTTAACGTATGTTAAGTATACTTGAGTTATGGTATGTTTTGGAGCGTAAACATAACACGGGGAGTCTCGGGTCACCAATGGGATGTCGAGTCTTGTACTTTGGGTCAGTTAAACAGTCACGGTATTTTTAAACGAACTTGGTTATGGTCTGGACATCTAGGGACTAATTAACCTGCGGGTTATTAGTCTAAGTACTTGTAACTGTCGTATGTTAGGTCGCCACTGTACGGGACTAACATAGCAGCTGAGTTTACTCGGGATTAGGAGTAAAGCAACTTAAGGTGAGTTTACGGCCCCTCTTTTAAACTGGTTTTATACTTTCGGGGGAGAAAACATGTGTTAAAACGATTGTTTGGTAAATTCTGTCATACTATGGGTTCTAACGTATACTACACGATCTTTGGAAGTCCCGGGGGGAACCATGAATGTGCGGGTTTGCACAACGGGGAAATGTGAATAGCGCTATTGGGAGTGACCAACCCCGCTCGTCGGCTTGGAGGGCCGGGCGAGTGCATATTGTCTCAAACAGGAACAACAGGAACAATTGGAACTTTTCGGGCACAACATCTGGTATTCGTGTTAGTAATGGTTTTCCAATCGTGGTAGTAACAAAACGTACGCCTAGCTAGCGTATACTGGTTTTCTATTTGTTATAGTATGGACAGGTGGACTTGGTACTTGAACTGCAAACCTGTAAACTCACCAGCATTTTTGTGCTGACGTAAACTTTTACATGTTTTCTCAGGTCGCTAAGGTAGCACGACTGGACTAGGGCGCACGCGTCTGCACGGCGTCTAGATAGAGTTGCATGATTTCATAAACATTGAACTTTGGTTACTTATGTTGAACTTTATTTTGAATAAGTTTCCGCTGTAAACGGGATTTTAAAACTATGTTTTGGTATTGCATTAATTACATTTAGACTTGTTTATTGTGATCGTTGGTTTGGATCCTGGTTTGTCATGCGCCTCGCGGTAAAACTCCGCAAGTGGATTTTGAGGGTGTGACAAATTGGTATCAGAGCCAATGGTTATAGTGAACTAGGACTGCATGTAGAGTCTAGTCTATAGCCGAGTCGCACACACTAGACGATCACATGGTACTAAACGTTATAGTGGGTTACGTATGGTCTTGTCGGGGTGTCTCTAAATCGTTGGTCTTTCTACGTTACATCATCCGTTCTATCTTAGGTTGGGTTACTTGTTTTCTAGGCAGTGTGGTCTATTGGAGTAACTCGTGTGCTCTTGAGATTTGTCCAAGGCTCGGACATCTCCCTTTCGCACTCCAATAGAAACACTTGTCATGAATTACCGTAGTATTACGGTGTGTAGCTAAGAGTCTATGTTCGGTGATTTGAACTTTGAACTAGGAGAACACTTGGAGGACCATGTAGAACGTTTTATCATTTTGGGTGCACACAAAATCATAAAACGAAATGCATGGAAGCACTAGTGAGCTCTGGGTTTGAGGGGATAGTCCTGGATTGGATCTGGCTTTAATCTTGTGAACATTAGTGGTTATCTTTAACTGCGAAACTAAATTTTCTCGTTCTTTCTGCCAGAATCATGTCTGGAGTGCGTGGAGGACGGGGAGGTGGTCGCAATGGTGGACGTGGTGGTGGTCGTGGTGGTGCTGGTGGTCGTGGTGGAGGTATTAACCTGTCCCAGGCTGATCTGAACAACTTGCTCCAGGCTGCCTTTCAGTTAGGGCACAACGGTGGTGGTAAGTTGTTTTATCTGTTTTCTTTGCCTCATTGGTGAACCTTGTGTACGTTATTCGTGGTTTCTCATACGTTTCATTTCAGGTGGTCCTGTTGACCCACCCCCACCCATGTGCACCTATAAGATGTTCCGGGACTGCAAACCCCAGGAATTCTCTGGCACCGAGGGTGCGGTCAGTTTGCTTAGGTGGTTGGAGAAAGTGGAGTCGGTATTTCTGATGTGTAACTGTCTCCCAGAAGATCGGGTGAAGTATTCGGCCGCGTTATTTCAGGACGTGGCATTGACTTGGTGGAATGGTATCACCCAGAACATGGGGATTGGGGAGGCATATGCTATGCCATGGGAGAACTTTGTGCAGTTGTTGAAGCGGGAGTATTGCCCGAGGGAAGAGGTACAGAAGCTGGAGCATGAGGTGTGGAACCTCAAGATGACTGGATCGGAAATCGAGAAGTATACCGTGAGGAGAAATGAGTTGGCAGTGCTATGTCCCGATTTGCACGTGCCAGAGTATCGTAAGATTGAACATTATGTCTCAGGGTTGGTGCCGGAAATTGCAGGGTTAGTGGCTGCTGGGAATCATCCTACTTATGCGGAAGTAGTTCGATCTGCACATAGGATGACTAATTTAAAGGTGAATGAGGGGATTTTGCCGGCGAAAGGTTCGACTGCTAAGACTCCAGAGAACAATAAGCGCAAGTGGGAAAATGACGGGAAAGGGTCTGGGTCAGCACAGCAGGGTAAAAGGTTTGATAATGGGGGTTCATCGTCTTCGGGTAATAAGCAGGGTGGTTATGCGGGAAAACTGCCCAAATGCAACAAGTGTGGACGCCATCACCAAGGGAACTGCGACAGTAACCGTTGTCACCGCTGCCAGCGAACAGGCCACTATGCTAAAGATTGTCGGGTTACACTTCCGTCAACTCAGGCTCCGACTAACAGTTCAGCTCCGACTACTCAGGGGACTACAGGGAAACAGGGATGCTACAACTGTGGTGACACTGGGCATTACAAGAAGGATTGCCCAAAATTGAAGCAGGGTGGAAACAACGGTAATGGGAACAACGGGGGCGGCGGCAGAAATGCACGTGCCTTCGTCATTGGAGCTGCTGAGGCTAGGCAGGACCCTGATACAGTCACCGGTACGTTTCTTCTCAATAATCATTCTGTTAGCGTGTTATTTGATTCTGGTGCCGACAAGAGTTTTGTATCCATGGATGTTAGTCGACTGCTAGATGTAGTATCTGTACCATTAGAGACCAAGTATATTATTGAGTTGGCTGACGGTAAAACGATTGAAGCTACTAGTGTTCTTCGGGAGTGTCAATTAGAATTGTCGGGTATAACGTTTCCCATCGATCTTATGCCGGTACCTTTGGGTAGTTTTGACGTTGTGGTAGGAATGGATTGGTTATCTTTGTATCGCGCGGAGATCGTCTGTTACGATAAGGTTATTCGGATTCCTCTCCCTGATGGAGAATTTCTTTCTGTATACGGTATCAAGGGTGGTGTTTCGCTAAACATCATCTCTAGCATGAAAGCCCTTAAGTGTCTTCGAAAGGGTTATTCAGCCGTATTGGCGCTTTTATCTGTTTCCTCCAGTGATGAGAAGAAGATTGACGACATTCCGGTGGTACGCGAATTTCTTGATGTTTTTCCCGATGATTTATCTGGTCTTCCTCCTCATCGTCAAGTCGAGTTCGGTATTGATCTTGTACCGGGGGCTGCTCCTATTGCTCGGGCCCCCTACCGTCTTGCACCTCCCGAGATGCAGGAATTGTCTAGCCAGTTACAGGAACTCTTGGATAAGGGTTTCATCCGTCCAAGTTCTTCCCCTTGGGGAGCCCCGATTTTATTTGTCAAGAAGAAGGATGGGAGTTTCCGATTGTGTGTAGACTACAGAGAGCTGAACAAGTTGACCATTAAGAACCGTTATCCTCTTCCACGTATCGATGATCTATTCGACCAGCTTCAGGGTTCTAGTTACTATTCCAAGATCGACTTGAGGTCCGGTTATCACCAGCTGCGCGTCAGGGAGGCTGACGTTGCAAAGACTGCTTTTCGAACACGTTATGGCCATTTCGAATTCTTGGTCATGCCTTTCGGTCTCACGAACGCACCGGCGGTTTTCATGGACTTGATGAACCGCGTCTGTAAACCGTATCTGGACAAGTTTGTCATTGTGTTTATTGATGACATTCTAATCTACTCCAAGAACGAGACCGAACACGGGGAACATCTGCGATTGGTTTTGGAACTTTTACGACGGGAGCAACTTTACGCCAAGTTCTCAAAGTGTGACTTTTGGTTACGCGAAGTTCAATTCCTAGGACATGTGGTTAATGAACTAGGAATTCATGTCGATCCCGCAAAAATCGAAGCGATCAAGGACTGGGGAGCACCTAAGACGCCAACTGAGGTGCGGCAATTCCTAGGCCTAGCAGGCTATTATCGTCGTTTCATTCAGGGGTTCTCGAAGATTGCTCAACCCCTCACCACACTCACCCAGAAGGATAGGAAGTTCGACTGGGGTGAATCACAAGAGTCAGCGTTTGAAGAACTGAAGTCTAAACTGTGTTCTGCTCCTATTCTGTCTTTACCTGAGGGTCCTGATGATTTTGTTGTTTACTGTGACGCTTCCATTCATGGACTCGGTTGCGTGTTGATGCAACGCGAGAAAGTGATTGCGTATGCTTCTCGTCAACTCAAAGTGCACGAGAAGAACTACACAACTCATGACTTGGAGTTGGGTGCCGTGGTATTCGCGTTGAAAATTTGGAGACATTACTTGTACGGTACCAAATGCACCATCTACACCGATCACAAGAGTCTCCAACACATTTTCGACCAACAACACTTGAACATACGGCAGCGCCGTTGGATCGAACTTTTGAACGACTATGATTGTGCTATTAAGTACCATCCTGGCAAGGCGAATGTTGTAGCAGACGCCTTGAGCAGGAAGGAATCTTCTAAACCTCGTCGCGTTCGGGCATTGCAGCTCACTATCCATTCGTCGTTACCTGATCAACTCCGTTCTGCTCAGATAGAAGCTTTGAAGGAGGAAAACCTTAAAGCTGAAACTATGCACGGTGCCGACAAGCACCTAGAGCGAAGGCCTGATGGCCTGCACTACTTCGCAGAACGCATATGGGTTCCTTTGTTCGGGGGACTACGGGGGCTCGTTCTTGATGAAGCTCATAAGTCCCGATATTCTATTCATCCTGGTTCGGATAAGATGTACCAAGATCTGAAAGTGCTTTACTGGTGGCCAAACATGAGGTCGGACATAGCCTCATACGTGAGCAAATGCTTGACCTGTGCTAAGGTCAAGGTGGAATACCAGAAACCGTCGGGTCTCCTGCAACAACCCGAAATTCCGGAATGGAAATGGGAACGGATTACTATGGATTTTGTCACACAACTTCCTAAGTCACCAAGCGGGAACGACAAGATATGGGTGATCGTCGATCGGTTGACGAAATCAGCTCATTTTCTTGCTATTAAGGAGACCGACACCATGGATCGTTTGGCTCGCCTTTACTTGAAAGAAGTTGTTTCTAAGCACGGGGTGCCAGTTTCTATAATCTCGGATCGCGATTCTCGCTTTACTTCTCACTTCTGGAAGTCTTTGCACAAGGCTTTGGGTACCCAACTAGACATGAGTACGGCTTACCATCCACAGACTGACGGTCAGAGTGAGCGTACGATTCAAACTTTAGAAGACATGCTGCGGGCGTGTGTGATCGATTTTGGCAAGGGTTGGGAAGCTCATCTGCCGTTGGTAGAATTCTCGTACAACAACAGTTATCACACGAGCATCAAGGCTGCTCCGTTCGAGGCACTGTACGGACGGAAATGCCGCTCTCCTCTTTGTTGGGCTGAAGTGGGTGAGAGTCAACTCACTGGGCCTGAACTAGTGTACGAAACTTCGGAAAAGATCGTACAGATTCGTAATCGGTTGGCGGCGGCACGGGACCGGCAAAAGAGTTATGCTGATCAGCGTCGCAAACCACTGGAGTTCCAAGTCAATGACAAGGTACTTCTAAAAGTCTCACCGTGGAAGGGCGTCATACGCTTTGGGAAGCGTGGCAAACTCAATCCACGATATGTCGGCCCATTTACGATCCTGGAACGGATTGGGCCGGTGGCATATCGACTTGATCTACCGACGGAGCTCGGTAACGTACATAACGTCTTTCACGTGTCAAACTTGAAGAAGTGTCTGGCTGACGAGTCTCTCATCGTTCCACTAGAAGAGATCAAGGTTGATGATCGTCTTCGGATTGTGGAAGAACCTGTGGAGATCCTTGATTACAAGATTCGTAGCCTACGTCACAGCAAGATTCGTATCGTTAAGGTTCGGTGGAACTCGAACCGGGGACCGGAATATACGTGGGAACGGGAGGATCAGATGAAGTCTAAGTATCCTCATCTCTTTCCTAAGGAAGCGTTCGAGTCGAGACATATCTCTTCGGCAGCTGAATGAATCTCGGGTCGAGATTCCTTTTAACGTGGGGATGATGTGACAACTCGGGTAAATCTCTCTCTTTTGGTTTCTACCTTTTGCTTGTTTCCTTCGTTATTTCTTTTGTTCTTTCTGTACTGTACAAATTTTCGGGACGAAAATTCTTTTAACGTGGGGATGATGTGACACCTGGCAAATTCGGGTTAACAACGTTGTCTAGATGAAAGTCTACCTTAGCGAGTCACGCGTATATTGTACTTAACTGGGTTAGTTAAGTCGGGTTATGGTTCGGGAACTATTGGTTAGTCTAGAAGATCATTGGATGTTGGTCTAGAGGTTCGTTAGATGTCAGTCCTT
The DNA here is from genome assembly GCA_028751855.1 of Ambrosia trifida. NCBI lineage: Eukaryota > Viridiplantae > Streptophyta > Magnoliopsida > Asterales > Asteraceae > Ambrosia > Ambrosia trifida. Next base: position 108,010,460 of record CM054123.1, on the reverse strand, counting down.
AACCAAGTGTACAAACGGTGACGATCGGTAGGATCGTCAGGGCATACGGAACATACGAGTCTCGAGTCCCGGGAATTGGTGAACGAGTGTGAATATGTGTATTTACTTGTGTTATGTGTTTACAATCATTATGTGACTTGTCGGTACATTAATATGTGTTAACATATGTTAAAACGGGGTTCATGTGGTGTGACTAGGGATCATGTGGTGTGACTGGGGATCATGTGGTGTGACTGGGGATCATGTGGTGCGACTGGGACTAATCGCATGACTGTTCATGCGATTAGGCCCAAACGCGTTACTGTTCATGCGATTAGGATTCCTAATCGCGTGTAAAACTGCACAATCGCATGGAACGGGCTGGACGACTAGAAACGCCTATAAATACCATACTTAACCTCCTAAACTCAATTAGACAAACCCTAGTCGTCCCATAACCGCCCCAAACACTTAAACAACCTCTGGAAGGCGATTTTGATCAAAAACACAAGGTTTCAAGGTCTAACCATCACCCTTTTACAATTCCAAGGTTTGATTCTCATCCATAACACTTTGTAAACGTTTTTAATAAATCCCTAATGGTCCAGACCTGTTCATAAACGAAAAAGCTTTCTAAAAATCGTCAATAAGGGTTGTTAATCGGATTATAACTAATAAACATGCGTTATGGGTATGTATGATTAGAAAGATAGGATTTTTATGAATCTTGATGATGTTTTGATGTGTTATCATGCTAGGTCAGAATTAATATTGTTAGTATGATGATAGAAATCTCAGTAATTGGACAATAGGGTTATGATTACATGCGTTAATTGAATGTTGCATGCTATGTGTATATGTTTGGATTGCTTTGGTTGCATGTAGGACTGATTATACGAGGTTGAACGAAGGGTTTTGGGTTAAACATGTTTAGGATAGTGTTTGGGATGATATTGGGTAGTTACACACGTTCTGGATCTGATTTGGAGTGTTAAACGCGCGAAAAACCGGAACAGCATGGTTACAGGCGAGTAGCAATGCTAATCGCCTATAACTCATGCGATTGGGGTGCTAATCGCCAATGATACCATGTGATTAGCCCCAATCGCCTATAACTTCATGTGATTAGCCCTAATTGCTAGTTTTTACATGTGGTATAGCCCTAAATGCTAGTTTTACATGTGGTATAGCCCTAAATGCTAGTTTTACATGTGGTATAGCCCTAAATGCTAGTAGTTACATGTGGTATAGCCCTAAATGCTAGTAATTCATGCGATTAGGATTCCTAATTGCTAGTTGACCAACCTAAATGCTAGTTGACTTTTCCTAATCGCGTGTACTGCTGCTGTAAGTGTAAATTAGCATTCCGAGACCCGATTTGACATGTAGTAACATGCTAGGAACCTTGTAACATGTCTAATAACTTGGTAACATATATTTGGATGTATTTCGGTGATACGTGAACTATGTGCTATAACTTGTTGTGTGTTAACGTATGTTAAGTATACTTGCGTTATGGTATGTTTTGGAGCGTAAACATAACACGGGGAGTCTCGGGTCACCAATGGGATGTCGAGTCTTGTACTTTGGGTCAGTTAAACAGTCACGGTATTTTTAAACGAACTTGGTTATGGTCTGGACATCTAGGGACTAATTAACCTGCGGGTTATTAGTCTAAGTACTTGTAACTGTCGTATGTTAGGTCGCCACTGTACGGGACTAACATAGCAGCTGAGTTTACTCGGGATTAGGAGTAAAGCAACTTAAGGTGAGTTTACGGCCCCTCTTTTAAACTGGTTTTATACTTTCGGGGGAGAAAACATGTGTTAAAACGATTGTTTGGTAAATTCTGTCATACTATGGGTTCTAACGTATACTACACGATCTTTGGAAGTCCCGGGGGGAACCATGAATGTGCGGGTTTGCACAACGGGGAAATGTGAATAGCGCTATTGGGAGTGACCAACCCCGCTCGTCGGCTTGGAGGGCCGGGCGAGTGCATATTGTCTCAAACAGGAACAACAGGAACAATTGGAACTTTTCGGGCACAACATCTGGTATTCGTGTTAGTAATGGTTTTCCAATCGTGGTAGTAACAAAACGTACGCCTAGCTAGCGTATACTGGTTTTCTATTTGTTATAGTATGGACAGGTGGACTTGGTACTTGAACTGCAAACCTGTAAACTCACCAGCATTTTTGTGCTGACGTAAACTTTTACATGTTTTCTCAGGTCGCTAAGGTAGCACGACTGGACTAGGGCGCACGCGTCTGCACGGCGTCTAGATAGAGTTGCATGATTTCATAAACATTGAACTTTGGTTACTTATGTTGAACTTTATTTTGAATAAGTTTCCGCTGTAAACGGGATTTTAAAACTATGTTTTGGTATTGCATTAATTACATTTAGACTTGTTTATTGTGATCGTTGGTTTGGATCCTGGTTTGTCATGCGCCTCGCGGTAAAACTCCGCAAGTGGATTTTGAGGGTGTGACAATTGGGTTGGTCACACACACGTTACGAGTCCCATTGTTGGTGAATTACATAAACTAGATCACGTGTTTTGCGTAGATTGATTCTTGTGGTAGACTATATGCAAATACGTGTTAAAACGATGTGTAGATGATTATCCATGCTTGTATATGTTAAACATAGACTAAGACTGCATGTTCATGTGTTAGGATGTCTTAAAATGCGTTAAACACGAAAAACGAGGTGCTTTAGTGGTTTGATTAGACCACAGGCGCCTCGCTTTGACCAAAGCGAGGTGCTTTGGCCTTTTTTTAAAAAAATTTGATTTTCTTTTAATTCTTTAAAATTATCTGTTAATCACCAAAAAAATAATTTTAATTCATTTTTGGTTCTTTTAAGTTGTTTCCTAGCCAAGAAAATTATAACTCTCCGTTTCGCTTCGTTAATTGCTCGTTTTGGTTTTTCAGTAAAAACATCCAGCTTTGTACAACTTTGATGAATAATTGTACGTGGTCCTCCGACTAAACCTAACTCGCAACAATTGTTTTTAATTTCATTTTTAAGTGTTTTTAATTACTTTTCGAGAAATGATAATTTTCAGATATTACAGATCAAGGTGTTACCAAGCATGTCAAGAAATTATAATTTTCAAATATTGCAGATCTAGGTGTTACCAAGCATGTCAAGAAATGATAATTTTCAAATATTTGCAGATCAAGGAAAGAATGAAAATACGTGATGCACATAACCCTCCATGCAAATCATCCCAATTCTGTCAAAAGAAGATGTATTCACCATTTCAAACGATTTGCCTCCTTGAATGTCTATGGAAACAACAATGGATTTGTCAAAAGCAAGATGTATTCACCCATTCAGGTGCTTAAGTCCACCTTGAGATATGAGTTTAATTAGCTTGAATCTCTCTGATCCATGGTATCCGGTTGTTTTCAGGTTGTCTTCATCGTTGACCGCTATCTATCGGATAACAACTGAAAAGTTGTCAACGATGATGGCGCAGAGGTTAGCGGTAACTTTAAATTTTGAATGATCGTCGGTTTGCTCTCTATATACCAATCAACAGTAGCGATCATTACAGTTATTTTGGAATGTTTCTGATCATTGTCAGAGGGTCACTATTCATACATAAAGAGATAAAGGGTGTACACGAGTATAATCAAACAAGGGTTGCCCGGAGTTTGATTAGCTTGAATCTCTCTGATCCATGGTATCCACTAACCGTAGCGATCATTACAGTTATTTGGACTGTTGCTAAATTAGTTAAACAAAAGCTTAAATTATACAGTTATTTGGAATATTCTTGATCATTACAGTGAGATATGAGTTTAATTAGCTTAAATCTCTCTGATCCATGATATGAGAGCAATAATCCATCGAGAACTTGAGAAAGAGAGAATAAGAGAAGAGATAATAACATATGAGCTACAACATAACTTGCACCGGCTTGAGATATGAGTTTAATTAGCTTGAATCTCTCTGATCCATGGTATCCGGTTGTTTTCAGGTTGTCTTCATCGTTGACCGCTATCTCTCGGATAACAACTGAAAAGTTGTCTCATTAATTCCAAAACCTAAAGAGAAGATATCATCTCAGTGAGATTGATAACTTCTCTATGGAAGTTGCTACAATAGTTAAACAAAAGCTGAAATTGAACAGTTATTTTGGAATGTTTCTGATCATTACAGTTATGCCTTTTTTGGTGAAATGAACTTGAAGAAATGATTTGGTGGATATATCATGAGTTAAACAAAAGCTGAAATTGGACGGTTATTTGGAATGTTCCTGATCATTACTTTTCATGCAAGCAAGTAAAATTCAGTTGTTGAACAGTGAGATTGATAACTGGACAGGTTAGCCAGACGTTTGTCAAAAGAACATTTTTTATAATAATTATATTAAATAAAACAAAAAACTAACTCAAAAGATCAAAAAAAAAAAAAAAAAAAAAAATTTGATCCGAAGAGCCTCGCTTAGGCCTAAGCGAGGCGCTTCGAATTCAAAATCAGCTTTTTCTGCCCCTCGTACTGACCTCCTCTGATTGAATTTAAAGCGTCTTGCTTAGGCCTAAGCGAGGCGCTTTGAGAGGGTGAAAATAGAAGGTGGGGGGTGAGAATAGACGGAGCCTCCCGCTAGCTTTTGGTGGTTTATAATAAATAGCGTTTTTGTTGGCCGTTCAAAAAAACTACACATGGTGTAAGGGTTGAATTTTATGTATGAATTATGATCAAGCCATTGACAAGACATGAGATAAGTCAGGTTTTTTATAGGTAGGCCTAAATAAATAATATATCACCAGATCAAATCACTGTTGTTTTAAACAGTGATACCTTAATTTGATACGTCAACTCCCGAATGTTACGTACCATACCATGTTATATATGGATGCATGTACCAGACATCTCAAATACTTTTCATCTCTGTGCCACGTTTATTTTACCATTGGATCATAAAATAAAACAAATCAAATCAAATAAACTACCACATTTAACTTATTTTATTTCGAACGGTCAACGAAATTCATCAAAAACTCCTTTTAAAGTCCCTACTCAGTCAAATCAGGACCCCTTCCACCCGACGTAGCCAAACATGTAAGGGAGCTTCTGGTTTCACCAAGTTCACCAATTCCGAGAAAACCCAGACTATCCACCCACCTGAAAGCACGACAATTGAATAATCGATAAAATCCGACGCTTTCAAGAATCGAACTCATGACCTTTCAGCCATGGGTCTTCTATCATTGAGCATCCATACCACTCAACCAAAAGGTGGTTGGTACTACCCAGGGCCGGTTTTGAGGGGGTGCGGGGAGGACTCCCGGCCCGGGCCCAATTTCTAGAAGGGCATTGTGACCGGCAACAGTGGTAGACAGTGGAATAGAATTCATCGAAAAAATCTAAATAATTTGTGCATAGTGTTGGTGCTACAAGGTATAGAAGGGGTTGTTTTGAGGAAGATGAAGACATAGTGTAAATACTAGAAAATGATGGGGGTATTATAGACATTAGATTATGACAATGTATAAAGAAAAAAAAAAGCACATATTTCGAAAAGTTAAAATATAGTTTACGTTATTTATTTCGTTAAGATCTAAAATTAAGGTGCACATATTTCGCGGCTCGATCCGGGCACTTGAATTTTCAGGGATGGCTCTGGTACTACCACATTTAACTTGCGGGATATTATGATAACCTCACATTTGTAAGTATTGATCTAAGTTGGAAGAATTAGCTGTTAGAACTTTTAGATTTTTCAGCCAACTCCTAACCTAAATATACATATTTAACATTAGGTATATTTTTAAAGAGTTAGCCAATTCTCCTGTACATTAAAAGGAGAAATGATTTGAAAAGTGATTGTTTTTCATCTATGTAATTTTCTCTCTTGCCAAAGGTATTTCGATAATTGTACAGCCCATTGATAAACACTTGTGCATGTTTGTTTTGAGTTTCATTATACACAGCTCACCTACAAATGTAGAGAGAGAAGTAGTAGGACGATGTTCACACCACCACCACCGCCTCGACCCCAACCATTGTCGGGGTTTCTGGTCTCTGCTGTTGGTGGTGCTTAGGCTTATGGGTATGGACACGGCATGAGGGGCGGCAAGATGGAGCTTGCCCATGCCGGCCCGGCAAACACCGGCCCCCTAGGGGCGGCACGACATGGGCGGAAAAATTCTGACGATGGTGCCGGGCCCCTTTTCTGACCGTTGGAGCATTTTGTGACCGTTGGGAGCTTGCCTTTTGACTGTTACATTTTAAAAAAAAGCTGTTAAAAATAGTATAAATATCAAAGGCCTCACCCCTTTTTTAACCACTACATTCTCTCCAATATTTATAAACTTTCATTATTTTTAAACTCTTAAAATATTTGCTACCATGGATCCCTACCAAAACAACCCAAACCCAAACCCGAATCAAACCCCACAACGTAATCAAAACAACCTGAATCCAAACCCGTTCGGTATGCCAATGGATCCATCTTGGGCGACATTTTCAGGGTTCCAACAAAGTCCCAACCCTTTCACGCAATATTCTCAAATGCACCAAAGCCCCACTACTTTTAACCAATTTAGCCAAATGCAAATGTACCATAACCCTCAATATTTCACCCAACTTTTGCAAACTCCGCTATTCCAACCATCTCAACAACCACAACCGTCACAACTACCTCAACGACAACCCATTTTTAAACCAGAAGAAGAAGAAGAAGAAAATGAGGTGGAAGAGTTTGTGCCCGAAACACAAGTCGAACCTTCGAAGAGGAAGAGGAAAAAAAAAAAAGTCGGGCTAAAGACGTTGAAACGATCTGGTCCAAAAGACCATGGACGAAATTAGAAGAAGAAACGTTAGCGAAGGCGTATTTTGCTACTTCAAAAGATCCCGTTGTTGGTAAAAAAAAATTATAATCCGTTTATATATCGTTTTTTATTTTTTTTAGTTTAGTACTCTAATATACGTTTTTTTAAATGTAGGGAATAATCAAACCGGAGATAGTTTATATTTCGAAGTAGCCGAAAAATTCCACAAATTAATGGAGCAAGAGCCATATCGCAACTTCGAGTCCATAAGTTCTAAGTGGAGGAAAATGAATACTACAATCGGCAAGTTCATCAAGTTTTATAATCCGTTGTTTGTGCGTCCTCCAAGTGAGTGGAACGAGGAAATGATTTTCAAAGAGGTGATGCGTAAATATGAAGACACGCATCGACAAGCTTTTCCTCACGTCCGTGCATGGATGGTTTTGAAGTCATCTCGGAAATGGGCATCGGTTCCAAACGAGGGTGGCAAGCGCCAAACGAACCAAAACTTCGGAGTCGGACGATTTTAGCATGGGAGGCGGGTCGACCGGTCGTTGTCAAATAGATATAAACGACGACCCAGAGTTTGAGGATGATACCGTTCCAGAGGAGCCACGACCCATTGGAGGAACAAAGCTAAAAAACAAGCGGCTGAAAAAAAAACAAGCCGCGTCAGAGAGTGGGAGCGGGTCAAAGATGGACGGTTTGGTCGCTGAATTGGCATCCTTCAAAAGTACCTTTAGTCAAACTCAAGCAGAGAAAGTTAAATTGAAGGAACGCGAAGTCGAAAAAAAGCTTCGCTTAAAGCAAAAGAAGGTGGAGGAAAGCGTTCGCCAAAAGAATGAACATAGACAACTAGAAGAATGGCGAATAATGACAGCAAACATCAACGACTATCCCGAAGAAGACCGTCCCGTGTTGCTCAAGATGAAGGAGAACATTTCAAAAAATCATAATTCCTAGTTTTTTTTAAATTTTCGTACTGTTTTTTATTTTTATTTAAATGTTGGGTTTTTTTTAGTGTATGCTTTTATTATTATTATTAATGGAATTTAAACTTTTTAAAATTAATATTGTAATATTATTTAATTATTAAAAAAACAAAAATAAAAAGAATTAAATGATGATGGGTCTCCTCCACACCCTAGGACTATCATCCCCATGATGCTCCAACCCCACGCTGACGTGGCAGCTGAGGTGGAGGACCATCATTGATGATAAGTCTCCTCCACACCCAAAGGCCTTAGTGTGTCTCTTTTTATGGGTTTGGTTGTTTTTTAGGGTTTGTTTGACTAACGGATTTCACTGGTGCCGATGAGCACAAATACGAATTGAATCATGTAGTCCTCTATTGTGTGGGTGTTACCAATGAGCATAAATACGTAACAAATTTATGTATTACAGTTAAAATGATAGATACAAATATTTATACGATCCTCGTAGTTCTGTATATTTATTTTTTGTTATGTATTCAATATAACTAGAAAGAAAAAGAAATCATACACGCAACATATTGATGGTTTTTCAGGTACAAACGTATATTTATATAACCCGTTAACGATGCCCGTAACACTGCGGGATGTTACATATATATATAGAAGAAGGATAAATTGAAAACCCCCCATTGAGTTGAGAAAACTTAGAAAACCCTTGTAAAAACCATCTAAAAAACTCTTTTTTTTTTTTTTTGAAAAAATTACACAAGGTAACATACATGTTTTTGGTAACATACATGTTTTTAAGCGTTTTGGGCCAAAAAATTAAAAAACGCCGATGGGATATTTTAAAAAAAATAAATAACGCAAACTTTTGCACAAACATACGAACTAACACACAAGTGTGTGTGCAGTCGAGAGTTCAGACCATAAGTCACCGACGCCGGCGTTCCTCTCTCCTCCTGTAAGCCCCTTTCCTCTTGATAACGTAACAGGTCATCTCCTCCTCTTTGTCTTTCGATAACAATCATTAAGCATCACCATAACATATCCTCCTTCTCCCCTTCTGAATCTAAAAACATCACCCGTAACCCCACCTTCTCTTCTGTATCGATGACTAATTCTAGCACCGGTAACCCCCTTCTTCTCTGTTCCGATGATACCCCGATAATCCCTCATATTCACCATCATAATCCAACTTGAATCCCTATTTTCCCTTCTGTTGTTTGATGTCCAGGCAGTTGCCGCCTCTGGTGACTGTCAACGGTAACTATAAATCAAACCACCTCTTTTATCCGATCTCTATCACACACACATCGATATGTGTTTGTGGTATTATATTCTGTTAAGCATATGACGAGTTGATGATGATATTGATGATGACCGGAAGTCCGGTTAGTGTTACGGTGATGGTTGTTGCGAGGTAACGTTAATCAGTTATAGAGTTTAAACCCGATACGGAGTCAACTCAGTGACTCGATCAACAACCAGAATAGAACCCGGTCCAATAACCTGACGTGGATTTTGTTAACTAAGTTAACTGGATGAAAATGGCAAAAAAACAAATGCTAATTGACTAAAATACCCTTGACTTAACTGGTTTTTGTTAACTGGGTTAGTCAAATGGACTAAAATGACCAAAAATGGAAACCTCGGGGACACAGATGAGAAAAAAACTATTTGGACTAAGGGTATGTTTGGCAAGGAGTTTTTAAGAGCTTTTAGGAGCTTTAAGTTTTTAAGAAAAAACTCAATACTCAATAAAAAGTCTTGTTTGGTTGAAGGAGCTGGAAGCTTTTAGGTTAGGGAAAAAACTCTATAGTGAAAAGCTACTAGTACTAGCGTTTAAGAAAAAGCTCTACAGCTATAAGCTTTTAATTAGTAAATGACACAAATGCTCATTCTATTTTAAAAATAAAATAAAAACCTTCCTTACAAACTTTTAATTATGCCTATTTTGGTTATTTTATACATTTTATTAAAAGCTCCAGCTACTCTGTCAAACACCAAAATATATTTAAAAAGCTTCCAGCTACCAGCTTGCAGCAACCAGCTTCCAGTTACCAGTCAACAGCTAATTTTACCAAACATACCCTAAAATGACAAATTTTAACAAACCTAACGGATTAAATTGGCAATTAACTCGCTTGAAAAAAGAAAAACTAAATTTAAAAAAAAAAAAGAACAAAGAACAAAGAAATTGTCAAGTACAAAACATATGAAACACAGATATATATATGAATGACATAACACCTACCGACGGTGCTCACTGGTCCATCCCCATCTCCAAACCCTGTTCATATCATTCAATGCAATTTACTTCGTTTCAGTGGCCCTTTTTCAATTCTTGTTTTTGTGCACGTTTTTCTATGGATCCCACTAGTTTCTTTTTGAGTCAATGGTCATTCATGTTTTACATATATTCATTGTCTTTTTTTAAACGGCTCATTGTTTGTTTTTTACTTGTCGGTTTATTACATAAACAGCAAAACCTATGGTTTTAAGAGAACCATCGGTGATATATGTATGGGTGATACTATCTAGACATCCCAAAAAAACCCTAGACACCTTTAGGATGTGTCATTGAGGTCTCAATGGGACATTGAGGTCAAATCTAGGAAAAATGATGGGTCATTGAGGCCTCAATGACCCATCCTTTTACAAAAAAGTGAAAACGATGGCCCATTGAGGTCTCAACAACCCATTGAGGTTTGTCAATTATTTGTAATCATTGACCAATCATTGGGAATGATTGGTAATGATTGGTAATTGTAAAAAAGAAGTGTCTTAATGGCTCATTGAGAAGCTTTGTCTCAATTGCCCATTGAGGCCTTAATTGGCCATTGAGACCTCTCAATGGGCCATTGAGCAGCCAAACCTTGCTTCAACGAGTTAAAAATTAAAAAAAAATCTCAATGGACCATTGAGGCCTCAACGGGCCATGGAGAAAGTCTTAAACACCCACACTACACTTCTTTTTTACAATTACCAATTATTACTAATCATTGCCAATGATTGGTCAATGATTACCAATAATTGGCAAACCTCAACGGGTCATTGAGGCCTCAACGGACCATCTTTTTTCCAGTTTTTGGCCCACAATGGGTCGTTGAGACCTCAATGGGGCATTGATTTTCTCTGTTTGACCCTCAATGGGTCATTGAGGCCTCATTAAGCCATTGAGGGAGGTGCTTAGATAAAAAAAAAAAAAAACCTAATATGTGAATATCCTAGACCTATATGTAATGGAATACATGGTGTCTTATAAACTATATGCGTGTGTGAGCTACACCATAATTAAATTAATAACCTTAGCTTTTTGTAGCTTCTGTTGATCAGCAAAGAAGAGGAGGTTACGTCAAGCATGAAGCATCAGATGCTACTGCTAATGATTTGTTTGTGTTATTCATGAGTTTACAACTTTTTTGTATATATAAATACTAGCCGCTAGATGAAATTTCATCCACTTTAACTCAGTGTTGTAAAACTCGGTTTGGCCTTGTACTCGGTGACCTACCCTGAAGCGAGTACTCGGACTAACCTGGGGAATACTCGGGGGTCAAGTCGGCCTATGCGGGGAGTACTCAGAGTAATCGGCCAATTCGGCTATACTCGGCGACATACCCTGGAGCGAGTACTCGGGAAGTAATTGGTCAACTCGGCCTTGTTTTGCAACAGAGCTTTAACTTGACTCGCGTATCACTCTTTACTAAGGGGTGTAATTAAATCTTGTCAGGTTGGCAAGTTTTGAGTTGGCGAGTTGAAATCTTTAACCCTTACCTAATCCATATACTTATTTGCGTCATGTCAAACCCACTTAAAATCTTATTGTGTTCGGATCGACCTGTTTTATATTAATTTGCGAATATGACCAATGCCTAGTGATTTAATACAAATTTTAACAATTAATTATCGGCTAAAAACATCACCTCGGTACCCCGTTTCGAATCCCCTTTCCTCATCGTCCCTGAATGGAATTGCACTAGAAAAAAAGATTCTTTTCTTTCTCTATATAGAGATCAGAGATAGATTAGTTAGAACTAATAAAATAAAACGATTAGAATTTAGGTGACACTACTAAAAAACAGGCCTATTTCTGACCAAGGTTTTGGTCGGAAAACAACGTTTCCGACCAGTTTCCAACAAAATGTCTTTTGTCTGAAAAATCTAGTCGGTAAAATTTTCTGACAAGTTTCCGATAAAATTTCCGACCAAGGCTTTAAACATCGTTTTTTTCATTCCATTTTTTGTACACCTTAATCATACAATGAATATTTTTATTTTTCCAAATTGTACGTATTATACACATACATACGTGTGTGTACATTGTTAAGACTTGTTACTTAAAACAAATTTTTGTTATTCCATACCTCTATGTGTGTGTGTATGTGTGTATATATATATGTTTATTTTTGTATCCATTACGACACATACACGTGTACATAACATATATATACTCATGAAAAAAATACATTCACATATGCACGTATATACAATGCACATTTATATGTCCTTTTGGTCGGAAAATGGTTGGTAATTACCGACGAATTTCCGACCTAGTGTTGAGTTTTGTCGGAAAATGCTTGGTAATAACCGACAAGCGTTATCATTTTTTTAATTTTTCGAGCTTTAAACGTCGTTTTTTTCATTCCATTTTTTGTACACGTTAATTATATATTGAATATTTTTATTTTTCCAATTTATGCGTATTATACACATACATATGTGTGTACATTGTTAAGACTCCTTATTTAAAACAAAGTTTTGTTATTCCATAACTCTGTGTGTGTGTGTGTGTGTGCGTGCGCGTATATATGTTCATTTTTGTATGCATTACGACACATACACGTGTACATAACATATATACATACTCATGAAAAAATACATTCACATATGCATGTATATACAATGCACATTTATGTAACCGAATACCAATAAAATAAAGCTTTTGGTCGGAAAATGATCGGTAATTACTGACGATTTACCGACTTAATCTTGAGGTTTGTCGGAAAATGGTCGGTAATTACAAATAAAAAAAACAAAAATAACTTTTTTTTTGTTTTTCTTTTTTTTGTCGGAAAATGGTAGGAAATGATAAAAAATAACAAAAATAACATTTATGCTTTCCGACTAGTTTCTGACAAACTCTTTTTATATTTTTATTTATTTATCATTTTCTACCATTTTCCGACCAAAACTTTTTTTAATATTCTTTTTTTGGTTGGAAATTAGCCGGAATATTCCGACAAAATTCCGACAATTTTATTTTTGGTCGGTATCTGGTCGGAAAGTTGTCCCTAAAAGCAGCAGTTTTTTGTCGGTAATTGGTCGGAAATTCTAGTAAAAAATTGGCAGTTTTCTAGTATAAGAGTAGACAAACTTGTTATAATGAAAATTAATTTCACTTCTAAATGTTGATAGCCATATGAAAAACTTAAAAAAAAAAAAATCAACGTATTTAACTTTGATTAAATTTTAACGTTTTTCATCACTAAAATCAAAATACTAACCTCTTTAAAAACTCTTAAAGGGTTAACATGTCAACCTACTTTTTAACGAGTTGTGTTCGTGTTGACCTATTAAAAATGGTTCGTTCCTGCCAAACCTAAACCTGTATTTTTATGTCGATTTCATATCATGTAATAAATTGCCTCAACCTTGTCAAAATGGGATTCCACAAAAACCTAGTAGGTTATTAACTTATTGTCTTTTTTCCTCGACGTTTCTTTTTAAAGAAATCCAATAAACATTTGAGTCACGTTGTGTCTTATTGTTAATGTTGCATTATTTTGTTAAAATGTTAGGCTAAAATAAAACTATCAAGTGTGGGGGTGGCACTCCCTCCACCTTAGCCAAAGGTGCGCCAATGGCTCCCCCATCCCCATTTCCTGGTTGCCAAAGGGGTGGCGCCATTAATGAATGGATGTTAGCGAATAACGGCGACTCACAAGGGAGAAGATGGGACCCACTGCTTTGCTTCTTTTTTTAAGGAGGTGGAAGAAGGGGGTTGTAGATAGTGGTAGTGATAGTGGTGTGGTTGTTGTTGTTGATTGTTGTTGGTATGGTGGTTGATGGTGGTTAGTGGTGTAGTGGTTACCGATCGATGGTGGTGGTGATGATGAAAAATAAAAATTAATTGAAAATAAATTAAATATTAAATAATTGATTGAGGGTTTTATTCGGTTTCATAGGTGTGATTCGAATGATGCAATGAAGTCATCTTTTAACATGGTGTTAAGGTGGTAGAAGAGAGCCCCAAGGGGCTACATTACACACCGTGTAGCCTAAGACTGGGGGTATGGTTCGCTGAAACACAATCGGTGGAAATCCACCATTCACCCCGATCATATAATAATATTATTATTTTTTGTCTTTTTCTCTTTAAAAAATATTTAAAAAATGTAAAGGGGAAGAAGAGAGAACCATTTCCCTAGTTTGGGGGAGGGGGAGGGGAAAAAGAAATGACGTAGCGCTGATACGGACAAAGGGGAAGGGTTCCACACCGCTAAAAGAATGAAAACAATGTAAAACAAGGATGTCTGACCTTCAGTCACATGAGATGTATTATTGGAAAATAGCGAAAATAGCTTTTGACCGGAGCATTTTGCGAAAATAGCCCCCTCAAGCCTCTTTGGAGACCTCTCAGACCTCTTTGGAGACCTCTCAGACGTCTCCCAAGACGTTTCCCACTACAACCAATAATTTACCGCCACGTCAGAGACGGTTCCACGTTCCCAAGGCGTCTCAGACATCTCCCAAGACGTCTCCCACTACAACCAATAATTTACCACCACATCATCACCCACCCACTCTCTCTCCTTCTCTCCTCATTTATTACCTCAGTCTTTTTCTCCTCTCCTCCTCTTTCTCTACCTTTCTCTGTCCTCTCTCTCCCTCCCTTTCTCTGTCCTCTTCTCTCTCTCTACTGATAGCTAACCAATGTGAATCCATATCTGAATCAGTGATTTTGCCTCTAAACTAAAACAATTCCAATGTATCATTTAGCAAAATGTAAAGACAACTAAATTTCAACAGTGATGATTCAAATCAAATCAAAATCCTACAAAAATAACCACTCCTACGCTACGGTAGAATAAAACAATCATTTGAAGCATAGACCTGAAGCTCAGCCTCAAGCTCCTCACGCTCGTGACCAGTGGCGATAGGCATAACATCTTCAACCTTCTTCGAAATATCTCCTCCTACAGTTCACAACTGAATAATAATAATAGTAATAAGTACCTGAAATTTATAATTATAATAATAATAACAATAATAATAATAATAATAATAATAATAATAAATGCAGATCTGAGAATAGTAATGAAGGACCTGAAAAATGACGGGTGATGATAGTGGCAGATGGCGAAGAGTCAATGACGGCGATGGTGTGGATGTGACGATACGATTAGGTCTGGTGACGGATTGGAGAGTTAATAGTTTGGAAGATGCTTGTCTCCACATGATTGGTTTCACGTTCACCGTAACCCTAGCTTTTTCGGCTGTTTGATCTGAATTGGAGACGAGGACTTTTGTATAAGAGAGAGAAGAGAGAAAGGGAGAGAGAAAGGAGGAGAGGAGAGAGAAAGGGAGAGAGAGAAGGGTAATTATTAGAGAGAGGAGGAGAGAAGGAGAGAGAGTGGGTGGGTGATGACGTGACGGTTAGTTATTGGTTAGAGTGGGAGACGTCTCCAAAGAGGTCTGAGAGGTCTCCAAAGAGGCTTAAGGGGGCTATTTTCGCAAAATGCTCCGGTCAAAGGCTATTTTTGCAATTTTCCCATGTATTATTAGTTCGTACTTGTAATTAAAGTCATATAAAACTCCAATGAAGAACTATAATATTATAATAAAATGATCGGTTTAAATAAATTCTTTTCGTGGATTTTTAACTTTATAAAACCCCATACCTGTATTACTCACACGGACATGATTCGTATCTGTTCCACATCAGAAGGGGTGAGATAACGTGCATTTTCCCTAAATGCATGCATATACTGATATACATGATAGGTTCATACACTGAGTTTTTCTATTGACTAACTGCCTGCATGCATGCATGCATATATGCTCTAAAATAAGCGATTATTTGTTTAAAATTCAATTACATCAGTTCGTATTGATGAACAAAACTGCAAATTAGTGTTGTATATTGATAAAATGGTAGTACATAAACAAAAGGATAAAAGTTGTTGAAGAGAGACTATTTCATTAATGATCAAATTAGTATTGATGTTGAAATTAAGTAAATCCTAACTAGAAAATGTATTCAGATGATTGGTAGAAGAGGGAGTGTATTTAGAGTCATCATTTTCTTGTAGTTTTACCCCTAAATTATCGACTATAAAGTTATGAAAATTATAGTTTGTCCCAAGTTGCATAGATTACAACTTAGACTATCTTTAATGCTAAGGCTACTGGGTAAGCAGACATGAAAAACCTCATGTCTTAGTGCCACGTAGGCTGTCACATCACTAAGGTGGTGTCTCACCATTCTTGAGACATGGGTGGGGTGTGCAGACATGAAAAACCCCATGTCTCAAGCATTTAAAAAAATAAAAAATAAAACTAGCCATTACCTTTGGAAGGAGCCGTTGGATTTAAGAAAAAAAAAGGAAAAAACCCCATTGGTGCGTCCCAAATGTCTTGAGAAGGACGGGGGAGACGGGGGAGGTTGGGACGGGGGCTGGGACGGCGAAGTGGGGAGGTGTAGCAATGGGGACGGGGCAAAAATCAAGAGACGGGGGCTAGCCCACGTCTGTTCACCGAACAGTCTAAGCGCGTCCTTAGGTGCCTTTAGCTGTCTAGTCAGCTGTCACATTTTATCCTTACAAATCCTTAAAACCCCACTATTTCTTCTCTAACCATACAAACATCTTTACATATCCTTACATTTTCCATATCATCACCTATTTTTCTTTAAATTTAATTACCTAAACTATTAAAATATATTTAAATAATTATATAATTAAATATTTAATATAAGTCAATATGAAATTGGTGAATATAAAAATTTTAATATTAAATTAAAGGTGTCTCTCTCTGCTATTTGTCTTTTTGCACTTCATCTTCGTGGAAACATTTTTCACCAATTAAACCCTTTCAAGTTTTTCAAAAAAATTGGTCTCTCAAAAATCATGAAGAATCATCGGAGATGGTCTTATATAAACTATATATCAGTGGCTATTAAATAAAACGAAACTATTAAAAATAAAATATGAAAAGAAATGGCTCAAAAGTTAGCACAAGAACCCAAATAATGATGCCCTTGCAGTCGGATCTCTCATGCGGATCTCTTCCATTCAGATGAGCTTCAATACATCTGAAAATGTGGATATTTTCCATGTCATCTCGGACGGCAAGATAACGGGCGCGATAGAGAAAGTCTTATGTGACTCAAAATACCAATCATGTCCACCTAAGTTCGATTTTTTTTTTTTTTTTTTTTTTTTTTTTTTTGAACAACTAAAGTTTGTTTATACCATTTTTCACCACGCCTAGGATCGAACCTAGGATCATCCCCTAAGAGACATTTTGTCTTTACCACTGGGCTACATCACAAGTGGCATTCACCTAAGTTAGATGGGAGACCACACTAACAATAACTCAATTTATCACGTTTAACATAATGCTTGAATATAATCTTTTTCCGATTATTCTGCTATTCAAGTTCACGCGTTGTTTTTTGTACTCGTTATCGTAAAAATCTAAGCTTTTGTGTTTTTGACAAAGAAAACAAAATTTATTTCTCTATGTGGTTCAAAAGATGCCAAAAGGTGTGGTGTGGCGGTATCTAATTACTAATGCTACAATTATTTAAGTTGTAGCTTTCTATTTATATATCATATGAAATGACAATTCGTTCCAATTAAAATGATATAACCAATCATACCCTGATTTTGCGAGAAAAAAAAAACGCCTGTACCAACGGGGCTTCATGTCGACCATGTTTGATATATATATATATATATATATATATATATATATATATATATATATATATATATATATATATATATATATATATAGAGGAGGGTTATCTTGAGAACGCTAAATATCGCGAGAACCGTGATAACAAATGAGAAAACCAATCAAAATCATTTTTTTCAATACAAACCTAATTATAATCAAAATACAACATTAAAAAATGAATTTTCTTTCCAAATAATTCATTTTTTCTTGTAAAAACATTTTTAAATTAACTTTTTACACATGTGTAAATGAAACAGTTTATACATGTACAAACAGTAAATTTACACATGTGTAAAAACAATTTATTTCCGTATACGTTTAAATTTTTACGCGTAAATTGTGTTTTTGGGATTGTATTTTAGTAAGAAAGATAAGTGTAAAAAGAAATTTTTGATTTAAATGGTTTTAGATAGCGTTCTCACGGTATAGGTGTTCTCAAATTAACTTTCCCCTATATATATATATATATATATATATATATATATATATATTTAAATAACAGAAATAGATACCCACAAGAAAATATAGGGTAAAATCCAGGTGCTGTTAAAATGGGAGATAGTACCTATAAAAAAGATAAGATAGGTACGTTTGATTAGAAAAAAATAATTAAAAAAATAATAAATAGAACAATAAATGAAGATTGACCAAAACTCTGTAGAACCTGGTTCTTGTTTGTGAAAATAAATAATGTCTTACTTTAGAACGAAAACTCATTAGCTCTCTAATTCTATGGATAAACTATGTTAGAATTACCAAGCGATTATTACACACAAACTTGAACAAGCCTGTTCTACCCTTTTTAATTAATAAAAACTGAGAATTACAACAATATCTTATACTAGTATTATGCCCGCGCGCTTTGCTGCGCAAATACAATTCTAAAAAAACATACCAGCGTATTGCATTCTAATTTGGCTAAATTTCATAAAGCATGTCTCTTTCTCATTCTCATTCTCATAAGAGACGGCTTTTGAAAGTAAATTCAAGATTTAACAATCAAAATTACAATTCTTGTTTTTTTTTACAACCCACATATATTTTTATGTTTATTTTGTTCATACAATTATTCAAGCTTAACTTTCTTAGTATAATATAATGATTTTAGAATTTATATTTATATTATAGTCATTTTGCAATTGATTTAGACGGTCACTTTGTCTTTTTAATTGAAATCATATAAGGGTGAGGAGCTTCAAAACAACTCACATGATAGTAATGAATGTGATAATTAAAATACATTAATAAGTCTCTAAATTGATTATATAGTTATAGTACAAGTGTATAATACAATAAGGGGTATTACGGGAAACTTTTACATGACATATCTATGTTAAAGCATGAGTCTCTTGATATCCCATCTTAAAATGTGTGTAAAATTATTTTTCTAGACATGTCTCCTCCTTAATAAGGTAACATAGATAGACTAACAAACTTGATGAACACATTGAACAAACTAGATAAATTCAAATAATAAATAGACTGAACTTTTTTGTAATTAAACTACACTTGGACTTTAAAATGGTAAACTGCAATTTCATCCCTGAGATTTGAACATTTTTATCATTTCCATTTGATGTGTAACTTGACAATATTCATGTTTGCATTATTTGCTAGGCTACTCATCTAGTTTGCTTACTTCGTCTATTTTTTAAATTAGCTAACGGGTAATTTTATCTTTTCACCTGTTTACTTAAATTTCGAGAACGAAAATGGCAGCTTACTTATATATTTAATATTAGTTATTACTATTATTATTTTTATTATGTATCTATCTATTTAATAAATGAAAACACTAGGGTTGAATCCTAGCTTTTGAGAGGGTCTCCTAGGATCCAAATGGTAAATGGAGCTCCATGAAATGTAGTATATAAACCTCTTTTTTTTTGTTTTCTCACCATCCATTTGTATCTTAAAACATTCTTCCTCCTTCCTAGCCTAATACATTGTTCATCCTTCATATCCTAATTCCTTTCTCATTCCTCATTCCTTTCTCATTGTTCTTTTTGCAAGGTATGTTGTCCATCTAATCTTATATTTATCATATTACATCAATCTTGTATGAAATACAATCGATTTTTTGGTAATGATCAAAACGTTTTACGATTAACATAAGTGTCGAAATTGTTTTATTATCAATTTTCTGATTTGGATGAGATTGATACATAACCGCTTACAATCATATTACATCAAAGAGAAATACAATCGGTTATGTATTTTCTTTTTACTACACAGAAAAATCAAAATCGTATTACATCAACCTTGGAAAAAATACAATCGGTTTTTTTGTAATGATCAACACGTTTTTTGTAATGATCAACACGTTTTTTTTGTAATGATCAACACGTTTTTTTATTAACTACAAATATTATTTCATATATAGATTATTTACACAATCATTTACATATTCATAAGGTTCATGTTCATAAGGTTAATCAACTTGCTACCTTGGGCCATGTTCATAAGGTTCATATCGGCTGATGGATGTTTATGGGGTTGATTGTTTATTATCGGGTATAGGCCGAATGGTTTAAGGGGTGTTATTGTTTATGGATTGATTGTTCGTATAATTAGAATATGGGTGGTCATTTGTTATGTTGATCATGGTCCTTAAGTTCGTTTGTTCATGGATGTTCTTGAGGATTGACTATAAGATGGACCTTCAAATAATGTTTGGATGTTTTGGATGAATGATCATGAGTAGGTGCCGAATAGTGTTTGGTTTGTGTTAATTGGATCCGGATGATAATTAATGTTTGACCTTCCTATTTTGGTTCATCTTGATTTGGAAAGAGATTAAATGTTATGATATACGGTTTGAATTTTTTTGGAAAAAATGATATACGGTTTGAATGAGGAGATAAAGGTGGGATTGACTTTAAATTCAAATATTTTGAATAATTTTAACAATATTCTCATTTTCATTGTCGTTTTGTTATATATATATATATATATATATATATATATATATATATATATCTCACATAATATATCATATAATATAATATAATTCGTCCAAATATTGAATTTTACCACTGATGTATTAGAATAAATTTCTTTAAAACATTTTCGTTACAACTGTATGATATATCATTGCCATAAATATATACTTTGGTCAAACGTTTTCAATGTCAATATAATTACCCAAAAATAAGTCAATCATCATTTATGTATGATGATTTAAATTTTTTTGGTAATAATTTATATTTTTAATTATATTGTAAACATTCTACTTATACTTTGCCTATGAATACTATAAATGCGATGTCATACTGCAAATTATTATGCTCACATCTTACTCAATCATTTATTTGTATCTGTTTTCCGATGTATGTTCTTATTCGTTTTATGGTTTAGATTCACTTATCTTCATTGATGTTATTTTTTTATTTTTTTACCTATTTATTTGCTAATCATGTATTCCAATTCTCACTTATTTTTCTATTTATTGGATAGGTGTTACCACAATGTTACACAGTTCGTCAAGGTTGTGTATGAGCCATCTAATTCAGTATTGGTACACAAGTTTGTTTTATCTTACTCTTCATTTTGTATAATTATAATAATAATTGACCGAATTTAATGTTATATATTACGATTTTTAAGATCATTTATTTATTATTGACTGAATTAAATTACGAATATATTACTAATACTAAAACTAACATTACGATTCTTAATTTTAATCCCTTTTATATCTTATTAACCGAATTAAAATTTTCTATTACTTTTTTTACGAATATATTAATAATACTAATTGACATTAACAATAATTGACCGAATTGAATGTTATTTATTATGATTTTTCAATCTATTTATTTATATTAATATTACTACAAAATTATGTTTAATATATCTTTATGAATTATTATTAGTCTTGCCTGCAATTAATAGGATTTATTCATTTTTAATGATATTCATTATGAATTTTAATGACAATAATAATAATTGACCGAATTTAACGTTATATATTACGATTTTTAAGCTCATTTATTTATTATTGACCGAATTAACTGAATTAATTTAAGAATATATAGTAATACTAATTCTAATATTATGATTTTTAATTTTAATCTTATTTATTTCTTATTGACCGAATTAAATGACAAATATATTACTAATAGTAAAACTAATATTATGATTTTTAAATTTAGTGTCATTTATATCTTATTGACCGAATTAAAATTTTCTATTACTCTTTTTACGATTATATTATTAATACTAATTAACATTAATAATAATTGACCAAAGTGAATGTTATTTATTACGATTTTTTAATCTCATTTATTTATAATAATATTACTACAAAATTTTGTTTAATATGTCTTTATTAATTATTATTGGTCTTGCCTGCAATTAATAGGATTTATTCATTTTTAATGTTATTTATTATGAGTTTTAATGACATTAATTATAATTGACCGAATTTAATGTTATATATTACGATTTTTAAAATCATTTATTTATTATTGACTGAACTAAATTACGAATATGTTACTAATACTAATAATAATATTACGTTTTTATTTTTAATCCCTTTTATATCTTATTGACCGAATTAAAATTTTTTATAACTATTTTTACGAATATATTACTAATACTAATTGACATTAATAATAATTGACCGAATTGAATGTTATTTATTATGATTTTTTAATCTTATTTATTTAAATTATTATTACTACAAAATTATGTTTAATCTATCTTTAAGAATTATTATTTTTCTTGCCTGCAATTAATACGATTAATTCATTTTTAATGTTATTTATTATGAGTTTTAATGACATTAATAATAATTGACCGAATTTAATGTTATATATTACGATTTTTAATATCATTTATTTATTATTATTTTCTTTTGAATTTATGTTTAATAAGATTTAATCATTTCTAATGTATTTTTAGTATGTTAGAATTAATGTTATTTATTGACATTAATAATAATTGACCGAATTGAATGTTATTTATTACGATTTTTTAATCTTATTTATTTATGTTAATATTACTACGAAATTATGTTCAATCTATCTTTATGAGAGTATATTTAATATTATTTATATTACTATTCGTTCAAATTATTATTGGTCTTGCCTGCAATTAATAGGATTTATTCATTTTTAATGATATTTTATTATCAGTTTTAATGACATTAATAATAATTGATTGAATTTAATGTTATATATTACGATTTTTAAGCTCATTTAATTATTATTGACTGAATTAATTTACGAATATAATACTAATACTAATATTATGATTTTTAATTTTAATCTTATTTATTTATAATTGACCGAATTAAATTACGAATATATTACTAATAGTAAAACTAATATTACGATTTTTAAATTTAATGTCATTTATATCTTATTGACCGAATTAAAATTTTCTATTACTCTTTTTACGAATGTGTTACTAATACTAATTTACATTAATAATAATTGACCAAATTGAATGTTATTTATTACTATTTTTTAATATCATTTATTTATAATAATATTACTACGAAATTTTGTTTAATGTGTCTTTATGGATTATTATTGGTCGTGCCCTCAATTAATAGGATTTATTCATTTTTAATATTATTTATTATGAGTTTTAATGACATTAGTAATAATAATAATTGACTGAATTTAATGTTATATATTACGAATTTTAAGATCATTTATTTATTATTGACTGAATTAAATTATGAATATATTATTAATACTAAAACTAATATTACGTTTTTAATTTTAATCCTTTTTATATCTTATTGACCGAATTAAAATTTTCTATAACTATTTTTACGAATATATTACTACTACTAACTGACGTTAATAATAATTGACCGAATTGAATGTTATTTATTATGATTTTTAATCTTATTTATTTATATTATTATTACTACAAAAATATGTTTAATCTATCTTTATGAATTATTATTGGTCTTGCCTGCAATTAATAGGATTTATTATTTTTAATGTTATTTATTATGAGTTTTAATGACATTAATAATAATTGACCGAATTTAATGTTATATATTACGATTATTAAGATCATTTATTTATTATTACTTTTTTCGAATTTATGTTTAATAAGATTTAATCATTTTTAATGTATTTTTAGTATGTTAGAATTAATGTTATTTATTGACATTAATAATAATTGACCGAATTGAATGTTATTTATTACGATTTTTTAATCTTATTTCATTATGTTAATATTACTACGAAATTTTGTTCAATCTATCTTTATGAAAGTATATTTAATATTATTTATATTACTATTCGTTCAAATTATTATTGGTCTTGCCTGCAATTAATAGGATTTATTCATTTTTAATGATATTTTATTATGAGTTTTAATGACATTAATAATAATTGACCGAATTTAATGTTATATATTACGACTTTTAAACTTATTTATTTATTATTGACCGAATTAATTTACGAATATAATACTAATACTAATACTAATATTACAATTTTAAATTTTAATCTCATTTATTTCTTATTGACCGAATTAAATTATGAATATATTACTAATACTAAAACTAATATTACGATTTTTAATTTTAATCTCATTTATATCTTATTGACCGAATTTAATTTTTGTATTATTATTTTTATGAATATATTACTAATCACTAATAATTACTAATATCAACTAATATTAATACTAATATTCCGATTTTAGTTTTACTATTCGTAAAAATTCGGATTGTTGCCCGAATATATTACTAATACTAATTGACATTAGTAAAAAAAATTTATGTTTTTCTTAAATTGATGGAAGTCAATTCTTTGTCTATATGCCTTTGAGTTTGATTGTGCTAATTTCAAGCATTGTTGACCAATTCACGTCGATTATCAATCCTTCTATTTTTTATAATTCAAAGACTTTCCTTTAATCAATTGTCATAAAACGATATTCTTTTAAACATTCACGATTTTGCTTTAAACATTTATTTAAATTTATTTAACAGTTTATAATTTAAATATAATCCGAAGATAGGAGTGTACATTTATTTTCCTGCACTTTTATTATTGTTTTAATAATAAATATAATTTAAATCTATTTGACAGTTTCCTAAAATATATAATGTATTCAAGATAATTTTCAATGCTATTACTAATATTACGACCTTAATTTTAATATTGTTGACTTAATCTAAATAAAAACTTTTTACGTTTTTGTTAATTTGATGGAGGTCAATTATTTGACTTTATGTCTTTGAGTTTGATTGTGCTAATTTTAAGCGTTGTTGACCAATTCACTTCAATTACGAATCCTTCCATTTTTTTATAATTCAAAAATATAAATAAATATTCATACTTGACCACGTCAATTGAGGCACAATATTTCCGATTTTGCAGAATTGTTCGAGACACAACAATACTAAACAAATCTTAACAAATAATAAAATCATTTAATCGTCATATCAATTTTAACAACGAAGTTAAATGATAATATAAATTTTCAAAATGTTATTTTCTGTTAAAGAATTATATTACTTCAATCACGATTACTAAAGATGTCAATAATAATTTGTATATAATGGGTAAGGCAATTTGAGACGCGGATGATTTTAATGTCATTTATTTGAATGATTGATTATGATTTTGATGTTATTTATTAAGATTTTTAATCGTATTTATTGATGTTACTAATATTACGAATTTCATTTTAACCTTGTTGACCGACTTTCTTTTTGATATTACGACTTTCCTTTAATTAATTGTACTAAACGATAATCATCATCTTGATTTCAATAAGTGTGCTAATTTTAATATGTCAATAATAATTTGTATATAATGGGTAAGGCAATTTCAGACGCAGATTATTTTAATATCATTGATTTGAATGATTGATTATGATTATGATTTTGATGTTATTTATTAAGATTTTTAATTGTTAAATATTATATTTACACAGTTTAAATAATGACGTTTTTTGGCGGCATTTTGTAACATGTCAAAAGTTGCCTAAAGTGTATGTATATTGGGTCCTTTTGGCTACATGTTGAAATGGGTTTGGGGTTAATCCTTTTGGTGTCTATTTTTTTTTAATAAAATATAGGAAATTTATATTACAGCATGTGACATTGGACCCATTTTCTTGTCAGTTGTTTTTTAGCTATGTAATCGGTTTGAACCATTGGAGAGATAACATGTAAAATTTAAGCTACCCATTCAAGTAAGTGGGTTAAGGATTGTTTCTTAATTTACTTATCACCGTATCCATATCTTTACAACAACTATATTTTATGTATAACACAAATATGGAATACAATGGTGGAGGTTTTCATAAATTATTGGAAATGAGCTGCACTCCGAGGACCGTGATGACAATGATAACAACTTCGAAGGTGAAAAATCAGCTCTCAATAAGCAAGACTTGGAAGATTTTGATTGAAGTAATGAAAATGGACTATTGGTTGAAGTTCGTTAAGCCCCAACTAATTGATAAGTGTTCTATGCTTAAGCTTAGTTATGATTAGAATATAGATATTACCCAAATGATGTAATGTGTAATATTGGTTGAAGTTCGTTAAGCCCCAACTAAATGATAAGTGTTCTATGCTTAAGCTTAGTTATGATTAGAATATAGATATTACCCAAATGATGTAATGTATGATATTGTGATAGTATGCTATGTAGTTTGTAGTTGTCAAATTAAACTTTACTTATTCGATATATCCATCATTTCGTTACATTAAACTGTTAGATGACATTTTGCATTTAACATCAAAATTCATACATATTGCATCATCAAACATTTAGTAACCAAATCAATTGCATAATACAATTCTTATTTTCCTACTTTTTTTTTCATTTTACTTTCGGGTGAACCGTGGGTCCCCACGGGACTCTAACCTAGTATATAATATAAGATAACAAGTATACATTATATATCTATATACAAATATCAACTTGACGTTGAATACTAACGGCGTTAGAAAAAATCCGTGAACTTTCTATCTCCAACCGATACACCCTATTACACGTCGCCCCATTACACCTCATTTGCAATTCCGATAACTGTTTCCTTTTAAGCATACAAAAAACCAGCTTTACGGACCAATGTTCACGCGACATTCTTTCATCCCCTCTTCTGTTTTGAACATCGTTTCCATATCATTGATGCTACAGTTCCAGCATGCAACGGTTTTCTGGCCAACCATCGCATCGTTTCGTACGATGGTTCCTACGCATGGCGTTTACATGGCCAACCATTGCATCTTAACGGACCATTATTCACACCGTCTTCTGTCTTCCTCCTTCCATATTAACTGTCGTTTATATATGATTTTAGAAAAGTGATAAGGAGGACTTCCGATCATCGATTCCAGTGTACGGTGGTTTCCCAGCCAACCATTGATTGAGACTAGGGTTGGAGGCAAACGACGATGAAGGGATAGAATCCAGCGGCAGTTACAGAGAATATTTTATTGGCTCTTCACAGATATGAAAACCTGCAATTATATAGGAGATAGAGGGGTTGGTGCTTTATTATATCCGATGGTGGGTAGTGGTTAAGTTAAAGGAGGATGTGGTGAAAATTGAAACCACACAACTCGGATCTGATAGTTGCAGATTAAATCAATCCAAACGATAAACACAATCTTCTGTTACATGAGTATTTCTTTTGGATTTGTTAACGAAACTTATTCTGCCATATTTGGTTTACACGAAATTTGCAAACAGAGAAAGAGAGAGATAAAGAAATTTGGATATTATGCTTTTTAGTGTTTAATTAACTTTTAGATTTTTAACTCATTGCAATTAAGAATGCTAATATTCTTTTAATTGTTATCCAGGCTGTTCCACAGGGGTTAGTTAGGTTTTTAAGGGATCATCAGTTGGAATGGACTGACTTTTTAGTAATCAACATCCCACCGTAACGCACGGTCAATGTTAACTCGTTACATAATTAAAGGCACTTTACTCGTACCTTTATTATTATTATTATTTTTATTACTATAACGAGTTTGGAACCGACCAAACGGGGTAAGAACTGAACTAGTTTTAATCCGTAACCGGATTGACGAAGAAATAGTCAATGTGAAAACCGGCTTAGGCTCGACAAAAAAACAATTTGTTCATCTCTATCCACGTGTAGATTGTTGGATGGGCACCATTGATCAGCTGACCGTCTACCAAATATGACTAGCTGGAACCCGTGCGATGTAGCGGGGCTGCACGATGTCTGGCTATATATAATTGGCATATATGTAATTGGTATGTTTAATTACATCTTCTTCGGCCAATGAAGCCACAACGGAGTGCTGGAGGTGGAGGTTTTAAGGCTTAGCTTGTTTCCTACCCTGGGGTTGCAACTTCGAGTCCTGCTTTGTGCAGGAATTTGCCCAAGTACTGCGGGGGGGGGGGGGGGGGGCCTCGGATTGTGGGAGTTTAGCCGGTCCAAAAAAAATACATCTTCTTCAACTGTCCACATGCCTCTCTAGACATTTGATTTATTACAACA
Organism: Ambrosia trifida; assembly: GCA_028751855.1. Taxonomy (NCBI): domain Eukaryota; kingdom Viridiplantae; phylum Streptophyta; class Magnoliopsida; order Asterales; family Asteraceae; genus Ambrosia; species Ambrosia trifida. The sequence continues at coordinate 107,982,319 of CM054123.1, read as the reverse complement.
CAGGGGTCGTCTTCCCATCAATTAATTATAAAATTACATACACAAACACATAGTAGATGGGATGGGAATGGTGGCGGTGATGCAAGTTTTAAAAGCATTCATATGATGAGGGGGTGTGAGGGCCATTTAACAATGCTCATGCAACAAAAGCATGTAGAATTGACTTCCTGCTTTGCATGCATGATCACCTCATGCATTACTTTATGTATGCTCCATAGATTCAATGCAAAAACAAAACAATAATGTCTAAAATAATATTGTTACGTGGTAAGTTTTGTTACTAATGATGTTAGACTAATCATTGACTACAGGATGTGTTCAACTTATGACATTTCATAAAGTGATGACCAAACCATGAAAATTGAATAGGGGTAGACTCCAATACATATGCATCTATTTGTGATCTACCAATTGACCTAAATAAAAGGACTTGGAATCGTGCTCATATAGACCTAAACTTCAGAATGTCAAGGAAGATTAACAGTTCATGGTAAGTTCAGAGCTGAAATGCATAACAATGTAGACAATAAAAGGACTTGGAAGATATTATGGCGTCTTTCTTCGAAATTGGACTACAGCACTACAATGACAAACCAACATTAATCAAACACTCTTGATTCATTCAATCAAAGACTCTTGTATAAACCCACGAATCATAATCTACTTAGAAATAGTTATCCACAATTACTGATGACATGACGATCGTAGAATGAAAGATGAGCGACAAACTTAAATTAGAACATATTAGGGCTTGATTAGAAGTTTTTGTTTATGGGGCCAACATTTGAAAAAGGAACATACAAATGTATTCCAAGAGTCGTCGGTTTCTAACGTATGGATTAATTAATCCCATGAATGAAATTAAGAACACTATCATTAATGCTTGGAATCATCGATCTGGATCTATAACCGTACGATGGCATCTTAAAGAATTTAAACAGACGTGTCTCTGTCGGGAGTGTGGATGCGTGAAGCACATGTTCTACATTTAGCTTTAAGACTTGTTTTATTGGCAAATCATATAGATAACCATCGGAGATATATTTATATAGAGATATATATACACACATATATAGATTATTATTATTATTATTATTATTATTATTATAGCAAAATGGTAGCATAAATTTTAAAGAAAGTAAAACATTGACTTATGGTTTTATGTAATATTTGTGTAATTTCATAACAATGCTTCTTGATGTCATCTTATATTATGAATTCTCTAAAATTTTCTATTCCATGATGCCAAACTTTTCAAATGCTTCAATGGTTTTAATATCATTATTAATTACTTTTAATAGGTTAAACAAGTTGATTTAATAGTTGTATTAAATTTGTCTTGATGATTAAATGAAATTACATTTTTACACATATAAATGTATATGAAATGACAATCTTACCCATCTAAAACTCACTATATAGTAGTATAGATATAGATATCCAACAAGAAAGGCCCATTTAAAACTAGGAGCCCACTTCAATCGTCAAACAAACCTTACATGGTCATGACTCATGATTACACGGTATAATATGTTTATGGATAATTTTTACAAGTTCAACTGAATCCATGTTAAACAAAATTGGAGTTCACTTATTTTAACTATCTGACGTGCTAAAAACGATTCAGTTTTACTTATTTACCAACAAATTAATATGTTAAATATTCAACATGTATAGTTTTGCATGTGTAAACGAGTTGGGGTGTTCGTGAACTAGTTAAGATTGGCTATTTAAAAGTTTGAATTGAGTCGAGTTTATATGTGCTTGAGTACAAGCCTATATTGGAGTTTATTTTAAAAACAGAGCTTGAATTCGACCATCGTCTGCCATTCTTGAGTCAATTTTATTATTTATAAAGGCACAACATTTAAAATAACAAATATATGTATGTTTGTGTAAAATCAAATAATTAATAAATAATAAATAAATTCGAGAACGAAAACTTACTCACGAATCTGAACTCCAGCGTTAGACATATATAAAACTCAAAATAAGTTGTGTGCATACTAGGTTCTTACACCCGTAATTTTGTGTGTCGATTTTCCTTAAGATCATGTGTTATGCAATCACACCCTCAACCACGTGGGGTGTTTCAATTGACTTTTGCATTCATTCCACATAACGTGGCCCCACGCATGCATGAGCCCTTCACATGCCATTCACGTCTCATGGGAGCAGTGTTTCACGCCTTTGTGGGATGATGTGGCAGTGGGCGTTAAACCTGCACTTAGCCTAAAGGGTGTACATTAATAGTGATTACAACATAGAGGATGTAAATGAAGTGAACAGTCCCACGACAACTTTTTTTCTGAACTAATTAAACTCAAATGAAATTCATGGTTTACGATGAGACCAATCCTAACAAATCAAGGATTCAACTATCAAATAAAACAAATTAAATTAATAAACCCAATTGAGTTCTCCTGTGGACTGCGTTCATGAGCCCAATTAGCTTTGGCCCAGCGAGATTAAGTCCAACAAATATAAACCATTTCATTTTCAGGGATTATGTACTTTGGGTTACATGTTTTCAAGTGTCTCCTATAAGGTCACTGTATTTGACATGAATAAATGAGTTGTATTTGAGCTCATCAATTTTAACCCGCCAACCAGTAACCCGAGGATTCTTACCTTTTTTTTTTTTTTTTTTTTTTTTTTTTTTTTTTTTTTTGCAATCTCAAAGTTAGTACCCATGGGCAATGAATGGGGCAAAAAGTGGCTTGAGAATATGGGCCTTTCAAATCTCTTGCTCCTTAAAACCACTAGCTTATAGCTTAGTGGTTGGGGGATATGATGGAAGACTTCTGGCCACTTGGTCAGGAGTTCGATTCCTGATCCAACCGGTTTTATCGGCTCTTTACCGTCGTGCTCTCGGGCGGGTGAAGGGTCGGGTTTTCTCCGGAATAGGTGGCTTGGTGTGTGTTAGCTACCCGACGCATTCTAGGGCGGGCACCTAAGACGTGTCTTCACCTAGGAGCGTATGGGTGCTTTCACGATTGTTGGGTGCCCGGGTAGCTGGCACGTTAGTTTGTTGGCCGTTCAAAAAAAAAAAAAAAATCTCTTGCTCCTTAATTAACGTTGTTATAACTTATAACATTTATTTATTTATTTATTTTTTTGAACAATCAAACGGATCTTTATTAATAACCAAACACCAGAAACACCCGGGCACATTAAGTCAGAGGCTACCTGGACCAATTACAACCCAAAATTACAATTCATAACCTAAACATAAAGAAATAAAACAGCAAAACAAAAAGACATCCCTTCTTCGTCCACAAGTACAGGCCTCCTCCTTTCTTATCCGTTGTCAAAATATGAGAAACTCCACCACATTGTTCTATCCAGATCCGAAATTTTCGTCCGGTTGGTCATCCACCAATAAGACTCCACTTTGATGTCTTCAACAATCGAGGGTGTCGCCAAGTTTACATCCGAAAACACCTTTTTATTCCTTGCCAGCCAGAGTTTCCAGATAACCAATAGCATGACAGCGTATATAGCTTCCAACTTTCTTGTGCTTGTTTGCAGTGACTGGACGCTGTCAAGAAGCTGGTGTATAGACGAATACTGAGCTGGACCCTGTATCTTCAGCCATTCAAACACGTTCCACCATACAGACCGGGCCCAAACACAATTTAGTAGAATATGATTAATTAATATTCGTAAATGTAAAATTGTGAAGCTGTATAATTCCCTTGACACGGTCGAAATCGTGATGACGTTAGAAGAAGAATTCGGCATCACCGTCAAAGAAGAGAACTCACAAAACATAACCACAGTTCAAAAACCGGTAGACCTTATTGAAAAAAATGTCACCTGAGTAAATTCTATAATTCATTAATTTGTGTGTTATTTTTTGGTATGTATGAATATCGAACGGACCATCAATTAGAAAATTTGATTGAAACCGTGATGAACATTAGTATTTTAATTATTTGTTAGATTTTTGGATTACTTAATGTTTATTGGTGTACTTATTTAGTTGTTTGTACATGCTTTCTTTACCAAATCCCTTGAAACATGAAAAGTTTATAACAATTTATAGAGGACCAACCATAAAATCAGGGGAAAGGTTAGATCTACACCGGGTATGGTCCGTGCTTATGTCACATAAACCGGTAAAAAGTTTTTTATGCTTTTTTTTTTTTTACTTTTTTATTCGAAAGTTTGAGTGGCATCGTACGTTTCTTTTATGACTTAAGTCTAGCTACTAATCTATTTCAACCGGTCGTTTAAGGTTGGGATGAGCATAAAGCACCGAATACCGAATCAATATCGATCTTCTACCGAACTGAGGGTGTTCGGTATGGGTACTCACATATAGAGGTTTTCGGTTTTGGTATTTTCAGTATCGGTATAGTATCGGTATTTTAAAGTAAAATACCGATACCACACCCGTACTGAACTGATACCGTACCATACCGTATGTTTTTTGTATCGGTATTGTGCTTTGGTAGTTTTCAGGATCGGTATCGGTTGGTACCGATACCGATCCGAAAACATACGGGACGTTTTCGTACCATATGTTAACAAAGTTGTTAACATATGGTTTCAGATTTTTAACATATGTAACAACGCAAACTTTGTTTATTTATTTTTAATATCCCATCGACGTTTTTTAATTTTTTTGGCCCAAAACGTTTAAATACATATATGTTACC